>CM056053.1:459599547-460102047 GCA_029574335.1 Rana kukunoris
ATTATGGGACCCCCCGGGCAATAGGTGATTATGGGGCCCCCGGGCAATAGATTATTTGGCCACACAGTATACACACAACACACACACAAATATTCAGTAGACATACAGAGAAACACAATATACCAACAGTATACATACACACAGAATACACATACATGCACTGAAAAGGTACTGGAGAGGTGGGGCAGCTATAATCTTGGGATTAATAAATAAAAAAAAAGGATTTTTACATACTGTCCCTGGTTTTACCGAGGCTGGCAACCCTGATGGGGCCCCCTAGTGACATGGGGGCTTCGGGCAGTGCCCAAATGGTCAGTCATTCCCTGGATTGTATGATTTTTTTTTATTATGGTTGCACTAGATGGACTTGTGTCTTTTTTCAACCTGACTATGTATCTATTAACCTATAATTCCATGTCATCCAACCATTTGAAGACAAGGAGTTACCGTGATCTACGTTAGAAGAAAGCAGACTAGCAGATCTTACAAGAGAGGACGACCTTGTAATGAACTTTGAGCTTCCAAATTGGTACAAGGAAAAAAAAAAACACCACACAAAATTTTTTTTTCCTGTTTGGACTGAAATTGGACGCATGAATCAATAAACATGTCAATTTAAAATATATTTATTGTGATTTCTTCAATATCTCAAAAACAATTACAGAAAATAGAAGATGATACCATAACCAGGGCCGTCGTAATAACATCATGGGCCCCTGGGCAAAGTAATGCCCTGGGGCCCCTACCACCTTGGCCAAATTTACACTGCTCTCAAGAATTATAAATAGTTGATAGAATTAAACATAATAAAATAGATTTTTAAACAATAAGAAAACATGCCATAAATCAACACAAAGGGCACAGTACAGGGGAGTCAGGACAGAATACTGGGATCAGGAGGGCACAGTACAGGGGGGGGGGGTCAGGAGGACAGAATACTGGGATCAGGGGGGCACAGTACAGGGGGAGTCAGGAGGACAGAATACTGGGATCAGGAGGGCACAGTACAGGGGGGGGGGGGGGAGGTCAGGAGGACAGAATACTGGGATCAGGGGGGGCACAGTACAGGGGGGGGAGTCAGGAGGACAGAATACTGGGATCAGGGGGCACAGTACAGGGGGGGGGGTTAGGACAGAATACTGGGATCAGGGGGGCACAGTACAGGGGGAGCTCAGGAGGACAGAAATACTGGGTTCAGGTGGGCACAGTACAGGGGGGGGGAGGTCAG
This sequence comes from Rana kukunoris, assembly GCA_029574335.1. Taxonomy (NCBI): domain Eukaryota; kingdom Metazoa; phylum Chordata; class Amphibia; order Anura; family Ranidae; genus Rana; species Rana kukunoris. The sequence continues at coordinate 459,600,776 of CM056053.1, forward strand.
GAGGTCGAATACTGGGATTCAGGGGGGCCACCATACACCAGTTACAGGGGGAGTCAGGAGGACAGAATACTGGGATCAGGAGGGCACAGTACAGGGGGGGGGGGGTCAGGAGGACAGAAAACTGGGATCAGGGGGCACAGTACAGGGGGGGTCAGGAGGACAGATATACTGGATCAGGAAGGCACAGTACAGGGGGAGTGGGGAGGACAGAATACTGGGATCAGGGGGGCACAGTACAGGGGGGGTCAGGAGGACAGAATACTGGGATCAGGAGGGCACAGTACAGGGGAGTCAGGAGGAGGACAGAATACTGGGATCAGGGGGGCACAGTACAGGGGGAGTCAGGAGGACAGAATACTGGGATCAGCTCACAGCCCACAGGGGGGGGGGGGAGGAGGAAGGGGGGTGGGATCAGGGGGGGGGGTGGGGGGGGAGGAGGGGGGGGAGGGGAGAAGAGGGGGGGGGGGGGGGGGGGGGAAGGAGGGACAGGCGGGGGAGAGATGGAGGGGGGGGGCAGGAGGGGGAGGGGGGAGTGGGGAGGGGGGAGGTGATGGGAAGGGACGGTGGGGGGGGGGGGAGGGGGGGGGGAGGGGGGGGGGGGATCAGGAGGGGGGGGGGGGGGGGGGAGGGGGAGAAGGGGACAGGAATGGGGGGGGGGGGGGGGGGGGGGGGGGGGGGGGAGGTCAGGGGGACAGAATAGGGGATCAGGGGGGACAGTAAAGGGAGGGAGGGGGGGGGGGGGGGGGGGAGGGGGAGGGGACAGGGGGGGGGGGGGGGTGGGGGAGGGGGGGGGGGGGTCAGGGGGGACAGGGGGGGGGGCAGGTGTGGGAGGGGGGAGTAGGGGGGGGGGGAGGGGGGAATGGGGGGGGGGGGGAGGGGGAGGGGGGGAAGGGGAAGGTGGGGGGAGGAAGGGGGGGGGGGGGGGGGGGAGGGGGGGAGGGGGGGGTGGGGAGGAGAGGGGGGGATGGGGGGGGGGGAGGGGTAGGGGGGGGGGGGGGGGGGGGACAGGAAGGGGGGGGGGGGGGGGGGTACAGGGGGGGGGAGAGAAGGTAGGCGGGGAGAGGGGGGGGGAGGGGGAGGGAGGCAGGGGGAGGGATCAGGGGGGAGGCAGGGGGGTGGGGGGGGGGGAGGACGGGATCAGGGGGGACAGTACAGGGGGGGGAGGAGGGGGGGGAAGGGGGGGGGCGGGGGGGAGGCGGTGGAGGGGGAGGTAAAAGGGGGGGGGAGGGAGCAGGGGGGGGGGGGGGGGGACAGGGGGGTGGGATCAGGGGGGCACAGTACAGGGGGAGGGGGACAGGAATACTGGGGGGGGGACGGGGGGAGGGAGGGGGAGTACGGACAGGAGGGGGGAGGGGTGGGTCAGGGGGGGGGGGGGTGGAGGGGAGGTGGGGGGGAGGACAGGATAGGGATCAGGAAGGGGGGGGGGGGGGGGTCAGGAGGACAGAATACTGGGATCAGGAGGGCACAGTACAGGGAGTCAGGAGGACAGAATACTGGGATCAGGAGGGCACAGTACAGGGAGTCAGGAGGACAGAATACTGGGATTAGGAGGGCACAGTACAGGGAGTCAGGAGGACAGAATACTGGATCAGGAGGGCACAGTACAGGGAGTCAGGAGGACAGAATACTGGGATCAGGAGGGCACAGTACAGGGAGTCAGGAGGACAGAATACTGGATCAGGAGGGCACAGTACAGGGAGTCAGGAGGACAGAATACTGGGATCAGGAGGGCACAGTACAGGGGGAGTCAGGAGGAGGACAGAATACTGGGATCAGGAAGGCACAGTACAGGGGGGGGGGTCAGGAGGACAGAATACTGGGATCAGGAGGGCACAGTACAGGGAGTCAGGAGGACAGAATACTGGGATCAGGAGGGCACAGTACAGGGAGTCAGGAGGACAGAATACTGGGATTAGGAGGGCACAGTACAGGGAGTCAGGAGGACAGAATACTGGGATCAGGAGGGCACAGTACAGGGAGTCAGGAGGACAGAATACTGGGATCAGGAGGGCACAGTACAGGGAGTCAGGAGGACAGAATACTGGGATCAGGAGGGCACAGTACAGGGAGTCAGGAGGACAGAATACTGGGATTAGGAGGGCACAGTACAGGGAGTCAGGAGGACAGAATACTGGGATTAGGAGGGCACAGTACAGGGAGTCAGGAGGACAGAATACTGGGATCAGGAGGGCACAGTACAGGGAGTCAGGGAGGACAGAATACTGGGGTCAGGAGGGGCACAGTACAGGGAGTCAGGAGGACAGAATACTGGGGTCAGGAGGGCACAGTACAGGGAGTCAGGAGGACAGAATACTGGGGTCAGGAGGGCACAGTACAATTTATGGGACGCTGGCCGGGACATGGCCATCCCGGGACAGCCAAGTAGAAAGTGTGACTGTCCCGGTAAATCCGGGACAGTTGGCAAGTATGATGTAATGTAAGATTATCATGGGCCCCCATACACCTGGGCAGTGCCCAGGAGGTGCCCATGCATTAAGACAGCCCTGCCATAACCTAAACCAGTCATTGGCACCCTGTTTTCCCTTAGAGTCGTTATCTATTGCCTGGGGTAAAAATACATTTATATTTATGTTGAGATTATTTTAAAAAATGTAATAAAAAAAGAAAGGCAGAAAAAGATCCGTGTCCAGTTTTATATGCCGATACTTCGATTCACCGACAGTTTATAAACAATGCAGAGCTTATTCCTTTACTTGGATCTCATACATCTCCCAGCCATTGACAATCTTACGACTGACACTATTCTCGGTCGCTCGGTCTACACTCCAATACATAATTATCGCTACTGATGCTCAAACGAGTTGAATTTTTTTAGACACCGGGTAGCTTAGAGCTGGTTTAGCATCATCAAAGATGGCATCTGTGGGTCCTAATGAGAACTTTTTATGCCTTGGATTCGAAATTTCAGAAAGGATTGTGTTGGCAAGATCAAAAAAAAAACACAGATCAAGTACCCGTGTGAAATTAAATACACACTTCAAATGTTTAACACGACAACTGATGACACCGGGAAGTCACCTCCTTGTCTGAAGGATTCTCATCACCGAGTGATAAGGGGGAGAAAAAAGAAAGTGAAGGAGGATCCGAGAAAATAGTAATTGAATTTTGCACATGGGAGACACAGAGGAACGGTGCAATCTCTGATGGATCTGGCATTGACCTAGTGAAGGACAAGACCCTTCCACACAATGCTTTATGTTCCTGGAGTTTGGAGGAATTTCTCCTTATCTCTTCCAGACAATGGTCTACAGATCTCCTCGAGGTGCCTGGATCTATGAAACACACACAATGACTTTGTACTATGTTCATTGTGTAGACACCCTCTGATTGAACTATATAAACACCCCATTTGTTGGCCGGACTCGGAAAAGGAAGTAATGAGAAAGGACAAATGTCTCTCCATCTATTGCCTTAGGATTAGAACCTACCGGGGAATGTCTACACGATGTATAAACATGCACACATGAGCAAACACAAGCATGTATGTTCATGCACACATAGCTGACCGGGCAGAGCTTCCTACTGCCATTTCAGTTCAACTGATTGGGCAGATCGTCCTATGGCCATTTTAGTACCACTGATTGGGCAGATCCTCCTATGGCCATTTTAGTACCACTGATTGGGCAGATCGTCCTATGGCCATTTTAGTACCACTGATTGGGCAGATCGTCCTATGGCCATTTTAGTACCACTGATTGGGCAGATCGTCCTATGGCCATTTTAGTACCACTGATTGGGCAGATCGTCCTATGGCCATTTTAGTACCACTGATTGGGCAGATCGTCCTATGGCCATTTTAGTACCACTGATTGGGCAGATCTTCTTATGCCTCATACCCACGGCCGGACTTTCCGAGAAAAAAAGTCTGATGTGCTTTTTTTTCCCCCCTTGGAAAGTCCAACTGTGTTAGCTTCCATCTGACTTTTTTTGTCGAAAGTCCGACGGAACTTAGATAGGGATTTTGGTCTCTTTTTGTCCGTCGGACTTCCGACGGTTTGTGGCGGACTTTTGCACAGTCAAAAGTCCGACCGTGTGTACAAGGCATTACAGCCATTTCAATTCAAGTGATTGGGTAGATCGACCTATGGCCATTTTAGTACAACTGATTGGGTAGATCCTCTTACAGCCACTTCATTTTAACCGATTGGGCAGATCTTTTTACAGCCAATTTAGTTCAACTGATCCATTGCAGTTCAACTGATCCATTTCAGTTCATTTCAATTCACTGATTACGCAGATCTTCCTACTGCCATTTCAATTTAACTGACTGGGCAGATCTTCCTATGGCCATTTTAGTACAACCGATTGGGCAGATCTTTTTACAGCCATATCAGTTCAACTGATCCATTTCAGTTCAATTGATGGGGCAGATCTTCCTACTGCCATTTTTTTTTATTTAACTGATTGGCCAGATCTTCTTACAGCCATTTCAGTGCAATTGATGGGGCAGATCTTCCTACTGCCATTTCAATTTAACTGATTGGGAAGATCTTCTTCAGTCATTTTAGTACAACTGATTGGGCAGATCTTACAGACTATTCAGTTCAATTGATTGGGCAGATCTTCCTATGGCCATTTTAGTACAAACTAATTGGGCAGATCGTCCTATGGCCATTTCAATTTAACCGATTGGGCAGATCGTTCTACTGCCATTTCAAATTTAACTGATTGGGCAGATCTTCCTACAGCCATTTTAGTACAACTGATTGGGTAGATCCTCTTACAGACATTTCAGTTCAACTGATTGGGCAGAGCTTCCTACTGCCATTTCAGTTCAACTAATTGAGCAGATGTTTCCATTTGCCTAAATGGGGGGTAGAAACCAAAAATATCCATGCACCTAGCAGGCAACATACCTGATTTATGGAAGCCCACTGCGAGCCTGGGAATAACCAACTGCATCACAATTTGTAGAAGGGAAGTTACCAATCCAGCCAAGATAGCCCAGGTAAGTGATAATGGAAGCATGCTGTAGGTAGCAAAAAGTGTAAAGAGAACGTAGCCAATACCGTCCCCTAGAAGGCCATATCCTAGACCAGCTGCCAGGATTTGGGTCGCCATGGCCAACCACGTCACGACTCCACTGAACTGCAAGATATGTGTAAGACGTTGTGTCCTTCCTGACGACTACTAAGGCACAGATCACCACCTCAATACCAGTGAAAAAGCCCAACAAGATGCCTTTGATCGGGTCCATGGGCGCCGAAGCCAACGTGAGATGAATGGGACGAGTAAGGTAAGTTTGGTCAGCACATCCAAGATGTTCATCACCACTTCCGACTTGCGACGTTGACCTAGAAAATAGCGCTGATAGAGCCTTTCTAAGTCTCGAGACTTAAAGGAGTTCCTTAGGGTCGGAAAGATGACCCCCCTATAGGTGTAGCCCCAGTTCAAAAAGAAATCGGAATTGCTGGGAGCGCAGTCTAAGTGAAGGAAGCCTAGGTCACTACTGGTCCTCTCGGGAAAGACTTTGGTGCCCCCATTGTTGTGCTTGTCCCCAACAGTTACCTTTTCCGAACTGTCTGGTGGCATTGCTGGCATAGGAATCCTCAGAAGAGAGGGTTTTAGCGCTACTTTGTTCGTTAATAAACCTTTGTTCAGTGATATGCCTCACTGCAGTCTGCCAGAGCAATCTCTTGGGTCTGGTGTTGCTGTTAATGGTCGGAGTCTTGTTGATGGTGTACAGTTCCTCGCTAGCACTGGAGCACCTCACCTCCGACAGTTCCATGGTCGATCTGTACAGCTCGTGTTGTCTTCGTCTTTGAAGTTTACTGAGAAACATCTGTGGTCATTTTATTAGCCAATCTCATTGGCCGCTTTAAAAAAAAAAAAAAAGACTGGCTAGGTGCTCTTTTGGCAAACAGCAATCAGTAGAACGGGTGACCTCCCGTCTTGGCGTCCGTGATCCCGACTCGGCATCTTACGGATGAGATCTCGCCGTCCAGACCTATTCGGAGACCGCGATCCGAAAACTTATTCCGACGTCCAGGCATATTCGAAGAAGACCGCGGTTGCGAAATCTTATTCCGACGTCCGGGGATGGACTTCCGAAGCCACATCAGGTTCTTCCCAAGGACAATGTCGGAATCCGGCAGGAACGCCAACCGCTCATAGTCCATAAAACGAGGGCATTGGCAAAGGTAGGCATGCATCTGGTAGAGGATGGACAAAAGGCTGTCTAATGGGGGCTAATGACTACTTCCACCTGCCATTTTATCTAAGGTATGAAGGTCTTGGCTGAGGTCATTAGGAAGAGGCAGGCGATGGGTGTGAGTGGGGGGATCGGCCGATATTGGAGCATGCCCAGTGCTGGGGGAAGTTAGGACAGGATTAGGGTCGGGGGGCTCTATGTACAAAGCTGCGATCCATAGAGCGATGGGGTGACTTCCATCCTTCCCAGGTATGAGCTGAACTTCTCCCCGTACAGGAATGATGAGCTCCTCCGGGGGGGACCCGAGCCTGGACATCGGACACTTCACCCCTTCACTGGCATGGAGCTAAACCCGACCGAGAGAGGTCATCGTCCCCGGTGCGGAGCGGAGCGGGCGGTGCGGAGCCGGTGATGCGGTGCGGGCTGCACGGAGCGGACGGTGAGAGCATTAGAGCCCCGTACAGAGGGGATTACACGAGTAAAGACCTGGCGGGGGGAGGCGGGGACTGCATGTCAGCTGACACCCGCTGACGTCACACCTCCTGTCTCTTACCTTCCCCGGTCCACACAGACAATGCACGGGGTGCCCGGTGTGTGTGTGTGTGTGCGGGGTGCGGGCACCGGGGGGCGGGCATGGACAATGGCTGTGTGTGTGTGTGTGTGTGACACCATGGATGGGCACTGTGTGTGCTATAGATTGGCACTGTGTGTGACACCATGGATGGGCACTGTGTGTGATATAGATTGGCACTGTGTGTGACACCATGGATGGGCACTGTGTGTGATATAGATTGGCACTGTGTGTGTGACACCATGGATGGGCACTGTGTGTGATATAGATTGGCACTGTGTGTGTGACACCATGGATGGGCACTGTGTGTGATATAGATTGGCACTGTGTGTGTGACACCATGGATGGGCACTGTGTGTGATATAGATTGGCACTGTGTGTGACACCATGGATGGGCACTGTGTGTGATATAGATTGGCACTGTGTGTGACACCATGGATGGGCACTGTGTGTGATATAGATTGGCACTGTGTGTGTGACACCATGGATGGGCACTGTGTGTGATATAGATTGGCACTGTGTGTGTGACACCATGGATGGGCACTGTGTGTGACACCATGGATGGGCACTGCGTGTGATATAGATTGGCACTGTGTGTGTGTGACCCCATGGATGGGCACTGTGTGTGATATAGATTGGCACTGTGTGTGACACCATGGATGGGCACTGCGTGTGATATAGATTGGCACTGTGTGTGTGTGACACCATGGATGGGCACTGTGTGTGATATAGATTGGCACTGTGTGTGACACCATGGATGGGCACTGTGTGTGATATAGATTGGCACTGTGTGTGACACCATGGATGGGCACTGTGTGTGTGTGACACCATGGATGGGCACTGTGTGTGACACCATGGATGGGCACTGTGTGTGATATAGATTGGCACTGTGTGTGTGTGACACCATGGATGGGCACTGTGTGTGATATAGATTGGCACTGTGTGTGACACCATGGATGGGCACTGTGTGTGATATAGATTGGCACTGTGTGTGAAACCATGGATGGGCACTGTATGTGTGATATCATAGATTGGCACTGTACGTGTGACACATTAGTTGGCACTGTGTGTATGTGACACCATAGATTGGCACTGTATGTGACACCATGGATGGGCACTGTGTGTGACATAGATTGGCACTGTGTGTGACACCATGGATGGGCACTGTGTATGTGACACAATGCATGGGTACTATATAGAGTGTGTATATGACACTATGAATGGGCACTGTGTGTGTGTGTGTGATATCATTAATTGGCACTGAGTGTGTGACACATGGGTTGGCACTGTGTGCTTATAATACCATAGATTGGCACTGTGTATGACACCATGGATGGGCACTGTGTGTGATATAGATTGGCACTGTGTGTGTGACACCATGGATGGGCACTGTGTGTGTGATATATACTGGCACTGAGTGTGTGACACCATGGATGGGCACTGTATGTGAGACACCATGGATGGGCACTGTATGTGAGACACCATGGATGGGCACTGTATGTATGATACCATAGATTAGCACTGTGTATATGACACCATGGATGGGCACTGTGTGTGACACCATGGATGGGCACTGTGTGTGTGACACCATTGATGGGCACTGTATGTATGATACCATAGATTGGCACTGTGTATATGTAACCATGGATGGGCACTGTGTGTGAGACACCATGGATGGGCACTGTGTGTGTGACACCATGGATGGGCACTGTGTGTGAGACACCATGGATGGGCACTGTGTGTGTGATATATATTGGCACTTAGTGTGTGACACCATGGATAGGCACTGTATGTGGGACACCATGGATGGGCACTGTGTGTGTGATATATATTGGCACTGAGTGTGTGACACCATGGATGGGCACTGTATGTGAGACACCATGGATGGGCACTGTATGTATGATACCATAGATTGGCACTGTGTATATGACACCATGGATGGGCACTGTGTGTGTGACACCATGGATGGGCACTGTGTGTGTGACACCATGGATGGGCACTGTATGTATGATACCATAGATTGGCACTGTATATGACACCATGGATGGGCACTGTGTGTGTGACACCATGGATGGGCACTGTGTGTGTGACACCATGGATGGGCACTGTGTGTATGATACCATAGATTGGCACTGTGTATATGACACCATGGATGGGCACTGTATGTGAGACACCATGGATGGGCACTGTATGTATGATACCATAGATTAGCACTGTGTATATGACACCATGGATGGGCACTGTGTGTGTGACACCATGGATGGGCACTGTGTGTGTGACACCATGGATGGGCACTGTATGTATGATACCATAGATTGGCACTGTGTATATGACACCATGGATGGGCACTGTATGTGAGACACCATGGATGGGCACTGTATGTATGATACCATAGATTAGCACTGTGTATATGACACCATGGATGGGCACTGTGTGTGTGACACCATGGATGGGCACTGTATGTATGATACCATAGATTGGCACTGTGTATATGACACCATGGATGGGCACTGTGTGTGTGACACCATGGATGGGCACTGTGTGTGTGACACCATGGATGGGCACTGTATGTATGATACCATAGATTGGCACTGTGTATATGACACCATGGATGGGCACTGTATGTGAGACACCATGGATGGGCACTGTATGTATGATACCATAGATTAGCACTGTGTATATGACACCATGGATGGGCACTGTGTGTGTGACACCATGGATGGGCACTGTATGTATGATACCATAGATTGGCACTGTGTATATGACACCATGGATGGGCACTGTGTGTGTGACACCATGGATGGGCACTGTATGTATGATACCATAGATTGGCACTGTGTATATGACACCATGGATGGGCACTGTGTGTGTGACACCATGGATGGGCACTGTATGTATGATACCATAGATTAGCACTGTGTATATGACACCATGGATGGGCACTGTGTGTGTGTGACACCATGGATGGGCACTGTGTGTGTGACACCATGGATGGGCACTGTATGTATGATACCATAGATTGGCACTGTGTATATGACACCATGGATGGGCACTGTGTGTGTGACACCATGGATGGGCACTGTATGTATGATACCATAGATTGGCACTGTGTATATGACACCATGGATGGGCACTGTGTGTGTGACACTATGCATGGGCACTATATGGAGTATACATATGTCACCATGGACGGATCTCGTCCAACATCAGTGCCTGACCTCACAAATGCTCTTCTGGAAGAATGGTCAAACATTCCCATAGACACTCCTAAACCTTGTGGACGCCTTCCCAGAAGAGTTGAAGCTGTTATAGCTGCAAAGGGCGGGGCCAACTCAATACTGAACCCATTAAAGTTCATGTACGTGTAAAGTCAGGTGTCCCAAAACTTTTGGTAATATAGTGTATATAGTATATAGATGGATTTTTTTTTTTTTTTTTTATAATCAGGGAAATGGGTCCACATGGACATAGATATATATTTCTTTACATACCCAGAGTACAGAACATTATTATTATTAATATTATTACATAATAAGCATCACACATGTGCATTGCATAGGTAATACCTTTGGTATATGAGCACATATAAAGAATGCCGAGGGCACAAGTCATAGAGCGGATCCTCGGATCGCGAGCATAATCTTTTCCAGGAGAATATAAAGAGTATATCAAAGCGAGCTTCCCCATAGAAGTCAATGGAAACAAAGATATTTTGAACAGTTCTGAGTGCCACCGGCGCCCCCCGCACCTCTGGCCAACTGCGGTACTGCACAACCCATTAGCTTGAATTCTGCTAGTTTTGCGAGACAACACTCGCAAACCTGAGTCAGAATAAAAAAAAAAAAAAGTTGCTCGTTATTTAAAATGCTCGTTAACCGCGTTACTCGTGAACCAAGGTTCCACTGTACTTGTATTTAGATAAGAAAAGTGTCAATATACTGTATATATGTGTATGACACAGCTGCTCATACATTGCATGCCGTTCTCAATGCATAGCTGGAGGTTATTACACGCCAAGTCCACATACATACCTGGCAAAACACACAACAATCTACATAATAACCAAATCCTCCCGCCATTACCATCCATTGATATTTATATTAAATAACACCAACTGTGTGTTTTAATATATTTCAGTATTGGACAGAGACGTACGAGGCAGAGATCCCTGCCCTGCCAGACAGAGACTCATCTGCACCTGCATTTAATAATGCACATATTTTATGCTTTTCCATTGTGGGTTATATCGAGCTTTTTTTTTTTTTTAGTTTCCAAGGATACCTTAGGTCAGTAGTTTACAAGCAGGAAACATTTCATAGTTCCCTCTATTTAACCACTTCAGCCCCGGACCATTTCCCTGGTCAAAGACCGGGCCACTTTTTGCGATTCGGCACTGCGTCGCTTTAACTGACAATTGCGCGGTCGTGCGAAGTGGCTCCCAAACAAAATTGGCGTCCTTTATTTCCCACAAATAGAGATTTATTTTGGTGGTATTTGATCACCTCTGCGATTTTTATTTGTTTTGCGCTATAAACAAAAATAGAGCGACAATTTTGAAAATAATGCAATATTTTTTACTTTTTGCTATAATAAATATCCCCCAAAAATATATAAAAAAATATGTTTTTTCCTCAGTTTAAGCCGATACGTATTCTTCTACATATTTTTGGTAAAAAAAAAATACATTGATCGGTTTACGCAAAAGTTATAGCATGTTTCCCCCGAATATAAGACCTAGTATTGGGGAGGGCTGCAATATAAGCCCTACCCCAAAAATAATCCCTAGTAAAGTAAATGAAAAACTGTGGTCTGTTTTGTAGGACGATCGTACTGTATGGAGTGCAGTGTGACTCCCCTTGTGACTGTATTATAAAATACTTTATTTAGCAGCCGCTGCTGACCCACCGGAGGTTTTCTTCTTTCCTCCTCGCTGACATCTGCAGCCCCTCCCTCTTCAGTGCACGGAGCGGCTTGACGTCACTGGGGGTCTCAGGTCTTGCCCCTTCTCTTCTCCTCCCAGCTGACGTCTGTGGCCCCTCCCTCTTCAGTGCACGGAGCGGCTTGACGTCACTGGGGGTCTCAGGTCTTGCCCCTTCTCTTCTCCTCCCAGCTGACGTCTGTGGCCCTCCCTCTTCAGTGCACGGAGCGGCTTGACGTCACTGGGGGTCTCAGGTCTTGCCCCTTCTCTTCTCCTCCCAGCTGACGTCTGTGGCCCCTCCCTCTTCAGTGCACGGAGCGGCTTGACGTCACTGGGGGTCTCAGGTCTTGCCCCTTCTCTTCTCCTCCCAGCTGACGTCTGTGGCCCCTCCCTCTTCAGTGCACGGAGCGGCTTGACGTCACTGGGGGTCTCAGGTCTTGCCCCTTCTCTTCTCCTCCCAGCTGACGTCTGTGGCCCCTCCCTCTTCAGTGCACGGAGCGGCTTGACGTCACTGGGGGTCTCAGGTCTTGCCCCTTCTCTTCTCCTCCCAGCTGACGTCTGTGGCCCCTCCCTCTTCAGTGCACATAGCGGCTTGACGTCACTGGGGGTCTCAGGTCTTGCCCCTTCTCTTCTCCTCCCAGCTGACGTCTGTGGCCCCTCCCTCTTCAGTGCACGGAGCGGCTTGACGTCACTGGGGGTCTCAGGTCTTGCCCCTTCTCTTCTCCTCCCAGCTGACGTCTGTGGCCCCTCCCTCTTCAGTGCACGGAGCGGCTTGACGTCACTGGGGGTCTCAGGTCTTGCCCCTTCTCTTCTCCTCCCAGCTGACGTCTGTGGCCCCTCCCTCTTCAGTGCACGGAGCGGCTTGACGTCACTGGGGGTCTCAGGTCTTGCCCCTTCTCTTCTCCTCCCAGCTGACGTCTGTGGCCCCTCCCTCTTCAGTGCACGGAGCTGGCTGACATCAGCAGGGACCTCAGCACGGAGAAGAGCAGATCAAGTGTGCTACCAGTGGAGCTTCAAAAAAGGTATTTTCCATGAGACAATAGGAGATACACTGCACCTTATACCAGTGGGGACACAGGAACTTTAAAAAATAAATAAAAATGTATTGTTTTATTCCAGGATTTTTAGAACATACTGTAGAGGGGTAAATGACACAGCACAAGCATTGTGCTTTAAAGGAACAGGATTTCTTTAAGAACTTTAAGATTGTCATTGTACATACCGTAAATAAATAAGCCCTACCTCGAAAAGAAGCCCTAGTGTGTTTTTTGTAGACACAATTAATATAAGACCCAGTCTTATTTTTGGGAAAACACGGTAGGGGATAGTTTTATGGCATTTTTATCAATAATTATTTTTTTACTAGTAATGGTGGCGATCAGCGATATTTATCGTGACTGTGACATTATGGCGGACACATCGGACACTTCTGACACATTTTTGGGACCATTGTCATTTTTACTATAAAAATGCACTGATTACTGTGAAAATTACACTGGCAGTGAAGGAGTTAACCACTAGGGGGCGCTGTAGAGGTTCCAGAGTGAGTGATTCTCACTGTTAGGGGATGGGCTACATGTGACAAGACAGTCATCACTGCTTCCGATTACAGGAAGCGGTGATCACTGTCATTGTCACTAGGCAGACCAGGGAAACGCTTGTTTACGTCAGCATCGCGCCCCGTTATTCCTCACCGTGAGACGATCACGGGTATCATCGCGGCGATCGAGTCCGTGGAAACCTAGGTCGGGCTCACGGAGCTTGTGGCGCGCGCATTCACAATGCCGCGATCTTAAAGGGGACATATATATACGTCCTTCTGCCTGTCCGTGCCATGCTGCCGATGTATATACACTGTAGTTGTGCGCTGGTCGGCAAGAGCCAACATTTATGGACACTATTAAACTCTGGTACCACTGCTGCATGTAAACTACAGCATGCTGTATATTTAAGTGAGTAGTGGTATGTTTGTGTATATATATAAAGTTGTGCTCAAAAGTTTGCACACCCTGGCAGAAATTGGGATATTTGTCATTAATATTGAAAATATGACTAATAATGCAAAAACAATTCCTTTTATTTAACTGATTCCCGACCGACTCACACAGATATACTGCAGCAGAATGGCTCTCCTGAACAAAATCCCGTATATATACAGCTTTGCCCAGGAGAGCCACCAGAGGGCGCACACGTCTGCTGCACGGCGGGGAGCCCGGCCACGCGCGATCGCGTGCACGAGCGGCAGCACAGGGGTTTGTGTGTGTAAAACCCCGTACTACCAGAGGAGAGAAGACAGATTGTGTGTTTCTACAAAAGTCGAAACGCACGATCTGTGGTTAAGGATTGACCCAAAAATGTATCAAAAGTGTCCGACCTGTCTGCCGCAACGTCACATTAGCGCACAAAAAATCGCAGATCACCGCCATTACTAGTAAAAAAAATGATAAAAACATAATTTAAATACTTAAATATTTCCCATAGCTTGTAGACGCTATAACGTTTGCGTAAACCAATCACTATACGCTTATTGCGATTTATTTTTTATTTTTTTACCAAAAATATGTAGAAGAATACATAGTCTAAACTGAGGAATTTTTATTTATTTATTTATTTTTTTAAATTTGGACATTTACTATAGCAAAAAGTAAAAGCGATTATGTTTTTTTTTTAATTGTCACTCTTTTTTTTATAGCACAAAAAAATAGAGACCGCAGAGGTGATCAAATACCACCAAAAGAAAGCTCTATTTGTGAGGGAAAAAAAAAAGGGACGTCAATTTTGTTTGGGTACAACATTGCACGACCGCGCAATTTTCAGTTAAAACTACGCAGTGCCATATCGCAAAAAATGGCCCGGTCATTGGGCAGCCAAATCCTCCAGGGGCTGAAGTGGTTAAGGATAGAAATCACATGAAGCCATTTATTATCACATAGTTTTTTGGATCCTTTTTAAATCATAATGATAACACAAATCACCCAAATCACCCAAAGTTAAAATACCGTGGAATGTTTGGCCTTGGTACAGACACAGAAGGTGGCACAAACAGGTTAAAATGGCAATTAAAGGTTAATTTCCCACATTTATGGCTTTTTAAATCACAATTAGTGTCTGTGTATAAATAGTCAATGAGTTTGTTAGCTCTCACTTGGATACACTGAGCAGGTGAGACACTGAGCCATGAGGTGGTAGAAAAGAACAGTCAAAAGACCTGCGTAACAAGGCAATGAAACTTTACTAAGATGGAAAAGTATATAAAAATATATCAAAAGCCTTGAATTTTCCAGTCAGTACTGTTCAATCACTTATTAAAAAGAGGAACATATTGGGATCTCTTGATTTCAAGCCAAGGTCAGGTAGATCAAGAAAGATTTTAGCCACAACTGACACAGTAATTGCTCAGGATACAAAGAAAAAGCCACAAGTAACCTATGACATTTTTTTATAATTATTTTTTTACTAGTAATGGCGGTTATCTGCAATTTTTGTCAGGACTGCGATATTACGGCGGACACTTCGGACACTTTTGACAGATTTTTGGGACCATTCACATTTATACAGCGAACAGTGCTATAAAACTGCACTGATTACTATATAAATGTAACTAGCAGGGAAGGGGTTAACACTAGGGGCGATCAAGGGGTTAAATGTGTGCCCTGCTAGGTGATTCTTACTGTGGGGGGAGGGGACTGACTGAGGAAGGTGACTGATCAGTGTCCCTATGTACAAAGGACACACCATCGGTCTTCTTTCCCTGACAGGATGTGGATCTCTGTGTTTACACACAGAGATCCACAACCCTGGCTCTGTGACTGCCAATCGCGGGTACCAGGCGGACATTGCGGCCTCCAGGCACGCGCATTGGCACCTGAGTGACGTGGCAGGCACGCGTGTGCGCCCCCCCAGCGGCCGGAGGCCCGAGGACATCATATGACGGCCTCCCCGCCCTGTAGAGCCACCTTGTGGCCGTCTTTCAACAATGGCCCAGGTCCCAAGTGTTTAATAATTGACTGAACAGTACTTACTTGCATATTCAAAGCTTTGGATATCTTTTTACATCCTTTTCCATCTTTGTAAAGTTGCATTACCTTGTTACGCAGGTCTTTTCACTGTTCTTTTCTACCTCCTCATGGCTCAGTGTCTAGCCTGCTTAGGGCATCCAAGTGAGAGCTAACAAACTCCTTGACTATTTATACACAGACACTAAGGGCCAGATTCTCAGCGGCGTTACGACGGAGTATCTCAGATACCCCGTCGTATCGCCGTTTTTTTTGTCTCGTATCTATGCGCGTGATGCTTAGCATCACTTTTGCATAGATACGCTTCTACATCCGACAAGTGTAAAAACCATTACACTTGCGGACCGTAGTTGTAATGACAACTCCGGCCACTAGGTGGCCTTTACGTTGTTTTCGCATTTGCATATGCAAATTAGGTAGTACGCCGATTTCCGATTGCTTTTACGCCGCCCCGTCGTCGCGTACGTCGTTTTCGTCCGCGTAAGGTTACCCCAGCTTCTATATGGAGTAACCTTACGAAGTACCGTCGGATGCCGTCGGGTCCCGTCAGATGCCATGTTAAGTATGGCGTCGGGTCAGCGTCGGCTTTTTCCGCCGCTTACGTTATTTTACTAACTCGTTCGCGAATAGGGAGTTGCGTAAATGACGCTCACGTCGTTTTGACGTCAGTTTCAACTACGCTTTCCGACGTGAGCTGGAGCATGCGCGCTGGGCTTTTTCCCCGGCCGGCACATGCGCAGTTCATTCGACGCGGGGGCGCTCTTAATTTAAATACAAGCCGCCCCATTTGAATTGCGCGGGTTTACGCTGGGCGATTTACGCGACGCAGGCGAAACCTACGGAGCAAGTGCTTTGAGATTAAAGCACTTGCTCTAGTACGATGCGGCGCCGTAGTGTAACTGGCTTACGCTACGCCGCCGGAATTCTTAGAGAATCTGGCCCTAACTGTGATTTCAAAAAATCCACAAATGTGGGAAATTAACCTTTAACCACTTGTCATCTGCCCACCGTCAAATGACGGCGGGCAGACGACTCCATTGTTCTGACATCACGTCATATGACGTGATGTCCCTTTAAAGCCGCGGGCGAGTGCCCGGCGGCAACGATCGCCACCGGGCACACGCGAGTGCTCAGTAACTGAGCTGGGACGTGAAGCTCTGTGTGTAAACACAGAGCTGCACGTCCCTGTCAGGGAGAGAGGAGAGCGGTTGTGTCCCTTGTACATAGGGACACAATCGGTCACCTCCCCCAGTCACCCCCCCTCCCCCTACAGTTAGAACACTCATAGGACACACGTTTAACCCCTTCCCCGCCCCTAGTGGTTAACCCCTTCACTGCCAGTCACATTTATACAGTAATCAATGCATATTTATAGCATTTTTCACTGTATAAATGTAAATGGTCCCAAAAAATGTCAGAAAAGTGTCCGAAATGTCCGCCATAACGTCGCAGTCCCAATAAAAAAATCGCAGATCGCCGCCATTAATAGTAAAAAAAAAAAAAAAAAAAAATGCCATAAACTATCCCCTATTTTGTATACGCTATAAATTTTGCGCAAACCAATCGATAAACGCTTATTGCATTTTTTTTTTACCAAAAATATGTAGAAGAATACGTATCGGCCTAAACTGAGGGAAAAAATATTTTTTTTATATATTTTTTGGGTTATTTATTATAGCAAAAAGGAAAAAATTTTGTTTGGGAGCCACGTCGCACGACCGCGCAATTGTCAGTTAAAGCGACGCAGTGCCGGAAGCTTATATTTTGTCTGGGCAGGAAGGGGGTGTAGGTGCACAGTAGGCAAGTGGTTAATTGCCATTTTAACCTGTGTGTGCCACCTTCTGTGTCTGTACCAAGGCCAAACATTCCGGGGTATGTAAACTTTTTATGAGAGCCATTTGGGTGATTTCTGTTATCATTATGATTTAAAAAGGACCCAAAAAATGATGTGCCAATAAATGGCTTCATGTGATCACTATCCTTAAGGCGCTTGGTACGTTGGCGGTAAAGCGCCGCTATTTTTAGCAGCTCTTTACCGTCGTGTTTGCCACAATTTACATCCACTAGTGGGGAGATTTTAACTCCCGCTGGCGGCCGAAAAAGGGTTAAACCCCCTGCAAAACGCTGCTGCAGTGGCGGTTTGCAGGCGGTACAGCCAAGCTGCCCCATTCATTTCAATGGGCAGGGGGCACCATAGGAGCAGTATTTTTACCACTCCTACCACGCCTCAAAGATGCGGCTGGCAGGACTTTTTTTTACCATCCTGCCAGCGCAACGCTCCAGTGTGAAAGCCCTCGGGACTTTCACACTGGATAGAAAGAAGGGGCTCTTTCAGGGCGCATTGCAGGCCCTATTTTTAGCGCAAAAGCACCTTGGTTTTTTGGCATGATCAGTCATATTTTCAATATTAAAGGATCACTAGAGTTTTTTTTTTTTTAAATAACAAACATGTTATACTTGCCTCCACTGTGCAGCTCGTTTTGCACAGAGTGTCCCCGAATCTGGTCTTCTGGGGTCCCTCGGCGGCTGTCTCGGCTCGGCTCCCTGCAAGAACTCAACACCTTCAAGTGAGCGAGCGAGTGAGCATGGTGTTGAGTCTTTGCGGGAGCGCTCCCATGATACAGCCGGCAGTCATAGCCGCCGAATGTATCACTCGGCCCCGCCCCCCGGCGCACCGCATCATTGGATGTGATTGACAGCAGCGCGAGCCAATGCCAATGACAGATTCGAGAAGACAGCCGAGAAGACTGCGCATTCAAAGCACGGGACTTTCGAGGGTTCCGGTAAGTAAAGGTTGGGGAGCCTCTAATCTGCAGATGTTTTTTCACCTTAACCACTTAAGCCACGGACCATATTGCTGGTCAATGACCGAGCCACTTTTTGCGATTCGGTACTGCATCGCTTTAACAGACAATTGCGCGGTCGTGCGACGTGGCTCCCAAACAAAATTGATGTCCTTTTTTTCCCACAAATAGAGCTTTCTTTTGGTGGTATTTGATCACCTCTGCGGTTTTTAGTTTTTGCGCTATAAAAACAAAAATAGAGCGACAATTTAAAAAAATATATATATCTTTTTTTACTTTTTCCTATAACAAATATCCCCAAAAAAATATATAAAACATATTTTTTCCTCAGTATAGGCCGATACGTATTCTTCTACCTATTTTTGGTAAAAAAAATTATTAATATTTTTTATTTTTTTACTACTAATGGCGGCGATCAGCAATTTTTTTTCCGTGACTGTGACATTTTGGCGGACACTTTTGACACTATTTTGGGACCATTGTCATTTTTACAGCGAAAAGTGCTATAAAAATGCACTGATTACTGTGAAAATGCCACTGGCAGTGAAGGGGTTAACCGGGAGGGGGCGCTGTAGGGGTTAAGTGTGTTCTGAGGGAGTGTTCTTACTATGGGGGCGTGTGACATCACTGATTGTCGTTCCCTGTGACAGGGAACAGACGATCACTGACATTGCCACACTAGGAAGAACGCGGAAGGTTTGTTTACACACACCTCTCCCCGTTCTTCCTCTCTGTGACCCGGCGGCGATGGGGTCCACGGGTCCCGAGGTCACGGAGAACAGGACAGGACCACTTAAGTGCCCCTTCACGCCGATATACGTTCGCAGAATGGCACGGCTGGACACATGCACTTACCTGTGCGTCGCCTTTAAGGCCGCGTACACACGATCGAACATGTCCGCTGAAACTGGTCCGCAGACCAGTTTCAGCGGACATGTTCGATCGTGTGTACGGCCTATTGGACCGTACACACATGCTTAGAAACCTGTCCGCTGGAAACCTGTCCGTCGGACATGTTCGATGGTTAGTACAGGAAATCATCGGACCAAAATCCCGCGCATGCTCAGAATCAAGTCGACGCATGCTTGAAAGCATTGAACTTATTTTTTTCATCACGTCGTTGTGTTCTACGTCACCACGTTCTGGTCCGAGGGGATTTTGGTCCGATGGTGTGTACGCATATCAGACCAAAAGACCACTTCAGCCTTGTCCGATGAAAACGGTCCGTTGGACATGTTTCATCGGACATGTCTGATCGTGTGTACGCGGCCTAATGCCGCGTACACACGTTCGGTTTTTGCGATGAAAAAAAACGACGTTTTTTAAAACGTCATTTAAATTGATCGTGTGTGGGCAAAACGTCGTTTTTTGTCTTAAAAAAAACGACCAAAAAAAAATTCCAACATGCTTGAATTTTTTTTGTGTCGTTTTTCAAAACGTAGTTTTTTGTTTCACAAAAAGTCACCGTGTGTAGCAAAAACGTCGTTTAAAACAACGTTTTTCAACCCGCGCATGCCCAGAAGCTAGTTATGAAGCGAGCTTCAATGGAAAAGTGTGGTGAACGTAACCTCGCTTTTTGTGAAAAAAACGATGGTGTGTATGCAACATCGTCTTTGAAAAGTGACGTTTCAAAAACATCGTTTTTTACTTCACAAAAAACGTCGTTTTTTTTCATCGCAAAAAACGACCGTGTGTAACAGCCGTGCCATTCTGATGACGTATATCGGCGTGAAGGGGCCCTTAAGTGGTTAATGCATTAGGGTGAAAACACTTTTACCTTTACAACCCCTTTAATGCCAAAATTTCACAATTTCTGTCAGGGTATGCAAACTTTTGAGCACGACTGTATATACAGGTGCATCTCAAAAAATTTCAATATCATCAAAAAGTTAATTTATTTCAGCAATGCAGCAATTTTTATTCATTTTATTTTCTATCATTTTCTATCATGTTCAGACTACAGCATGCAATATGTTTAAAAACACAGCAATAGTATATACTGGTATATTTCCTTTACAAATATTCTACGCATAGTTAATACATCACAAAGGATTCCCTCAAGTACTCTGGGTCAGGTTTTCAGCTCCTTTTATCTGATAGAAAGGGGTGAGTCACAGTTGTGATGAGTCATTAGATCTGATTCACTTAAAGCAAACCTTACGCTAAAATCCAAGGTCCGTTCATAAGCATGTCCTGATCCCCCCGCTGTCAAAATGCTGCATTAGGGCCCCTTCACACCAACAGCCATAATAAATATGAAGGGAGCCGCGCCGATGTGTCATAAATGATGGATTGCACTAATTTGTTTCTTTCATTTCTTTCTTTTTTTTTTATATCCTTTTAAAGTGTCCCAATGTGAAATTTCATGCCTCTTTATTCAATGCGTTATGATGCGATTGCGATGTGGTGTACTGCGGTGGTTCTCAATCTCAGTCCTCAAGCACCCCCAACATGCTGTAGGGTTGCCACCTCATCCCTTTAACTGCTTGCCAAACAGCCGCCGCAGTTATACGGCGGCAGGTCGGCTCTCCTGGGCGAGAGCCCGTAGCTCTACGTCGGCACTTCTGCGGGCGCTAGGGGGCACGTGCGCGCCGCCGGCGGCCGGCACGCGCATCGCTCGCCCCCGAGTCCTGTGCGCGTGCCCGGCGGGCACGATCGCCGCCGGGCACACACGATCGCTCGTTACAGAGCGGGGACCGGGAGCTATGTGTGTAAACACAAAGCTCCCGGTCCTGTCAGCGTGGGAAACGCTGATCTTCTGTTCATACAATGTATGAACAGAAGATCAGTGATTTCCCCTAGTGAGTCCACCCCCATAAAGTTAGAACACACCCAGGAACACACTTAACCCCTTCCCCGCCCACTAGTGTTAACCCCTTCACTGCCAATGGCATTTTTATAGTAATCCAATGCATTTTTATTGATCGCTAAAAAAATGCCAATGGTCCCAAAAATGTGTCTAAAGTGTCCGAAGTGTCCGCCATAAGGTCACAGAACTGAAAAAAAAACGCTGATCGCCGCCATTACTAGTAAAAAAAAAATATTAATAAAATTATTAATAAAAATGCCATAAAACTACCCCCTATTTTGTAAACGCTATAACTTTTGCGCAAACCAATCAATAAACGCTAATTGCGATTTTTTTTTTAAACGAAAAATATGTAGAAGAATACGTACCTAAACTGAGGAAAAAAAAAAAAAATCATATATTTTTGGGGGATATTTATTACAGAAAAAAGTAAAAAATATTGATTTTTTTTTCAAAATTGTCGCTCTATTTTTGTTTATAGCGCAAAAAATAAAAACCGCAGAGATGATCAAATACCACCAAATAAAGGCTCTATTTGTGGGGAAAAAAGGACGCCAATTTTGTGGTGGTCTAGGTGGGCATCTCTGGTGGCATCTGTGGTAGGCATCCCTGGTGGACTAGTGGCATCCCTGGTGGTCCAGTGGGGGGGCTGCATTGATAATCGATCAGCGCAAACCCCCCCTGTCAGAGGAGAAGACAATCGGCTCTCCTCTATTCGCGTCTGACAGACGCGAGTGAGGAAAAGCCGATTACTGGCTTTTCCTGTTTACATCGTGATCAGCCGTGATTGGACACGGCTGATCACGTGGTAAAGAGTCTCCGTCGGAGACACTTTACCTAGATCGTTGTTGCGAGTTGTCAGACTGACATCCTGCAACAACGATCGCCGTAATGCGCGCCCCCCGGGGTGACAGTGCATGCATCCTTGATCAGTAGCCACTGGTGTGGCGAAAAGAAGCACAGGTACTCATTGATGGGCCTCTGCTGTGTGTGCAGCTAATGCAGCATTGCCAATGATGAAGGAGGAGGAGGAGTTCCTTAGTGCCCCAGAGCACTCAGAATCGAATGCCTCTGCAAACTTACGCTGTACGGCCTCCCTGATTCTGCAAAGCCTGCGAAAGGACCCTAGGATTCGTTGTATCAAGGAGAGGGATCATTACTGATTGGCAACCCTTCTTGATCCATGTTACAAGGGTAAATTTGCAGAACTCATCCTGCCTTCGCAAAGGGTGAAACATCTTCAGAAGGCCTTGAAGAAAGGTTTGTGTAATGCATTTCCAGACCCTGGGAGGTTACTATTTTCTGGTGCTGGACAACAGGGATGGACTGGCCATTGGGACTACAGGGAGTTTCCCGTGGGCCGATGGCTCAGTGGGCCGGCTTCAGTGACAGCGGACCACCGCCCCCCTCCGCTCCTCTGTCTCTTCCTTCCCGCAGCGCTCACCTCCTCTCTCTCCCCGCAGCGCTCACCTGGAGGGAACAAAGAAGCAGGGGGAGGAGCAGAGGAGCAGGGGGGCGACAGAGGAGCATGGGGGAGGGGACAGACAGCTGACTCAACAGCTATGGAAGTAGAACGGCTAGTGGCTAGTAAAGGGGGAGAGGGGGCTTGGGTGGCCGGGGGGGGGGGGGTGTGGGAGAGACCTGTCAAAGTGGGCCAGTCTGGATAAAGTCCAGGGCCAAATTTTTGTCCCAGTCCAGCCCTGCTGGACAACGTGTTGCTGAGGCTTCATTCAGTCAGAGGAAGAACGGTGGAGAAAGTGGCTGGCTGACCGATGCCTTTAAACAATTGTTCAGTCCTCAGCGCCAAGATCTGACCAGTTCAAGCAACCATCGCCAGCGTCTGCATTATATGGTTCAGAAATATCTAGGGCAGACTTGGAGACCTTTCCAACAGAGCATCCACTGGGTTACTGGGCCTTGAGGATGGACCACTGGCCAGAACTTGTTCAATATGCAATTGAGCTACTGGCCTGTCCTGCATCCAGCGTGCTTTCTGAACACACATTCAGTGCTGCTAGAGGGTTTGTAACAGATCAAAGGATGCACCTGTCCACAGACTCCGTTGATAGGCTCAAATTCATAAAAATTAATCAGTCTTGGATCAGCGGCTATCAATCACATGATGCTGATGTACAGGGCTGCTGTTAGAAATCAAGGGGCCCCGTACAGCCTACCTGACAGGGCCCCCAGCCCCCCCCCCCAAATATATAAATACAATATTTTCACAAACAAATACACTAAAATCATTATTAGCGGATGCAAACCTGTGTGAATTAGGCCATTTTCTAAATAGTTTTGAAAAAATCTTTAAACTTTTTTTAATATAATTTTTTAAAGAATGTAAAAATGTATTTTATTTTGCAATTTGTAATTTTTTTTATGAGACAGGTAAGCCAGCAGTGAAATGGGAGGCAGCACAGTGACATGGGGCACAGAGGGGGATTGGAAGCAGGCAGAACAGGAAGGGGGGGGAGTAATTCTGTAATTGCCCCTCCATCCGACCACAATGATTCCCTCTGCTGTCTGGGCCCCCCTGTTTGCCCGGGCCCCCTACAGGAGGGCTGGTGGTCCCTGCTGATGTAACTGATTGAATTTGCTATGATTCTGGTATCACTTGAAGACTGCCTATGCTGATTATCCTATTCCTCCTCAATCTTGATTATGCTAGCTTCCAACAATATTTCTGGGTTTAGGACACCACTACCCAAGGCTAATTTTTTTTAAACAAGGGCATGTAATTCCAATTATTATATGATATAATATTTCACAGCAGGGCCCGTTCTTGCGCCCAACAAAAGTAACTCTGGGGGGGTTACAGTGTTCTAAATCCACCAAAACCAAAGGCCCAATTTTTCTGCAGAGTATATAGGACAGGCCGTATAGTACATATACTGCTGTTAAGAGTATATAGTGCCTGGGGGACCCCCACACCATTTTTCTTTTAATTTTGGTGTAGGGTTCCCTTTAATATCCATACCAAATCTAAAGGGCCTGGTATGGATTTTGGGGGGACATCCACACCAATTGGTAATTTTTGGCACAATGTTCCCCTTAATATTCATACTAGACCCAAAGGGCCTGGTAAAGGACTGGGGGGACCCCACACTGTTTTTTTGTTATGATTTTTATCCATATTGCTGGGATCTGACAATAGATTACAGCTGCAAGCAGTTTAAAAAAAAAAAAAAATATTTTAGAAATGTAATGTTGCTGTGGTATTGTTCTAAACATGTGAAAGATGCGCCACTTTACAGGCAGACTAAGAAGACCCCCCAGGCATGATATCTAAAGGAATATTTCATGTTTATTGTTTCATTTTAAGCATTATTAAAATCGCTGCACCCAAAAAAATTACAGTTTTTAAAACTTTGCATTTTGTTCATGTCCCCTGGGGAAGGACCTGGGCCCCCAAACACCTTTTATGACAATAACTTGCATATAAGCCTTTAAAATTAGCACTTTTGATTCTTCATGTTCATGTTCCATAGATTTTAACGGTGGTCGCACACATTTTTTGCCTGTTCGCATGTTCTGCTGCAAACTGAATGGGGGGGGGGGGGTGTTCGGCTCATCCCTACTCATCACAATGCTGCTTCTCCTTTCACTGTCCAGTCACAGGCTGGAGGCTGGTCCATGATAGCCAGGGCTCAGAGGAAATGGATTGAATAAGCCTGGCCGTTAGACTGAGGACATCTAGTGGTGAACAGAAAGTACTTACAAGGGTCAGTTTGGGTTGAAGCTGATTATTGAGGCAAAAACGGCTTTTTATCTTTTATTGGGTGATTTTTTTTTATTATTATTAGTGTCTGGAGTTCTGTTTTCAAGTTTATTGTTAAAGTACAGACACACTTCAGATCTAAAACTACTTGGTGAATGTTTGGGAAGTGCAATGCTATAAATGGGCTCGGTAGATTGAAAATAAATGTATAAATAAGTGTTTTATGTCACCCATGGGTCAGATATTCCTGCAGTTCCCTGCGATTCCAGCTACATTTTGTAATATGATACAATGCATTCTAAGAACAACCTCACTTAGTCCCGTGATTTAGTGTTATACATAGAATGCTGGAGAGATACTTGTTAATGGGGGATAAGCTGAACTCGAGGATAAGCAAATATTATCAAATCCATTCTTGAATCTTGGTGTGCTTTGTTTATTTCTTCCAGATCTTTGCAGTAATCCAGTGTCATACTTTACTTCCTGTAATAAAGACCAGTCGTTGCTGCTCTCTCTCCTTGTGCAGGATGACTGGTCTTGTCTCCGCCCACTAATATCGTTTTCTGCAGGCAGCCTGTAGTGGGCGGAGCTGTTAGGCCCCTCCCATAACTTTGCTGTCAAACAAAACTGACAGGGGTTACATCACCCTTAAATCTCTCTGCACTCCAATGGAATCCATTGTGTCACAGCCTCAGTCATCTGTATGGGATGTGGTGGCAGGTGGTACATGACATTCACTGTTTTTTGCTGCAAAGCACAGCTGCCCAGCCATGGTAATATGAATGGGGCTGCCCAATAGCTATTGCCTGGTTTTGGCAGCTGAGAAGAAGTTTTTGCTGCCTGACAGTGCCATGTGAAAGAGGCCTAAAAAATCCCCAGTGCAGAAACGTTGTCCGATGGTGCCAGTAATTAAGCATAGACTTACTGTAATAACAAGGCTGCCCTTTCTTTTCCCTCCTCCTGCCCTGATTTTGGGCACCGACTGAGACCCCCCGGACACATTCTACCTGAGTTGCTGACTTTGCTTTGTCTTACCATCTTGTGCCATTCACGCTCTGAACTGTGCCCTGAGAGATTGTTGTTGGCTTTTATATCCCCTTTTGTTGGATATCGTTTAATACTGTAACTTTGTACATTTTTGATAGGACTCTCATTATAAATGGTTGTCCCGATACCACTTTTTTAAGACCAAGTACAAGTACCAATACTGTTTTTCAAGTACTCGCCGATAACGATTACCAATACTCATAGGCGTGCGCACAGGGTGTGCCAGGTGTGCCCAGGCACACTCTAATCACCATGTGCAGCATAGATTCCCCTTACTGCCCTAGTAACACTTCCACCCACCCTGCTGCCGGCTTCCCTTCTCTCCCGGTGGCTAATGCTGTGGGGATGTTTTAGGCTGAACGGGGGAAGGGGCCGGTAAATATGTAATTTACTGACCCCTTCCCTTTTTGAATGAACACAGAGACCGATCATTTGTGTATGTTTGAGCTTTGGGGGTGCATACCCTAATGCAATAGGCTGCGCACGCCTATGCCAATACTTTTATTTAATCTCATGTGACAGTGGCACATGTGAGTATTTTTTCATTTATTTATTATAAAAAAAATGTACAGTTAGTTTTTGAATTTTTTACAATTTATTCATTTTTTTTTTTTTACAATGCTTTTTTATTTTTTTTAAAGGCGGGGGAGGGGGGTTGGACAGTCTCAGTGTGTTTTTCTTTTTATTAGTATTTTTTGCAAAAAAAATTTATCAGCCCTGGGCTATGGTGAGATATCAGGGATCTTAACAGACCTCTGACATCTCTCCTTTGAGACAGGGAAAGGGACTAGAGGCGATTTAGTTCGCATTTGTAGCGCTATACAAGTTACTCACTCACACATGTTCCCCAGTCCCTTTCTCAGCAGCCTCAGCTGCACTGAAAATGAATGGAGACACGGGGAAGAGAGAGGGACACGGAGCAGCATGGAGGGTGACAAGGAAAAGAACGGCGGGGGACAGCAGCATGGAGAAGCACACAGCAGAATGGAGGGGGACTGGAGAAGGATAGGGGACAGTCAGTGGTGATCGTGTGTGGGAGAGAAGCACCGATCACTGCTGAAAGCCATGGGGGGGGGGGGGGGCTGAGAAAGGACCGGCTGTCAGACTTTTTAATCTATACAGGGTTATCAGTGCTTGTAACTCCCCCACCGCACTGATCACCCTGACTGCCAGTGGCGTAGCGTGGGTTGCAAGCGCCTGAGGCGAGGCAAGTCATTTGCACCCCCCCTGACCTTACCTATTTTCAGTTCGCTCCAGTCTGATCACTGTGTGAGACAGTGGTGGCTGTAGGGAAGAGCAGAGTGTGCTTGATAATGACTGGTAAAGCCTGGAGTGGTGACATCATGCATATGTTCCTATGTCCCATCTGTTGTCGGTGCTCCCTGCTCTCCTCATTCGTGACAGCGCCCCTCTAAATTTTGCACCCGGGGCAGTTGCTTCCCCTTGCAACCCCCACGCTACGCCACTGCTGACTGCCCAGGTATCAGGTGAAGCATCGGAGCATTTGCCCGAGTACAAATACTCGGGCAAATGCTCGTTATAGGTACTGATACTAGTATTGGTATCGAGAAAAACCCTAGTATTATATATTGATTATATATTATTACTTAAAGGATCACTAAAGGAATTTTTTTTTTTAGCTAAATAGCTTCCTTTACCTTACTGCAGTACTGGTTTCATGTCCTTATTGTTCGTTTTTGCTTTGAAGTTGCTGTAATCCTGTTCTGTTCTCCACACTTCCTGCTTGTCTGTTTCCTTATAACCACAGTACTGGGAGCTTTCTCACGGTGGTCTAAGCTGTCATTACTGTGTGTCTAAAACTTCCAAGAACCAATCGGATTCATTTTAAAAACAAAACACTGCCCTGGATTTGTTTGTTTTTGTTCTGTGTGTCTATTTCTACTTTGCAGAAACATAAAGCCAGTTCAAAAGTGAAACTAACCTGCAGGCACATTATATGATTGATTGTTATCTATTTTTAATCATTTTGAAAAGAAATCAGTTTTATGTCTCTATACCCTGTAAACAGTAATTTCATCAATTTTTTTTTTCCTTTAGTGACCCTTTAACCATTCTCTATTGTACCCCACAAACCCCTGAGGAAGCCTATACTAAGAAACGCATTGGGACAATGCACCCCATCCCCTCTTCCCCTTGTGGAATACATGATAAGATATGATGTAATACATACAGTATCTCACAAAAGTGAGTACACCCTCACATTTTTGTAAATATTTTATTATAACTTTCATGTATGCCTTTAGATCCCCTATAGTAGGTTGCATATTTAGAGTATATGAGAACCTCACCTTGTAAAACAACCCATTCAGTTCAAAATAGAAGTAAGTACACCCCTCACATTTTTGTAAATATTTTATTCGATCTTTTCATGTGACCACACTGAAGAAATTACACTTTGCTACAATGTTGTGTAGTGAGTGTACAGCTTGTATAACAGTGTAAATTTGCTGTCCCCTCAAAATAACTCAACACACAGCCAATAATGTCTAAACCGCTGGCAACAAAAGTGAGTACACCCCTATTTCTCTACACCAGAACCTGGTCACATGTGGGGCTGTGGTTTTGCTCTATTTCTTGGATGTAAGAGGCCCTTTACATGTTCTTATCTAACAAAGAGGACTTATTTCATTGACATTTATTCTCAGCTATAATCTATGGACTCATCGGATTTTATAATTCTTTTTGGTTGGACCTTACGCCGTATCTGATTGGTTGCTTCATCCAATAACAATTAGCTGGTTACCCATTGAATTTTTTAGTGATCTGCAACATATACCATACATCCACACTGTGTGTGGCCAGGTTTTAGGAATACTTCTACTCAGCCGAGTACACTTCTTTTGTGCAGAGATTTAAATGTAGTGTAAACAGTTTTTTTGAACTCTCCTTAGGAAAGCCTACAGGCTAAAAAGAAAAAGTTTGGGGCCCCGCTCATGAAAAGTTTAAAATCGACAAAGAAAAAGATTAGAGGATCCACTCATGAAGGCCTACAGTCTACAGGTAATAAGGGGCAATCAAAAAAGTTTACAGTTAAATGGGAAAAGGCTTTGAAACTCCCACAAATAAAATGTTAAGGAAAAAAGATTGGGGCAGCTCTTATGGAAGCCTACAGTCTACAAGATAAAGATTTGGGGCCCCTCTCATGAAGGTTTACAGTCTAAAAAAAAAAAAAAGACTGAGGGACTTTAATGTTTATGAAGTTCATAATCTAAAAGGGAAAAAATTCACATGTCCTGCTCCTGGAAGACTACAGTCGGCGAGGAAAATGATTGGGGGCACCACTGAAGAAGACTTATGCCGCGTACACACAATCGTTTTTTCAGAATCTAAAAACTGATGTTTTTTTAGGGTCTAGAAAAACAATTTTTTTTTCAACCTGATCCTTAAAACGGCCTTGCCTACACACGATCGTGAAAAAAAATGCTCTAGCAAAGTGCGGTGACGTACAACCCGTGCGACGGCACTATAAAGGGAATGTTCCATTCGGATGGTGCGACCCTTGGGGCTGCTTTTGGTGATTTCTTGTTAGTAAAAGATGATTCGCTCTTTTCAGTCTGTTACAGCGTGATGAATGTGCTTACTCCATTACGAACGGTAGTTTTACCAGAACGAGCGCTCCCGTCTCATAAATTGCTTCTGAGCATGCACGTTTTTTTTCACGTCGTTAAAGCCCACACATGACCATTTTTTACAACGTTAAAAACGACAACGTTAAAAACGTTGTGAAAAAATAGAGCATGTTCAAAATTTTTAATGCCCATTTTTTAGATCATGAAAAATGCTCTGGAGCCCACACACAATAGTTTTTAATGAAATTTAAAAAAAAACTTAATTTTTAGAACCCGAAAAAAGCTTGTGTGTCACAGTCAAAGAAAAAGTGTCGGCACCTGTTTAGAAAAGCTTACAGTCCAAAAAAATTGTTTGGGGGCTCTGCTATTAAGGCATACAGACTACAAAAAAAGGTTTGGGAGCCCTTCTCATGAAAGTTTACAGTCTACAAAGAAAAAAATTGGGGGATCCTATCATGAAGGATTGCCGTCTACAAGGGAAACATTTGGGCGATAATCAGGAAAGTTTACACTTTAAAGGGAAAAGGTTTGAGGGATGCATTCATAAAAACCTTATAGTCTAAAAAAAAAAGATTTGGGGGGTCCTGCCCATGGAAACTCACAGCCCAAATGGAAAAGGTGTGGGAAACCCTGCGCATGAAAGTTTACAGTCTACAAGGAAAAGGATTTGGTTCTGCACCAATTAAGGACTACAGTCTACACTGAAAAGGTTTGACAAAGCGTCTGTGACGGGAAACATGTCAGTTACGGCTCCCCTTTCTACACCATAGATGTCCATGAGGAGCTTTGGAGTATCGAGTAGCACGTTTGTTCATTCATGTTGATGTTCTGGCGTCTCTTGCAGTGACATCCTTGTGAGCTCCGAACAACCTTTGCTGTTCACATCCTGTATTGGCCCATTCCGTCACATGACTGTAGAGGATTGGTGTCCGGACGCTAATTCCTGCCCCTTTCTGTGATGCCGCGGAAGTCCCGCCCTCCATCTCGGCTGGTAACGCGGCTGTTTTGAAGCTCTTGCAGCCCTGTGCCCAGGCTTACTTACCGTCCCACAGCGTGATGGGATGAGAAGGTTTACCTCTCCCATCAGCTTTGAACTACCATCTGGACTTGTCTGTACCGGCTAAACCTCTGTCCATCTATACGGCAGCGGCAAGGACTGGCTGCCGCCGTGCAGTATTCTTCCTGTCACACTATTCCATCCAGTGTCCGCTCACAGCCGTCCAGAGGAGAGCTTTCTTTAGAGGTATTGTACCCTCCAGCCCTTTACCTACGGTTCTTGCATGCAGTTTGCTACTCCTTCACAGCGGGATATTTAACCCTTCCATCACAGGTGGTTTCTCCCTATGGACTCTAGGTGAACTGTGTTATTTTTATAACTCTATTTTAATTCATGCCTTTTCTGTGCACAAGTTTTATAGTTTGTTGGACTATTAAGTGTCAATATAAATTTTAACCCACTGTGCGCTGCCTGTTTTGTTTGTATGTTCTTTGCCCATTCCTAGTGGTTGACGGCTGCACTGGGTTGTTTTTACTGATCCTCACATTCAATTGTGTTGCTATATCATTTTGTAGCGCTTCCTGGAGGGCTTTTTGTGTATATTGTGTCATATACAGTAAAAGCCTACAGTCTTCAAAGAAAAGATCTGGAAGCTCTGCACATAAAATCCTACAGTCTACAAGGAAAAGGTCTCGGTGACATGATTGGTAAAGCATACAATCTACAAGGAAATGTTTTGGGGGTACTTTTACAATCCAAAGGTAAAAACTTTGGGGGCACCACTCATGAAAGTTCACAGTCTAATGGAGAAGGTTTAGAGGCCCATGAAAGCCTACAGTCTACAAGAAAAAGACTTGGGGCCCCGCACACAAAAGCCTACAGTCTACAATGAAAATAATTGGGACCCCTGCTGAAGAAGGCCTACCATCTACACAAAAAATGTGTTGAGGGCCTAATCAGAAAAGTCTAAACGGAAAAGGTTTTGGGGCCCAGGTCATGAAAGCTCATAGTCTAAAGGGAAAAAGTTTAGATTCCCCGCTCATGAAAAACTACAAGAAAAATGATTGGGAGCCTTGTTGAATAAAAACCTACATTCTACTAGAAAAAGGTATCAGGGGCTTGCTCATTAAAGCTTACAGTTTAAATGGAAAAGATTTGGGTGCCCAGGTTACAAAGTTCATAGTCTAAAATGGTAAAAAGTTAAAACGTCTTGCTACTGAGAGCCTACAGTCTACAAGGAAGAAGACTGGTGCCCCGTACACACAATTGGAAATTCTGACAGCAAAAGTGTGATGTGAGCTTTTGAACGGAAATTCCGACCGTGTGTGTGCTCCATCGGACTTTTGCTGTCGGAATTTCCTCCAACAAAAGATTAAGAGACGGTTCTCAAATTTTCCAACGGAAAAAAATTCCTATCTTAAAATCCGATCGTCTGTAGAAATTCCGAGGTGCAAAATTCAGACTCATGCTCCGAAACAATTTGACGCATGCTCAGAAGCACTGACCTTAAGACTACCTTAATCGTAGTGTTGTACGTCACGCGTTCTTGACGGACGAAAGTTAAGAGCACTTTTGTGTGACCGTGTTTATGCAAGCCAAGCTTGAGCGGAATTCCGTCAGAAAAACCTTGGATGAAAAATCTGATCGTGTGTACGCGGCATGACAGTCTCAATGGAAAAAGTGTTGGGGCCTGATCAGCAAAGCTTAGAGTCTTTAGGGAAAAGATTTGGGGGCTCTGCTCATAAAGGCATACAGGCTTAAAAAAAAAAAAGATTTAGGAGCAGCTTACATTCTATATGGGAAAGCCATGCTCATGAAAACTAACAGTCCAAAAGAAAAAAAAGAGGTCCAGCTCATTAGAGCCACAGTCTAGATGTAAAAAGATTTGGAGCCCTACAGTCTAAAAAGAAAAGATTTGGGAAGGGCTCATAAAATCTTAAGCCCTGTACACACGCTTGGTTTTCTCGGCGGTAAAAAGTCAGCCGAGAAAACCGAGGGGAAAGCTGAGAACCGGTCAGGAAAACTGACATGGAGCTTTGGCGGGGAATCCCGGCCGTGTGTATGGTCCATCGGCACTGCCTTACAGTGTTTCCCATAGGTAAGTAGTAGATCTGGCGGGAAAAAAAACATTGGGAATCCCAAAGGGAAAATAGAGTTAAGCACTGTACACACGCTCGGTTTTCTCGGCGATAAAAAGTCCGCAGAGAAAACCGAGGGGAAAGCCGAGAACCCGGCAGGAAAACTGCCATGGAGCTTTGGCTGGGAATCCCGGCCGTGTGTATGCTCCATCGGCACTGTCTACCATACGTAAGTAGTAGATCTGGCGGGGAAAAAACGCTGGGATCCCGATGGCAAAATAGCGTTAAGCCCTGTACACACGCTCGGTTTTCTCGGCGGAAAAAAGCCTGCAGAGAAAACCGATGGGAAAACCAAGAACCCGGCAGAAAAACTGCCATGGAGCTTTGGCCGGAAAACCCAGGCCCTGTGTATGCTCCGTCGGCACTGCCTTGAAGTGTTTCCCATAGGTAAGTAGTAGATCTGGCGGGGGAAAAAAACTCTGGGAATCCCGTGAATACAAGGCTTTAGTCTTATAGGTAAACGGTAAGGGGGGACTGCTTATGAAATCTTCCATCTCTCCCACACATTGTGCAGATTTCATAGATAAACTCGTCTTACTCACCAAACAGCACACGGTGAAGAGGGCTCTGACATATGCATAGCTTACCATTGCTCATACAAGTTTTAAAAACTGTATTAAATATTGGCACGTCTATATTTAACCTTCCATATGTCTAAGAATGTGAAGTTGTTTTCCTTTGATGTGTGAATAGAATCTTGGAATGAACGTTGGATTCTCACATTCACTTCACAGCTCCAGATTTACATTTTCATGTTTCGTATTGTTTTCTGTCAGAGGAACTCTGCTTTCCATAGGGAGTGCTTGTCACCTCACTGTAGCTGCACATGACCTTGGTGTAAAAGCGCTTCACTCACTTTCAATGTTTTCTCAACGGTTTAAATCGATCTGTAACAGGTTTGCAGATCGTTCCATGATGTGTCATTGATCGTTTGAAGCTGAACTCCAAATAGATGTAAATTCAACACATGAATTTCTCAAAAAATAATCAGAATTATTGCCAGCATAAGTACCCACCTCTGTCTTTATATCAGCTTCCTTTATTCATCTACATAACAGAACTAGAAGAAGGAGGGGCATTGCCCTAAATCAGGGGTGCTCAATCTGTGACCCTCAACCTCAAACCAGGGAGGCTCATGCCCGGAGTCGGCAACCGGATGATTGTGATCTGGCCTTGCCGATCCACCATCCCAGAGAATCAGAGTGCATTGAGCTGGTGGCCAACAGCAGAGGAAGCAGGCTGTCGCATAGAGAGCAGAAGTTGCATAAGCCAATGCTTCCTCTGCAGCGCCGACTCCTGTTCCAGGCAGAGTGACACCAAGTGCAATTCGTCTGGGATCTTTCTAGCAGCCTGGAGAGTGATCCCAGAGTCAGGCAGCAGATTACCAGTCAGTGCCCACGGCTGCCTGCACAGTGAGGGCGGAACGGAAGGGATGCAGGGCAGGCGCAGAGCGGTCCCGCCAATGAAAGTGTGGGCAACTCCGCGGGTGACAGTGCGGGCGGCTCCTCCGTGGGCAGGCAGCTTGGTCAGTGAGTGGGCAGGTGAGAGCGGGTGAGCAGCTGGGCTGCTGGCCAATCGGTGGAGCCAGCGGGCTGCGGGCCAATCGGGGAGCCAGCGGGCAGGGGAGCAAGGAGATTACATCATCTCTCAGGTGCCGTACACACGGCAGAGAACCTCGACGG
This sequence comes from Rana kukunoris, assembly GCA_029574335.1. Taxonomy (NCBI): domain Eukaryota; kingdom Metazoa; phylum Chordata; class Amphibia; order Anura; family Ranidae; genus Rana; species Rana kukunoris. Next base: position 459,635,238 of record CM056053.1, read on the forward strand.
GCAGAACACATCGTTCCGCCCGTCGAGGTTCTCTCCCGGCCGTCGGATTCGGCGACCCGCCCATCGGATTCGGCGACCCGCCCGTCGGGAATGGCAACCAGCCATTCTTCCAGGCGGGCCGTCGAGGAAATAGAGAGCGTGCTCTCTATTTCGGCTCGACGGGCTTCCCGACGGGAAGCTCGCTGAGACCGTACACACGGCCGAGGTCCTCGCTGGAATGTGCATTCCAGCGAGGTTCTCGCTGATTTTCAGCGAGAACCTCCGCCGTGTGTACGGGGCCTCAGTCTCACTGCCCAGCGCCTGCCCTGCATCCCTGCAGTTCCCCCCCTTTCTGTGCAGGCAGCCATGGGCTGCAGAGAGATTACATCATCTGACTGGTAATCTGCTGCCTGACTCTGGGACACAGCAAGAGACTACCTTAGCAGTAAAGTGACACAGCAGGTGACAATCTGCAACGTGTGGCAAGTGACAATCCTCCACATGAAGCCACGTGGGATGTGGTGAAACTAGTAGAGGTGGAGCCTGGCGGTGGACTACAATTACTACTACTACTACTGAGTGAGACTGTCATGTCATTTTTTTTTTCAAATAACAGTTTTTATTAGACACAGGGTAACCCCCGTGCCGCAGAGAAAATTGTACAAAAACTTCAGTAGGAAATACAGTGCATAGCATATTTCAGCACATTACAAGGCAGATATCGTCATGTCATTTTAATGCTTTTAAAATGTCATTAAATCTGAACTTACTGGTAGACATTGTGGATTTAAAGTTTGAAGCAGCACAGTGGAAGGAGTACTTGCTTTTGATTATGTTCATCCTTTGAGCCACCAAGATTCTCAGACGATCCCTGGGAGGGAATGTTTGCACAGGGTGCAAGGTGTGTTTGACCCCTTGCAGGGTCCTTTAAAAGACGATTTTTTTCATATTATTGCAATATCAGTGTTTATCACCATAAGGCCTCATTCACACAGGCGGACTCCATCGCAACGGAGTCCGCCAGCTCAGCCGGAGATCTGTCCGCAGATCTCCGCTGAGCCGACGGATGACAAGCTCCTCTCTGCTCACTGATCGGGGAGGAGCTTGTCGAGCCCCGCTGTCCTCTATGGAGCGATTTGATGAAAACGGACAGCATGTCCGTTTTCATCAGATCTTACCCGATCCGATCCGCATGGACGGATGGGGACGTGTGCCCCATATGTCTGTTTTTAGCCGATCGGATCAGGTCGGATGTCAGCAGGCATGTCTCCGCTGACATCTGACGCTCCATAGAGATGCATGGAGCGCCCGTTCAGGTCCGCCTGAAAAACTGACAGCCAGACCTGAACGGATCCATGTGTGAATGAGGCCTAATTGTTTATTTCACTTTTACAGCACTGTCACACCTTTATTGTTTTTTATTGATTTCTGTGGAAGCACATTAGTGACAGCTGCAGTAAAAAGTTATCACCACTAGGGGCCAGATTCAGGTAGAGTTACGCTGGAGTATAAGTGATTCGCCAGCATAACTCACACTTTGAGCCGGCTTATCTGTTTTCTGTATGCAGAAAACAAGATACGCCGGGATTGAGTTCAGATGCGAGTGGCGTAATTGTATTTCGCCGTCGTATCGGAACTGCAATTTTAAAATGGGCGCTCGGGGCATTCCCGCTGATTTACACCGAGAGTATGTAAATCAGCGAGAAACGGCAATTCACGATCGTACGTGGGCCCGACGCAGTGACTTTCCGACGTTTCTGTAAGCGATATGCGGCGTAAAGAAAAACATGCCCCCTAGGTGGAGTATCCTATGTTAAGTATGGCCGTCGTCATCGCGCCGAATTGAAAAAGTTTAACGCCGTTTGCGTAAAACGTCCGTGAATGGGGATTGACGTCATTGACGTTCACTGACAGAATTTGGAGCATGCGCACTGACAGTCGACGCATGCGCAGTACGTTCACCGCGGGATCACGCCTAGTTTAAATAATACACGCCCCCTACCCGCCCAATTTGAATTCCGCCGTCTCATTTTCGCTACGCCGCCGCAACTTTAGGAGCAAGTGCTTTGTGAATAACAGTACTTGCTCCTAAAGTTTCGGCGGAGTAACGTAAATGACAAACGTTACTCCAGAATAAAGATCCGCTCTCCTACCTGAATCTGGCCCTATATGTTTTTTTTAAGTTTCACATTGCATACCATATTAGCGCGCAACTACTTCTATTTTCATTTATATCCTTATAGATCAGCACTATGGCAGTAGTTTAGAAAGGATGAGAGTGGCTTTACATCCACTTTAAAGACAAATCACGCAGTAAGAGACCATCAACTGCGACCACTGAAACAAATCTTCAGCAAGATGAATTGATCTGTGTGGACAGACAAGTCATGCCGCGTACACACGGTCGTTTTTTGCGATGAAAAAAAAAAACGACATTTTTTGTGAAGTAAAAAACGACGTTTTTGAAACGTCACTTTCAAAGACGATGTTGCATACACACCATCGTTTTTTTCACAAAAAACGAGGTTACGTTCACCACACTTTTCCATTGAAGCTCGCTTCATAACTAGCTTCTGGGCATGCGCGGGTTGAAAAAACGTCGTTTTAAACAACGTTTTTGCTACACACGGTGACTTTTTGTGAAACAAAAAACGACGTTTTGAAAAACGACACAAAAAATTCAAGCATGTTGGAATTTTTTTTTGGTCGTTTTTTTGAAGACAAAAAACGACGTTTTGCCCACACATGATCAATTTAAATGACGTTTTAAAAAACGTCGTTTTTTTTCATCGCAAAAAACGACCGTGTGTACGCGGCATTAGAGTCCATGAGCTTGCTACACAACTTGACTGTGGTCACAATGCCATTCAGAAAATGGTGGAAGACCTAAGGTATCAAAAAGTGAGTGCAAAGTGGTTACCTTGGCAGTTGACACCAGATTTGAAGGAGAAAAGGGAGAAGATGCTCTGATCTGCTGCTGGAAGCGTTTGAAACCAGTTTTCTTTGATCTGATCTGATGACAGGGGATGAAACGTGGGCAGTGCTTTAAGTGGGCCAAAAGAGGTGCCGGTACTCTATTAGGCGCCAGTGCCCCCCCCCCCCAATACTGAACATGAAAATACCCTTAGAAAGTACCCTGAAAAAGAGCTACCGTAGAAAGAGCTACTGAACATAAATAAAATGTGCAAAAGGGTGTCCGCCATCAGCACCTCCTTACATCAGAGTGTCCCCCATCAGCACCTCCTTACATTAGAGTGTCCCCCATCAGCACCTCCTTACATCAGAGTGTCCCCCATCAGCACCTCCTTACATCAGAGTGTCCGCCATCAGCACCTCCTTACATCAGAGTGTCCGCCATCAGCACCTCCTTACATCAGAGTGTCCCCATCAGCACCTCCTTACATCAGAGTGTCCCCCATCAGCACCTCCTTACATCAGAGTGTCCCCATCAGCACCTCCTTACATCAAAGTGTCCGCCATCAACACCTCCTTACATCAGAGTGTCCCCCATCAGCACCTCCTTACATCAGAGTGTCCCCATCAGCACCTCCTTACATCAGAGTGTCCCCCATCAGCACCTCCTTACATCAGAGTGTCCCCATCAGCACCTCCTTACATCAGAGTGTCCCCATCAGCACCTCCTTACATCAGAGTGTCCGCCATCAACACCTCCTTACATCAGAGTGTCCCCCATCAGCACCTCCTTACATCAGAGTGTCCCCCATCAGCACCTCCTTACATCAGAGTGTCCCCATCAGCACCTCCTTACATCAGATTGTCCCCCATCAGCACCTCCTTACATCAGAGTGTCCCCATCAGCACCTCCTTACATCAGAGTGTCCCCATCAGCACCTCCTTACATCAGAGTGTCCCCCATCAGCACCTCCTTACATCAGAGTGTCCCCTATCAGCACCTCCTTACATCAGAGTGTCCCCCATCAGCACCTCCTTACATCAGAGTGTCCCCCATCAGCACCTCCTTACATCAGATCAGAGTGTGTGTCCCCATCAGCAGCCCTCTTCACATGAGAGTGTCTTCCCTGTCTTCCCTCTCCTCCCCCTCACAGGTGTACAGTGTACTCACTAAAGTACTCACAGTTCTGAAGGCAGTTCTGAAGGCAGTTCTTCCTCTCCTCTCTCCTGTCTCACGGTAACAGTTCTGGCGCGCGCGCTGATACATGTCCCGCCCCCCTCCTCTAGTCCAGCTTGTGTGACAGACAGCACACTGGCTCTATCACACGAGCTAGGAGGAGGAGGAGGGTGGGACATGTATCACAGAGCGGCGCGCCCTTTTTTTTCCATGGCCGTTTTAAAGTCCACCGCGGCCGGGAGCCGCGGGCTGCCGCTCCCCTGAAAGTGCCGCCTGGTGCTGCGTTCCGGTACGGGAAACGCACGTACTGGGCGCACGGAGAGGTGCTGGTACTCTCCAGGGCCATTTTTGGAAGTGGCGGTACTGAGTACCGCCGCGTTCCGGCCCACTTAAAGCACTGAACGTGGGTATGTCTTTATGATCCAGAAATGAAGAATAAGTCCATGGATTGGCGTCACACCTCTTCTCCAAGACCTGAGAAGTGAAAGAGTACGCAAAGCAATGGTGACTGTTTTTTGGGATGACAAGGTGTCTTTTTCGCTTTTGTTCTGAAACTTGACTGTACCGTAGGTGAGAGGTACATCGAGACACCTAAGAAGCTTGGAGAAGCCATTAAGAGGAAGTAGGGATGGACTGGCCATCAGGACTACAGGGAGTTTCCCAGTGGGCCAATGGCTCAGTGGGCCGGCTTCAGTGACAGTGGACTGCCGCCCCCTCCGCTCTTCTGTCTTTCCCTCCTTGCAGCGTTCACCTCCTCTCCCTCCCCACAGCATTCACCTCCTCTCCCAGCAGCATTCACCTCCTCTCCCTCCCCGAGCAGGAGAATGAGTCATCATGGGGGAAAGAGGCGCATGGGGGACCAGAGCATCATGGCTAGTGAAGGGGGAGGAGGGGCTTGGGTGGACATCGGGGTTGGCCGGCAGGAGGAGTTTGTCCGACTGCCATGGGAGAGACATGTCAAAGTGGGCCGGTCTGGATGAAGTCTAGGGCCAAATTTTTGTCCCAGTCCAGCCCTGAGAGGAAGTAACCAAAAAATATTCTGAAAATGATTCACCATGACAATGTGCAAGCACACACATCTTTGGCAACAAATCAGGCGATCAGAAAATTTGGCTGGTCAGTGGTACCCCATCCACTGTACAGCCCAGATTTAGCGCCCTCACACTTCAACTTGTTAGGTCCGATGAAGGACAGTCTTCAGGGACAACGATTTGAAGACACAGACGAGGTGTAATTCACTATGTTTTCAAAGAGAATTCGAGAGTTGGGTTCAATGATGCAAATGCATCACTTTTGATGGAGACTATGTTGAGTAGGGATGAGCTTTGAGTTCGAGTCTAACTCATGTTCGACTCGAACATTGCCTGTTCGCCTGTTCGGCGAACAACAAACAATTAGGGGTGTTCGCGGCAAATTCCAAAAGCCGCGGAACACCCTGTTAAAGTCTATGGGAGAAATCTAAAGTGCTAATTTTAAAGGCTAATATGCAAGTTATTGTCCGAAAAAGTGTTTGGGGACCTGGGTCCTGCCCCAGGGGACATGTATCAATGCAAAAAAAAGTTTTAAAAACTTAAGTTTTTTCAGGAGCAGTGAATTTAATAATGCTAAAAGTGAAACAATAAAAGTGTAATATTACTTTAAATTTCGTACCTAGGGGGTGGGGGGAGGGTGTAAAGTAAGCATGTGAAATATCACATGTTTCCCGTACATAGAACTATCCCTGCACAAAGTGTCATTTTTGAAAGGTCCTTCAGGTCTGGTATGGATATTAAGGGGAACCCTGCCGTCAATTAAAAAAAAAAAAAGACGTGGGGTTCCCCCCAAATATCCATTGCAGACCCTTCAGGTCTGGTGTGGATTTTAAGGGGAACTCCACCCCAAATTAAAAAAAAAAATGGCGTGGAGTTCCCCCAAAAATCCACACCAGACCCTTATCCGAGTACGTTAACCTGGCCGGCCACAGAAAAGAGGGGGGACAGAGTGCATATGTACCCCATTACCAATTCACATAGGGGGGCAGGATCTGGGGGTCCCCTTTGTTAAAGGGGTCTTCCAGATTCTGATAAGCCCCCCGCCCGCAGACCCCCACAACCACCGGGCAAGGGTTGTGGGGATGAGGCCCTTGTCCCCATCAACATGGGGACATCCTCCCATGTTGAGGGCATGTGGCCTGGTACGGTTCAGGAGAGGGGGGCGCACTCTGTCCCCCCTCGTTTCTGTGGCTGGCCAGGTTAACGTGCTCGGATAAGGGGTCTGGTGTGGATTTTTGGGGGAACTCCACGCCATTTTTTTTTAATTTGGGGTGGAGTTCCCCTTAAAATCCACACCAGACCTGAAGGGTCTGGAATGGATATTTGGGGGGAACCCCACATCATTTTTTTTTAATTGAAGGCGGGGTTCCCCTTAATATCCATACCAGACCTGAAGGGCCTGGAAATGGAATTTGGGGGGACCCCCATGCTTTTTTTTTATGAATGAATTCTCACTGAATTGCCAGAGCCGACAATTCATTATAGCCGCAAGTCCGGTTTAAATGACTTTTTTTCCTTTCAGAAATGACACTTTGTGCAGGGACAGTTCTAAGTATGGGAAACATGCGATATTACACATGCTAACTTTACACACCCCCTAGGTACAACATTTTAAGTAATATTTCACTTTTATTGTTTCACTTTTAGCATTATTAAAATCACTGCTTCTGAAAAAACGTCCGTTTTAAAACCTTTTTTTGCATTGATACATGTCCCCTGGGACAGGACCCGTGTCCCCAAACACTTTTTAGGACAATAACTTGCATATTAGCCTTTAAAATTAGCACTTTAGATTTCAAATGTTCGAGTCCCATAGACTTTAACAGGGTTCTAAAGTTCACACAAACATTTGGTGTGTTCGCAAGTTCTGGTGCGAACCGAACAGGGGGGGTGTTCGGCTCATCCCGAATGTTGAGTAGGACCTATGTAAGTTTATCAAAATGTCATGCCCATGTTGGCATTACGTTCGGTACAGCTAAAGCCATCCAGATCGTCACCTGACTATTGTGCGCCACACTTCTTCGAGAGTTTATTGAGAAAGATTTATCCTACAATTATTTCGTACTATATACTATACAGTATTTCACATCCAACAAATCTTGACCCTCAACCACTTGCCAACCGCCGCACAAACGTATATGTTGAGAATGGCTCAGACAGTCAAATGGATGTACAGGTACGTCCCTTTAAATTTAAATTTGACGCCGGTTGCGAGCTCCGTGACCATGCCCGCGGGACCCGCGGACTCGATGTCCGCCGGTGTCCCGCGATCATTTCACGGAGCTGAAGAATGGGAAGATGTCAGTGTAAACACAACATCTCCCCATTCTTCCAAAAGACATGTCACTGATCAAATGTTCCCTCTCATCGGGAACAGTAATCAGTGACATGTCACTCGTAGCCACGCCCCTTAACAGCTAGAATCACTCCCCAGGACACACTTAACACTTCCTCGCCCCCTAGCGGTTATCCCCTTCACTGCCAGTCACATTGAGGCCACGTACACACAATCAGACCGGTCCGATGAAACTGGTCCGACGGACCGTTTTCATCGGACCACGCTGAAATGGTCTGATGTGCGTACACACCATCAGTCCAAAATCCCATTGGGCCAGAACGCGGTGACGTAGAACACAACGACGTGCTGAAAAAATGAAGTTCAATGCTTACAAGCATGCGTCGACTTGATTCTGAGCATGCCCAGGTTTTTGGTCTGATGCAATAGGCTGTACACACCATCGAATTGGTCCAATGAAACTGGACTTAAGACCAGTTTCATCAGACCGGTCTGATCGTGTGTACGCGGCCTTACACAGTAATCAGTGCATTTGTATAGCACTGATCGCTGTATAGATATGAATGGTCCCAAAATAGCACCAAAAGTGTCCGATGTGTCTGCCATAATGTTGCAGTCACGCTAAAAATCACTGATCGGCGCCATTACTAGTAAAAAAAAAATTATTAATAAAAATGCCATAAAACTATCCTCTATTTTGTAGACGCTATAACTTTTACGCAAACCAATCAATAAACGCTTATTGCGATTTTTTTCTACAAAAATATTTAGAAGAATACATATCGGCCTAAACTAAAAAAACATTTTTTTATATCTTTTTGGGGATATTTATTATAGCAAAAAGTAAAAAAAAGGACATCAATTTTGTTTAGGTGATGCAAAAATGAAGGGGCGATGTCTGGACAGCTGCACTCCAAAAAATCTATTGCTTAATTGTAAAAGTAAAATCACAGTATACATGCCACAGCAAACAGAATACAAGCTGACGCGTTTCACACTAGAACTTAGTGCTTAATCATAGCTATGATTAAGCACTAATTTCTAGTGTGAAACGTGTCAGTTTGTATCCTGTGATTTTATGTTTACAATAAAGCAATATATTGCTTGCACGACCGCACTATTGTCAGTTAAAATGACGCAGTGCCGAATCTCAAAAAGTGCTCTGGTGTTTTGCCAGCCAAATGGTCCAGGGCTGAAGTGGTTAAAGTGAACCTGTGCTTTACAGACTTTAAAGCCTTTTCCCCATGCGACCTATACTTTCCTTTTTTTTTTAACTCCCTGCCATGCCAGACCTTCACTCCGAAAGGGAGCATGCATAGGCTTGGGCACTTCTGGTGAGTGCTACAACTAGGAAATAAATTATGGAGGTGTCCATAGCCTTTACCAGTTCAGAAGCAGTTATTTGACTGATAGAGCAGGTTGGTCAACATCTAATTGCTGAGGATCGGTCAAACCCAATGACTCTGTTTTCTCCCATACCAATAGCCATGGCTTCTGTACCCCTTATATAAGCCCTTGACACAACCTGCTCCTATCCTCAATTGTACACAAATATCCTCTATTTGTAAAGGTCGTCTTCTCTGTCCCATGCCTTGTTGCTTCATGCCATGGCTGAGACACAGAGCTGAATTGGAGCTAAGCACAGTACAAAGGACAGGCACCGCACATGCAGCAAGTGACCAGTGGTGGCAATAATGAGTATGATTTCAACTCAATGACAGAAAGCAGTGGCAGCAGACATGAAAACACTGTGCCCCGGGGCAGCTTTCCCTTTTGTCCCGGGGCAGCTTTCCCTTGCACCCCACCCCCACCCCCTCTGCCTTAGTCCTGGCCCTGACTATTAAGTTGAGCTAGAAGGGGTGCAATCTATAGCCTGGATTTCTTATACACGCTGTATCAAGTTTTAGGTCATATCACATACACATAAAATGTGCAAAAGAAAACCAAGAGAACATCAATGACAAGAAGAAGAATTCTTATGTTCTGCATGATAATATATAATTAATATATCCATACCAATTACTCAGTATGTTTTATATTGAACGCCAGAGAGGCTTGCAGTGTGACAAAGGTAATTATTTACCGAGACACTTAAGTGTGAATAAATGGTGTTAATTCATCCCCAGCAAATAATGCCTTCATTTACATGTTTTTTCCCCTCAAAGCTTTCTCAGCGTTTAAAAATAGCAGCTAAATTCTTGCATGTTATCTCCGAGGCTTTGTTCGAATTTTTTTCCTCCTCGCGTCTCCATATTGGTAAATTGTGTGAACTGCTTTTGCCAGTTTCCGGTCCAGTGATTATACAGCTCAGTAATTATAATTTAATGCTGTATAAAGTGGAGCACCAGCTTCATTTCTGACGTTGTTAGATAGAATGCAAACAATAAAATATTGAAATAGAAGAATCAGGCAAGAATAGTGAAGTAGCAGATTTAAGATTTGCAATCCCCCTCTGTGAGGAAAACATATGGGGCCACTAATAGTTATACAACTTGGCAAAAAGCTTGTAGATACATGACATCACACCTATGCTGTACAGCCAAAAGCTTGTAGACACGTGACCATCACACCTACATTAAATGGTCATAAACTTGTAGACACATGACCATCACACCTATGCTGTACAGCCAAAAGCTTGTAGACACATGATCAACAAATCTACACTATATGGCCAAAAACGTGTAGACACATGACCATTTTACCTTCATTACATGGCCAAGAGCTTCTAGACATATAACCATCACATCTACACTATATGGCCAAAAATTTGTAGACACATGACAATCGCACCTACATTACATGGTCAAAAACTTGTAGACACATGACCATCAATCCTACATTATATGTCAAAAAACTTGTAGACACATGACCATCACACCTACTTTATATATGGCCAAAAACATGTAGAAACTTGATCAACAAACCTACACTATATGGACAAAAGCTTGTAGACACATGACCATCAAACCTACACTATATGGCCAAAAACTTGTAGACACATGACCATTACACCTACATTACATGGCCAAGAGCTTCTAGACATATAACCATCACATCTACACTATATGGCCAAAAACTTGTAGACACATGACAATCGCACCTACATTACATGGTCAAAAACTTGTAGACACATGACCATCAATCCTACATTATATGTCCAAAAACTTGTAGACACATGACCATCACACCTACATTATATATGGTCAAAAACTTGTAGAAACATGATCAACAAACCTACACTATATGGCCAAAAGCTTGTAGACACATGACCATCATACTTCTGCTGTACAGCCAAAAGCTTCTAGACACATGACCATCAAATCTACACTATATGGCCAAAAACATGTAGACACATGACCATTACACCTACATTACATGGCCAAGAGCTTCTAGACATATAACCATCACATCTACACTATATGGCCAAAAACCTGTAGACACATGACAATCGCACCTACATTACATGGTCAAAAACTTTTAGACACATGACCATCAATCCTACATTATATGTCAAAAAACTTGTAGACACATGACCATCACACCTACATTATATATGGCCAAAAACATGTAGAAACTTGATCAACAAACCTACACTATATGGACAAAAGCTTGTAGACACTTGACCATCATACCTCTGCTGTACTGCCAAAAGCTTGTAGAGACATGTCAGAGAATTGGCCGTGAAAGAACTGGCAGACCTGTCATGCGCGCACATACGAGCACAATGCTCGCAAATACGGGCACAAGGCGCATGCGCGCAAATACGAGCACATTGCCCGCAAATACGAGCACAAGGCGCATGCGCGCAAATACGAGCATAATGCCCGCAAATACGAGCACCAGGCGCATGCGCTCGCATACGGGCAACAACACAGTGAATACGCTGTTCTTTACTGTGCACGCGCGCGCACCGTTACGCACGCAATACGGGCGGGACTCCAGGCGTCAGTGCCTATTTAAACCTGGTTGCAGCAGTTACCAAACTGCTGCATGATCTTCAGTCCTTGACCTGATACTGATTCCTTGTTCCTGATTCCTGTGTATGACCTCGGCTTGCCTTCTGACCTGTTCTAGTCACTTCCTGCTTCCCGTGTATGACCTTGGCTTGTCCTCTGACCTGTTCCAGTTACTTCCTGATTCCTGTGTATGACCTCGGCTTGCCTTCTGACCTGCTCCAGTTACTTCCTGCTTCCTGTGTATGACCTCGGCTCGGCTCCTGACTCCGCCCCTGGGTTTCCTGCCAACCTACTGGTACTTCCGTGGTACACCTGCCGGACTACATATCCTGGTGCACATCTGTTCCCTGGCATCACTCCAGCAAGTCTCATCCGGCAACTCCTGCACCCCTGGGCATAGCGTCCCCTGTCTCACCTCCAGGGGGCGTTCTGCATTCGAGTTGCAAGGGAAGCCCTCTCGGCACTTCGGCCTCTGGTAAGGTACGTGACAAGACATGACCATCAAACCTACACTATATGGCCAAAAACTTGTAGACACATGACCATTACACCTACATTACATGGCCAAGAGCTTCTAGACATATAACCATCACATCTACACTATATGGCCAAAAACTTGTAGACACATAACAATCGCACCTACATTACATGGTCAAAAACTTGTAGACACCTGACCATCAATCCTACATTGTATGTCCAAAAACTTGTAGACACATGACCATCACACCTACAATATATATGGCCAAAAACATGTAGAAACATGATCAACAAACCTACACTGTATGGCCAAAAGCTTGTAGACACATGACCATCATACCACTGCTGTACAGCCAAAAGCTTGTAGACACATGACCATCAAACCTACACTATATGGCCAAAAACTTGTAGGCACAAGACCATTACACCTACATTATATGGCCAAAAGCTTGTAGACACATGATCAGCAAACCTTCACTATATGTCCAAAAGCTTGTAGACACATGACCATCAATCCTACATTATATGGCCAAAAGCTTGTAGATACATGACCATTACACCTAGATTACATGGCCAAGAGCCTCTAGACACATAACCATCACATCTACACTATATGGCCAAAAACTTGTAGACACATGATCATCACACCTATGCTGTACAGCCAAAAGCTTGTAGACACGTCACCATAAAACCTACACTATATGGCCATCATGACTGTGCTCCTTTGTACAAAACCAACTCCAAAAAAGACATGGTCTGATGAATTTTCTATGGAGGAACTTGCGTGACACATTCAGGGTTATTTACTAAAGGAAAATTCACTTTGCACTACAAGTACAAACTACAAGTGCAAAGTACACTTGAAATTGCACTGAAAGTGCAGTCGCTGTAGATCCAAGGGGGACATGCAAGGAAAAAGAAAAACAGCATTTTAGCTTGCACATGATTGGATAATAAAATCAGCAGAGTTTCCCTTCATTTAAGATCTCCCCCTCCCCCTTACAGCAACTGCACTTCCAAGTGCACTTTGCGCTTGTAGTGCAAAGTGTATTTGCTTTCGTAAATAACCCCCATACTGTCTCAAAGTCTTAGAGTGGTATTATTAGTCCATCCACAAATAGAAGCGTCCTAGCTAAGAACCTGAAGCGGATTCCAGCAGTGGCTAAAGATATAAAAGAGAGAAGCACAAGAAGTGTAGGAGTAAAACCACTTAAATGAGTAAAAAGATAATTGGTAGCTCACATAGCGAGTAGAACGAGTAGAATGGAGGCATCATGTGAAGCTATCATCAGTGTCCATCAACCAAGGCGCTGGCTCCTGCCATGAAGTTCCTCCACTCGTTAGTAGGGTGTCAGTCGGAAAATGGGTATCAAAGCAAGGCTTAGGGTCCTCGTGGAGCGCGTCGCGAGGGGTGATGACGTCACTTGGTGTGCGTCACATTTCCAAGCATGCGTCCTGCGAATGGAATGGCAGGCACCCTCCTATGTTCAATCTGATAGGATAGCCATGTGAAAGGTGCTTATAATGTAAAGTTTAACCTTTCTTTGAGTTGATTCAGTTTTTTCTGTCTTTTTTTTAAACAAAGAAAATTTCATTGCAATTTTCTTTCAAGATTAAAGGGGTTGTAAACCCTCCTGTTTTTTCACCTTACTGCATCCTATGCATTAAGGTAAAAACATCTGACTAGGGATAAGCCGAACACCCCCCTGTTCGGTCCGCACCAGAACTTGCAAACACACCAAATGTTCGTGTGAACTTTAGAACCCTGTTAAAGTCTACTCGAAAGACTCGAACATTTGAAATCTAAATTGCTAAGGTTAAAGGCTAATATGTAAAAGGCTAATATGTAAGTTATTGTCCTAACAAGTGTTTGGGGACCTGGATCCTGTCCCAGGGGACATGTATCAATGCAAAAAAAAGTTTTAAAAACAGAAGTTTTTTCGGAAGCAGTGAATTTAATAAAGCTAAAAGTAAAACAATAAAAGTGAAATATTCCTTTACATTTCGTACCGGGGGGGGGGGGGGGGGGTTGTAAAGCCAGCATGTGAAATAACACATGTTTCCCATACATAGAGCTGTCCCTGCACAAAGTGTCATTTCTGAAAGGAAAAAAAAAAAATTTAAAACCGGCTTTGCGGCTATAATTATTGTTTATTGTTGTTTATTGTTTGTTTCTTATACAAGGCGCATAGTTCACAAAACATGTTTGCATCAATGCGCCTGCTTCCCGTCCAATCACGTTACCAAAAACATGCCAAGAGAACAAACTTTGAAAACAACATAAAATCGAGTGACGGTTACAATAAATATATAGACATTCTAAAACTCGGTACTGCATGTATGCATATTAAAAACGAAAAAACTGCATAAAAACAACAAAATAGGAAGGGGGGGGGGGGGAAGAAGGAAAGGGAGAAAAGGGAAGGGGAAAAGGTAGAGAAAGAGATATCTCACCCCAAACCACTAAAGGCCCTAGTAAACAACAGGGTCTTCAGATCTTTTCTGAATACCTGGTACTTCTCCTGTTGTTGCAGGTGGCATGGAAGCAGATTCCATAACTGGGCAGCTTGAACTGAAAAAGCTCTGCCCCCCCATTTTTTCAGCCTATAAGGCCGAACCACCAATCTAGTTTGTGACGTGGCCCGTAAGGTTCTCGTCACAAACTGTCGCCGCAATTTCTTGCGGATATAACATGGGCCTAGATTATTAAAGGCTTTGTAAGCAATACAAAGAACCTTAAATTCTGATCTCTCCCGTATTGGGAGCCAATGGAGGCTCTTCAGGTGGGTGGAGGTGGACGTCCGCCCTGGTAGCCTGAGTGCCAGCCGAACTGCCTGATTTTGGATTTTCTGCAAGCGTCTAATCTGGGTCTGAGGCAAGCCCATGAAGAGAGCATTGCAGTAATCCAAATGGGGTAAGACTAGTGCTCTAACTACAGCAATTCTGGCAGAGCTTGACAGAAACAACCTTGTACAACAGCCTCATCTTGAGGAAGCATACTTGGGTAATACTGCCGATGTGTGCATATAGGGACAGACCGGAGTCCAACAGAACGCCTAGGGTCCTCACCTTTTCGGCAGTTACAGGGAATCTCCCCTCCTCGTCCGGCCAAGGCAATACCCAGTGTAAGTTCTGGACCGATCCCGTCCGGAGTACCTCGGTCTTTGCTTGGTTCAATTGGAGACAATTGTCGTCCATCCATTGATTGATGGCCCCAAGAGTCTCCAGAAGATCCGCCTCGGCCCTTGGCCCTCCGGCATCAATCCTGGTATACAACTGGGTATCGTCAGCATACGACTGACATCTCATCCCACGGTCCTTTATCATATCCAGCAGAGGGCGCATGTAGATGTTAAAGAGGAGGGGAGATAAGGGGGAACCCTGGGGTACCCCACAACCAAGGCGTACTGGGCCAGAATAGAATGGGCCCAGTCGTACCTTGAATTCTCTACCCTTTAGGAAGGCTATGAACCAACCTAAAGCCTCTGGACTAACATGCGCCACCTCAACTAGTCTATGCAATAGGATCTCGTGGTCGATGGTGTCAAATGCTGCCGAAAGATCTAATAAGACGAGGACGAAGGTCTGCCCTGCATCTGCCCTGCAATTGTCGGCTCCGGCAATTCCGAGAGAATTCATTCATAAAAAAAAAAGCGTGGGGGTCCCCCCAAATTCAATTACCAGGCCCTTCAGGTCTGGTATGGATATTAAGGGGAACCCCACCGTAAATTTTTAAAAGAAATGGCGTGGAGTTCCCCCAAAAATCCACACCAGACCCCTTATCCGAGCACGTAAACCTGGCCGGCCACAGAAAATAGGGGGGGACAGAGTGCGGCCCCCCTCTCCTGAACCGTACCAGGCCACATGCCCTCAACATGGGGAGGATGTCCCCATGTTAATGGGGACAAGGGCCTCATCCCCACAACCCTTGCTCGGTGGTTGTGGGGGTCTGCGGGCGGGGGGCTTATCAGAATCTGGAAGACCCCTTTAACAAAGGGGACCCCCAGATCCTTCCCCCCTATGTGAATTGGTAATGGGGTACACTGTACCCCCTACCATTTCACGAAGGAAGTGTAAATAGTTGTAAAAACACACAGACACCGTAGAAAAAGTCCTTTATTAATAAAAAAAATAAAAATTCAGCGGTGGTAATCCATTCAGTCCCGGCTCCCTGCTCCAACATTGTCTGTATCCAGCGAGGGGTGATCTCCTCTCCGGTCCAGCGATGAGAAGATCGTCCGGGATCCAGAGCAGCATCGCCGGCCTTCTCTCTCCGCCGGACACAGCCCGGCGGCGAATGACGCGGCTGGAGCTTTGACATTTCTTATATTTGTGTGGCGGGGACAACGTCACGTGACCCCGCCCCCCTCTGATGCAAGGGGAAGGCCTGGACATCCCCAGTGACGTAGCATTGGGTGCGTCAGAGGGGGACGGGGTCACAACGGAGAGTGAAGGCCGGCGATGCTGCTCTGGATCCCGGATGATCTTCTCATTGCTGGACCGGAGAGGAGATCACCCGTCGCTGGATACAGACAACATTGGAGCAGGGAGTCGGGACCGAGTGGATTACCACCTCTGGATTTTTTTCCATTTTTTTTTCCATTTTTTTTTAATAAAGGACTTTTTTCTACAGTGTCTGTGTGTGTTATTTACACTTCATTTGTGAAATGGTAGAGGTACAATGTAACCCATTACCAATTCACATGGGGGGGGGCAGGATCTGGGGGTCCCCTTTGTTAAAGGGTTTTCCAGATTCTGATAAGCCTCCTGCCCGCAGACCCCCACAACCACCGGGAAAGTGTTGTGGGGATGAGGCCCTTGTCCCCATCAACATAGGGACATCCTCCCCATGTTGAGGGCATGTGGCCTGGTACGGTTCAGGAGAGGGGGGCCGCACTCTGTCCCCCCCCTTTTCTGCGGCCGGCCAGGTTAACGTGCTTGGATTTTTGTTTAAAAAATGGCGTGGTGCAGAGCATGACGCGCTGTACGTGAGGCGCGCACGCTGAGGGAGGGGCTGAACCCGCGCCACGGACCATCCGGAGCCTCGGGGAAGGGGGATGCTGCGGGCTGCGGGCTCCATAGCGTAGAGACGGTATGTGCACCGAGCGAGGGGAGGAGGCGGTGTTGTGACGGAGCAATCGGGCGTCCTGCTTCCCATTACGGAATCCCGTCCCGGTCCTTGCCCCCCACGGAGCCATCGAAAGGGCTGACAGGAAGTGCATGACGAGATCACCGTGCAGGAGACAATAATACACTTCCAGCGGCCGAGTGAAATGGTAACCATACCCCACCCCACGGACCCCGCAGAGCCCCAGGTCTATGCTGTTCTGAGCCGTGCTACAAAGAAGAGCAGGTAAAACATTTCCAGCACTTATCTAATGATGGGAGCATGAGGCCGGGTAAGCAAGATTAAAATATGCATTTTTAGCAGATGGTTTGGTTTATAATCCTCTCTGTGTTGTGACTTGCAGAGGATTGCAGTGGACTGAGTGTACACTGAGGGGCAAATACTAAAGCCAAGCCTCAACAGATCCAACTGACTTTAAATGCAGGGCTGTCTAGCAGGGGACCTCGTAGAACTAAGGAAAGCCTCACCATACTGCAATAGACTTTCATATACTTCCATAAATCTCCACAATTCAGAAGTACTTTTGTAGGGAGATATTAATGTACTACGCAGATGTTAAAGGTCTGCCAACACTGCCACCCCCCTACACGCCATTATTAGGGAGGACCTCCTACCTAATTATACTGAGGCACCCAGGGCAATTTTTTTACATCGTAACCCAGGCCTACTATCTCTGAGGCTCAATTAGAGAAGGAGATTACAGGTCGGATTCCACATTGGGGGTGCCCAGGAAGCCGGGGAGCTTGCTTGTGGGTAGGAGGCGGATAGAAATCCCAGGCAGGGATACAGTTCAAACTGGGGAAGCGAATCCGGGCAAGGAATAACCTCAACTATCAGAACATGAGTAAGATAACACGGGGTTCGGCCCCGAAAACCCCCAAGGAGACCCCTACAACTAGCACCATAAGACAGTACATGACTCAGGAGGGGACTATCAAAAGCCCTGGTATTACAAAAAAAATGGACACAGCCAGGAAAGGGGTGGGCGGAGCCCCCTCTCAAACACCTGATGTCTCAATGGAAGGGGAACATGACCGAACACAAGGTATAGATGGAAGTTTAGACACACATCTCCCTTCCAAGGGAGAACTGGAAGCAATGCTGCGACAACTGGAAGGCAGATTGGAAACGTATATAAAGAATGAAATTAGCACCCTCAGAACAGATATGAGTCACCTGCTGTCACGTGTAGAAGCGACAGAGAATGGGATGGAAAAACAGGAACTTGAGTTAAACCATCTGAAAGAGCAATTTCTAATTATTCAGCAGAACCAGAGGAGGCTAAAATATCGCCTAGAAGATCAGGAGAACCGTAATCGAAGAAAGAATTTAAGGATTAGATTTATTAAAGAAGAGAGAGGAGAAGATCTGAAAAAAATTCTTAACAGCTTGTTCATTCCCCTGTTAGAGCAGGCGAACGAAGAACCCCTTAAAATCGAGCGAGTCCACAGAGTTGGAAGGACACTCAATGGCGAAAGGGGAAGGCCTAGAGACATAATCGTTAGATTTAGATTCTACGAGGATAAAGCAGAAATCTGGGGGCGACTCAGGAAAAAACCTCCGTTATCTTACGGGGGGGTGGAGATTGAGATATACCCTGATTTGGCCTGGGAAACCTTGGCCAGAAGGCGCTGCTTGAAACCCCTGTTGGAGCAGATGCAGTTACAAAATATTAAGTACCAATGGGGTTTCCCTGCGTGCCTAATAGGGCAGAAAGATGGGATTTCAGCTAGGTTAACTTTTCCTGAGGATCTCCCAGGCTTCTGCTCCAAATTGAATATCCCGGTTCTCGAGCTACCTGAATGGTTGGATTAAGTATTCTGGTCCTAAATTATTTCTATGGAGGTGTTATAAAAAAGCGGGGGGAAAATTGCGTGGGGGAATGGGGTGGGGCGGGGTTCAGGGGGGGGGGGGCGGGGGCGGGTTCCTGGGAGTGGGGTCGCGGCCACACCTTAGATCAGGGTGGCGGTGGACCACGGTGAAATCTCTGGATGGGGGGGGGGGGGGCGGGGGGAAGTTCCACCCAACATATAAAGTCCCGGTGGTCACGAGGAGGGAGGGAACCCACGGTACTGAGGCCCTTAATGGGCCGGGGATGGGCGGGTGGGTGAGGGGGGTTTCAGGGAGGGGGGTGGTTGGAAATAGGGTGGGAGATACCCCATGGTCTAGACAGATGGTAAGGATAGGGGGGGTTACCCCTTGGGGCGCTATAAAAAAAAAAAAAAGATAGGTATGCAAGTATGGCTGAGCTGAAGTTTTTATCCTATAATGTCAAGGGGCTTAATGCTGCTGGGAAAAGGTTTAATATTCTGAACGAGATAAAACACTATAAGGCGGATGTAGTTTTTCTACAGGAGACACATCTTTCGAATGATTCAAACGCCAAATTATATTGACCTATGATCCCAATATGGTACTATGGGGACTCTATGTCCAAAAGGGCATGCGGAGTGGCTAAAGGGTTTGCCAGTGGTGCAAGGTTTGTTCTTGAGGCAAGGCTGACTGACCCCGAGGGTAGATATCTATTCCTCAAGGGAAAACTCGCCAATATGGCCTGCACACTCGCAAACATCTATGACCCGAATGCCAATTCAATCAAATACATGGAGAGAATTCTTGGGAAATTAAGAAACTTCTCAGAGGGCCACATGATAGTGATGGGTGATCTCAACCTATGTATGAATCCGAGGGTAGACAGCACGTCCCGGGGGAGGGAGACAACAGACGGGCAGCTGCAGAGGCTCAAAAGAAGGCTGCACGAGTATCAGCTGGTAGATGTCTGGAGGGTATTCCACCCCGAGACGCTCGATTATACGTTTTTCTCCCCTCCACACGGAACGTATTCACGACTGGATTATATACTAGCGGACCATAAGTTACTGGAGAAGATCACGGAAACGGAGATTGGAGCAGTGACCATATCTGATCACGCCCCAATTACTATGAAAATCCAGACCTTATTACAACAGAGGCAAACCCCGGTATGGCATCTCAATGAAAATCTGATACGAGACGCAGGAGGGGCGCAAAGGGTGGAAGAGGAACTTAAACAATTTTTTATCACTAATAATACGGGGGAGATATCCAGTGCTACCCTTTGGGAGACGCACAAAGCATACATAAGGGGGATTTTAATATCTGAAGGGGCGAGGAAAAAACAAGAGAGGAATGGGAAGTGGGACTCATTAATTAGGGAAATATCTCGGTTAGAACAGGAACATAAAAAACTCCCCTCTAAAGAGACCTATTGTAATTTAATTATAAAACGAGACGAACTTAAGGAATTATTAGAGAAAGAAATTAAGATCAAATATAATAGCATTGCTAGAGAGAGGTACCTCTGGGGAGACAAACCCAGCAAATAATTAGCAAAAATGGCCCATAAAAAGAAAACCAGAAATTACATAGAAAGTATTAAGAAAGTATTAAGAAACCAAATGGCGATCTGGCCAATTCCACCAAGGATATTGCTGCAACTTTTAGGAATTACTACGAAAAGCTGTATAATATAAATCAGATAAGATGGTCAGGGGAGGAAAAAGGAGATAAAATACGAGACTTCCTAGATAAAGCAAGACTCCCAAAGATCGAGGAAATTGAAAAATTACATATGGATAGACCCATAACGGAAGAGGAAGTTAGTAGGGCTCTAAAAAACACGGCAATAGGGAAAAGCCCGGGACCCGATGGGTTCACAGTGTTTTATTACAAAAAATTTAGTGAGATACTGGTCCCTAGGCTCTGTAACTACTTCAATGGACTGGGAGCCATGTACGAAACAAGTTCGGAGGCCCTTTCTGCATCTATTGCAATAATATTAAAAGAAGGGAAAGATAGTCAACTTTGTTCAGGATATAGACCCATAGCATTACTGAACTCTGACATCAAACTCTTCGCAAAAATCCTTGCAGAGCGATTGAAAGGTGTTATGAATTTCCTAGTACACCCAGATCAGGTAGGTTTAATACGAATCCCGCAAGCATTCTTCAAAAAACTGCAAGCAATGTTTCTTAAATTTATATGGAGGGGGAAAAAACCACGAATTAAGTTAACACTTTTAACAAAAGATAAGACACAAGGGGGGCTGGGAGCACCGGATTTCAAAAATTATTATTATTCAATTATTTTATCACGAATTATAGATTGGGCAAAAAATAATGTAGAAAAAAGATGGGTGGTTATGGAAAATAAATTAAGTAAATCCGCACTAGGGAAAATGATCTGGATCCCACCACAACATAGAGGACTATGTCATGAAACTCAAGATATCACAAAACACGCTTTAGCACTATGGGACCAGATCCACAGGAAAGAAAGATGGAGCTTTAACTCACCATTTATACCCTTAAAAAACACAAAATTTTTCCCTCCAGGAGAAACTTTAATGTTTGGTAATTGGATCAAGAAAGAGGACACTCAACTAAAAGATTTCATGGAACAAAATAGATTATTAACATTGCAGGAGATGGAAGAAAAGAGAGAAACAGTGGTGATAGATGAATGGAGATACGCTCAATTAAGACACTTCTTTGAGGGTCTCTCACAGCCTATAAGATCCGAAACAAATCTGCGGCCATTTGAGAGACTTTGTACAGAGAAATTCGATAGGGGAACAATTTCGATGATATACGAAACTTTGAATGCCTTAAAAAAACAGAGCGTACCCCCATTCATCAAAAAATGGGAAGACGAAACAGGCACATCAATAAATGAATTTGAAACCAGACAGATAATAAATAGGGTTCATGTCACCTCTATTAATAACAAAGTAATGGAACAGAACTATAAATGTCTGGTAAGATGGTACCTTACACCAGACAAATTACATTCAGCTCTAGGAAATAATTCACGCTTATGTTGGAGAGGTTGTAGAGAGGTAGGCACAATGATACACATCTGGTGGTCTTGCCCAAAAATAAAAATGTTTTGGTTAAAAATAAGACAAAAAATTAAAGAAATAATAAATACAATTATACCGGAGGACTTTTGGGTTTGCGTTTTACATGGGGCTCGAATGCCAACTAAGAAATATTTAAAGACTCTAATCCCAGACTTTCTAAACGCCGCAAAAAGCCAGATCTCGAGTAACTGGAAACAAGAAAAGAGTCCTACATTAAGAGAATGGGGGAAAAAGGTGGACGAAATTTATTACAACGAATACTTAAGACATAGAGAGGAAGAAACCTGGGGTGAATTTAAAGAAAAATGGGATGTCTGGAAAAAATATAAAGTTAAGTTGGAATACGCCGAAATGATGGAAGTTTAAGTAATAAAGAAGAGAGGGAAATATTAAATATTAAATAGAAGAGATGATAGAGGCCCGGGGGGGCTGGGGGGGGAGGAGGGGGAGAGGGGATGGGAGGGCGGAAAGAAAGGAAGGGGGGGGGGGGAAGGGAAAAAAAAAAAAAAAAAAGAAAAGAAAAAAAAAGGGGAAAAAAAAAGGAAAAATAAAACAAACAAATAAATATATAAATATTCCCACTTATGATGCAAAACCAAAGTCGAGACATTATCATTGAAAGTAACCATGAGCAGGTCTCAAGCTACGGTTAAGACTGAAGTGGAGTTGGAAAAAAAAAGAAGAAAAAAAAAAAAAAAGGTAGGTTTTATTCCCGGGAGAGAGGGCAAGGATAACGGCATAAGTGCACTCTTGCTAATTCAGAAGATTAGGCAGGATGGGTCCCCAGGTCTATTCTTGTCAGTCGATGCTGAAAAAGCATTTGATCGGGTGGATTGGGGGCTCATGCTGCAGACTCTTGAAACGATGGGCTTAGGTAAAAGGATGATTGCATGGATAAAATCGCTGTACAACCGCCCAACCGCGAAAATTAAAATAAACGGCACATTATCAGAGGTTCTGGAAATGAAGAACGGGACGCGACAGGGGTGCCCACTGTCGCCGTTACTCTTCATACTATCCCTGGAACCATTGTTAGCCACTATTCGGAATGACATAGAGATAAACGGAGTCTGGGCAGGAAAGGAGGAACATAAATTATCGGCTTTTGCTGATGATATTATTTTCTATATTCTAAAACCATGTAGTACGATTCCTAGGTTAATGACGATCCTTCAAGAATATGGGGCCATCTCCAATTTTCAGATTAATATAACTAAACCTGAAATATTAAATATAAACCTCAATAAAATGGAAATAGAGCAGGTAAAAGAGATCTGTACTGTCCCTTGGAAGAAGGAATTAAAATACTTGGGTATAAAATTAGCAAATTCAGATAGACAGATATATAGAATAAATTACATCCCACTACTTAATGAGATAAAAAGAGAGGTTAAAAAAACAATTAATAAACCTATCTCTTGGATAAATATGTTAAAAATTATAATAGTTCCTAAAATTTTATATAAATTCCAACTGATCCCGATAGCTCTACCTCCACAATACCTCCGAATACTTAATTCAATACTTATGAATTATATTTGGAAAAACAAAAAACATCGTATATCTTTATCAATCCTGAAACAAGAAAAGCAATACGGGGGCCTAGCAGTACCAGACATCAGGAATTACATCAGGAATTACCACCAAGCAGCTGTTTTGTCACGGGTGGTGGAATGGACCAGGAATAGAACAGAGAAAAGATGGGTGAAACTAGAGATGACACAAGCCAATGTAACTTTGGGCAATATTATTTGGATCCCGACACAGTGTAGAGCACTAGATAGTAACACTTTCCAATTAACACGAGAAACGTTGAGACTATGGGACAGGACACTAACACAAATTGATAAAAAGTATAATTCACCATTGCTTAATTTAAAAGAAAACCCGTATTTTGCACCGGGGGAAAAAAAAACGGGGGAAACTGGATAAAATTAGAAAAAATATATTTAGGAGATATAATAAAGGAAGGGAAAATTAGGACATATGAGGAGCTTCAATCAAAAACTGATATCTGGGAACTTAATAATTGGCGGTATATTCAGCTTCACCATTTTGTCCGTCATCTACCTAAGCCATTACGGACGATGAAGGAGTTGACTCCACTTGAGAAAATATGTTACCTCACGGATGTAAAGGGCACGGTTTCAAAACTATATAAGATTTTGGTTAGGGGGAACACACAGGGGGACCCCCCATTTGTACAGAAATGGGAAAGGGAGTTAGGAGCACTTAGAGGGAGAAACACGTTTTTTAGATTAATGAAACTGACCCATTCCTCGGCCATTGACATACATACAGCGGAGACTAATTATAAATGCATCTCGGGTTGGTATATCACCCCTGACAAAACCTGTCATTTCAGGGCTGGCTCGTCGCCTAAATGTTGGCGAGGATGTGATGACAGGGGCACTATGGCGCACATATGGTGGGCTTGTCCAAAAATTCAGAAATTCTGGGAGGCAGTTCTGACCTGTATTAAAGAGATTACAGGCATAGAGTTAAAAAAAGACCCTTGGACCGTACTCTTCCATGGTAGTGGTGAGAGCATAAAAAAATACAAGCAGTCATTGGTGCCACATCTATTGAACGCCGCGAAACGGCTTATTCCGAAAAATTGGCAGGCCACCGAGAGCCCACGGATGTGGGAGTGGATAGATGCAGTCGAGGCAACCCATAGAATGGAGGACCTGAAAGAAAATATTGTAGAGAGTAGAGGGGATTTTTACGAAAAATGGGGTAAGTGGAAGGCATTTAAAAAGACATGGAGCTATGCGGAACAGTTGCGACCTTAAAGCAATATTATGCACCTGAGGTAATCCGAGTGAAAAATAAAACCTTAGACGGGACTATAAAAAAAAAAAAAAAAAATATATATATGCAAAACTAGTGTAGAGCGCCCGATGGACTAGTGACCATGGGGGAAGGGGAGGGGAGGGGGGAGGACACGGGGTTGTGGGGGGGGGGGGGTGATGGGGGGGAAGGGGAAATTATTGGGGTTTTTTCTAGGTATTGGATAGGGGCAGTCAATCGGCGACAGAGCCCATTCTGGGGATTTGTGGAGTCTACAGTGCCTATATGTAATAAATATTTTTCTCTTAAAAAAAAAAAAAAAGGGGCGGATAAAACCCACAATATAACAGGAAGTACCACAGATGATGCGACGTAGTCGAAAGTCGACATGTAAGCAACCTACCATGAGCAGGTCTCGGACGGTCAGATACAAGCTGATGTGGGAAAAAAAAAAATGGCGTGGTGGATTTCCCCTTAAAATTCACACCAGACCTGAAAGGTCTGGAATGGATACTCGGGAGGAACCCCACGTCATTTTTTTTTAAATTGACGGCGGGGTTCCCCTTAATATCCATACCAGACCTGAAGGGCCTGGTAATTGAATTTGGGGGGACCCCCACGCTGTTTTTATTATGAATGAATTCTCTCTGAATTGCCGGAAGCTGACAATTCATTATAGCCGCAAGTCCGGTTTTAAATGACCTTTTTTCCTTTCAGAAATGACACTTTGTGCACGGACAGTTCTAACCACGGGAAACATGCGCTTTTTCACATGCTAACTTTACACACCCCCCCAGGTACGAAATTTAAAGTAATATTTCACTTTTCTTGTTTCACTTTTAGCATTTATAAATTCACTGCCCCCGAAAAAACGGCCGTTATTAAAACTTTTTTTTGCATTAATACATGTCCCCTGGGACAGGATCCAGGTCCCCAAACACTTTTTAGGACACTAACTTGCATATTAGTCTTTAAAATTAGCACTTTAGATTTCTCCCATAGACTTTAACAGGGTGTTCTGCGGCTTTTCGAATTTGCCGCGAACGCCCCAAATTGTTCGTTGTTCGCCGAACAGACAATGTTCGAGTCGAACATGAGTTGGACTCGAACTCGAAGCTCATCCCTACATCTGACAATTACTGGCCCCCAAGCCCCCCCGTTTTACTTACCTGAGCCCTGGTATGTCCCACGATAAGAATGTGCTGCATCTTTGCCCGGGGTTCTCGGTTCTTGATTGGATAGATTTATGGCAGCTCCCGCTGCTGTCAATCAAATCCAATGATGCGGGCGACCCAGGGGCGGGACCGAGTCCTGCATTCGGCAGCTACGGATGCCGAATGCTAGACTCGGGAGCGCACGCGCAAGGTAACCTCCTTGGGAGAGCACTTCTCCTAAGGGGTAATCTGATGTGGGGAGGAGCCGAAAGAGCCCCCGGGGGACCCCAGAAAAGGTATTCGGGCCACACTATGCAAAACGAGCTACACAGTGGAGGTAAGTATGACATGTTTGTTATTTTTTTTTGTTTTATCTAACCTTTAGTGTCACTTTAAATCAATATTATTTTGATCCATTGTCGCGGGGGCCCTTAAATGGCCTACTCTGCCTATTTAGTAATTAGACACTGAGGCCCAGATTCACAGAGCGATTACGCGTGCGCAACTGCTGTTGCGCGTGCGTAAGTGTAAATGTGCGCGTGCGTATAGTTGCACGCGATTCACAAAACAATATACGCCAGAAATCTACGTTTTTTGGTCCGGCGTAATTGAGTTAGACCTTCGCTTCCCTTCGCGCAAAACTGCGCTAGACACACCATTGATTTGCTAGTCAAATATGCTAATGAGGGAGTTACGGGGATTCACAAAAAAACGCAGTTGCTGCGCAGGCTACGCGATGTGCGCAACAGCAAAATGTCCTGTCTAAAGTTAGAGGACCTAAAAGCTGGTCTAAATTTTGAAAAAAAGTCTACTTGTCAGATAAAGCAACACTGTTAGTGAGGAGTTCAGCAGTCACACGTGTTGCCCAACAATCTGTATGCCAACATGCCAGGGGCATCGTCGCGCATAGCTATACTACTGACTTTAGATGAACAAAGAAGGATGAGGGCACGGAGGATGGCACTAAGGAGGGCACGGGAGATGTTTTTTTTTTTGCTTATATAAAATTTACAATTTAATCTAATCTAATACAATATTCTTATCTGATACAAGCCCCTCACTCTTCACTTGATATATCACACACGCATAGACATCTTTGGCATGAGAGATTCTGAGGTGTCTCGCATCTTCAGATTCACCCCTCATGCCATCATGGAATTACCACAACCTTGCAGGAGGACATCAGCAGCCCAACACATGGCACCACCCATGACACCCATGACAGCTACATATACAATCAGAGCCCCATCCCCACAGATTTCAAACAGAACATGTATGGGGACAGCTGGCTGGTTGGTGAGTGACATGGGAGTCAGGCATGACTATCCCCTCCCGTGATGCACACCTCACAAGTGGCACATGCATGACTAACATCCTCCTGTCTTTTCCCTTCAAGGTGACTCTGCATATGCACTGGTACCCCATCTCATGACCCCATCTCATGCCAGCTCACATTATGCATCTTTGCACGGTAAACACACACATTAATCATGGCACAATGAGAATGCATGCATGCACACCACTGTGGTCCCTAGCACACACACCCCACATCCTCATCAAATTGGATTGGCACCAGTCCACCATGCAAGACTGGTGAGCAGTAACGCCACGTCAAGGCTCCAATTATGTCACTGTACATTCATACACCATTCACACGGACCTGGGAATCACTTCTCCCTGGTCCTGGGGAACCCTTCTCCACCCAAATTGAGGATGACACCCCTTTTCCAGCAGGAATGTCACCCCCACATTCAAACATCATTCACAACCCAAAATATGCCAAAAATGTCAGCAAAAAAAAAAAAAAATGCATAGAAAAAAAAAAAATGCATAGAAAAAAAAAAAAAGCAGAGAACAAAAATAAAAATGGTTTCAAACCAAAAAAAGGGGGAAAAAAAAATTAATGCCCTCTGCCTGAGCCACGCCTGGGGCGCCCCCGGCCACGGCCCCGGACCCTCAGGGGAGACGCATGGGGGAGGGGAAAAGCCGGGGAAGGAGGAGCAGCCCCTGAGATCTGCCCACCTGGCGGCCTGCCCTCCAAGGCCACGGCTATTCTGTCCAGGGCAGCACCAAGTGTTGCCATGTTGCCCTGTATAGCCTGGGTAAGGGCCCTCACATCCTGCCCAACGCCTGCTGCTGTAGTTTGCAGGTCATTTAGGCAGGTTGTGGAGGCCCGGGAGTGGGAGTCCAGGTTACCCAGCCTATCGTTGATGGAGGACAGGCTCTGATCCACCCGCCCCATAGTCTGGCAGAGCTGTCTCAGAAGGCGGGTCTGGGTGGCCAGGTTCCTTCTCAGACAGGCGGGCAGGAGATTGGGCGCCCCCCTGGTGCTCTGGGATAACCTCCTGGCTCCAGCTGATGGTTGTGGCCGGGGAGAAGGGGAGGCCCTTGTGAGGGGAGCCATGTTGGGGGAGGAGGGGGGGGGGGCTCACCCTTAGGGAGGGCAGGCTTCTTGCAGCCAGAGGGGAAGAGTCCGCAGAAACCAAACGTCCAGTGCCTGCCATGGACTCCTCCTCCTCATGATTCTCCTCCTCCGCATGATCATCCTCCTCCTCTTGTTCCTCCTCCGCGGACTCTGGCCTTGTTGGGGGGGCCTCATTAGGCTGCTGTCCTGGCGTTGGAGCGGTCAGGCCAGATGGCCCTGCACCCTCCTGCACATCTGTGGATGACACAAACCATTCACAGGTTGGAGGATCCACACACTTGCCACATATTCCCTTTCACCCCCTCCCCCACACATGCTACACACCTGAGAGAAATAAAAACCTTACCTGGCACCGCGGGGACCGGACTTGTGTCAAAGCCTGGCAGGCCCTCCACTTCATGACGGTGAAAGGTCAGGGCCACCACACGCTCCGTCGCAGTAAATCTAACCCGGCATGGTGGGCCCCCTCCTGTGCCCCTGGCATGGGCATTTATTGCGGCCAGTTTATTTTTCACCTCACGCCGGAGGTCATTTATTTTCTTTTCAATCCCAGACCGGGTCCGTGTCTCCCCCTCCCCCGATGAATTGACCTGCTCCGTGATCATATCCAATATCTCCCTCCTCCTGGCCGGGGTGGTGGAGGTAACGCCCATAGTCGGTAATGGCCCGGGCAAGAATTCTTTTTTCCCCCACTGTAAAATTAAGCTTTCTTTTTCTCTCAGTCATACTTCCAAACAAACTCACTAGCAGTCACCAAAAATCTGTCACAAATACAAGCACAACCAATCAGACAAGAACACACACAAAGAGAAAAAGAACACCCAAAAATCACACTAGCACTCAGCAAGAAACAGACACAAAAAAATCAGATGAAAAAATAAAGCAAGAAAACAAACGCTCAGAAATCTATCAATCAAACAAACAGTCTCAAACACTTATCAAAACTCACTTTCACAAAACTACCAACAAGCACTAGATCACACAGAACACTAATCTGACAACTACAAAACACACTCTAACGAACAACAGAGCAAAAGCACTTGATTCAATGGGAAGGGACACAAAGGGATGTACTTTTGCAATGGAAGTGCGTTTGTGTGTGTCTATTTATGCTGTCTGCGTAGTTCACAACGTTGCCCTAGTCCATTTCCAATTTCACTGATTGCGCCGCACCCGAGTTGTGAGCATGCGCACAACGGAGCTGACATGGTTTCCTTCACGCGCGCATGCGCGAGTCGGCCGGCCCTTCATTTGCATGGGGTCACGGCTCATTTCAATGTAACACGCCCACGTCCCTCCCAATTTGTATTACTCCTCCTTACGCCTCCGGAAAAAACCTTACGCTTGCGCAATCTCTTGCGCAAAAGCTACGTGAATCGCGGGATTACGCGGCTAGATTGCGCAAGTCTAACGGAAAAGTGGTGCGCTACGCCGGACCGATAATGCGCCGATCTACGTGAATCTGGGCCTGAGAAGCTCAGAAATGCTGAAAGTGATTAAAAACAGAGTTTAATATTACTTCAAATGAATAGTCATTATTTTATTTATTGATTACAGGTATTTATATAGCCCCAACAATTTTTTTCATTTGATAGTTTATTCGTTTTTTTTTTTTTTTTTCCATACAAACAAGAAAACATTCTAATAAAAAGAATACAAATGAAACCTACATAGGGATCATAACTAATTTGCTTCTACTAACATTTGCAATTATTGGTATAGTTTTCCAGTGTATCAACTGTAGCACAATCCAATTGTCTAATCAATACAAAACATCCAAATATAGTATATTCATGAAGCAGAAAGATGGGACAGAACATCAATTTTCTACACAACAGATAAATTTAATTGTGTTATAGCCTCTACAATTTGCACAGCATTATCGTACATTCACATCAGTCCCTGCCCTCAAGGAGCTTACACTCTAAAAGCCTCGTACACAGGCTTGGTTTACCCGGCAAGAACCAGCAAGAAAACTGCTGGCAGAGCTTTCTTGCCGAGTATACCGTGCGTGTGTACAAGGCTTTCAGGTTTCTCGTTAAGAAAACTGCCTAAAATCTTGACGAGAAAAATAAAGAACCTGCTCTCTATTTTCTTATCGTGATTCTCGGCAGTGTTTTCCTGCCGATAAACCCGAGAGTGTGTATACTTACCTGTCGCTGTGGAAACCCACGCATGCTCCAAATGACTTTGACGCATGCGCGGTAGCTTCCTAGGCATAGGTAGGGTGCAGCAAGATGGTGGCAGGCGCATGCTCGTCGTACGCTATGACATCACCACGTTCTTGCCTTCCAAAAGAACCACGTTTTTTTTTTTAAAGGAGTTTCTGTACACTCGGGCAGCAAAAGATTCTTGCCAAGAATCTCATCAGGAAAAACAACGGGTTTTTCCTGATCAGATTCTGGCCCGTGTGTACAGGGCTTAAGGTCCATATCTCACATTCATATACAGTATACACATACTAGGGCCAATTTAGACAGGAGCCAATTATTCTATCAGCATGTCTTTGGAGTGTGGGAGGAAACCCAGAGCCCTGTGAAAGTTATATACAGTTTCCTGCTAATTACTTAGTAACTACAGCATAAGTTAAATAAAAAAGTAACACTTATAGCATTGCCCCTTGCTCAACCTGTCGCAGGCTCACTTTATTTTTTTTGGGTAAATATTTGGGTCTATAAAAGCCTCTATTCTAGGCAGGCTTCCCACATGATTTTGAAGGGTTTTGTGGGAATTTGTGCCTATTAGACCCATACAAAAATAGCGATGTCACGTACTTCACAAACGTCTCTTGCAATCATTGTTCCAATTTGTCCCAAAGGAGTTCAGTAGTGTTGAATTTGAGGCAATGGGGTTGATTTACTAAAGGCAAATAGACTGTGCACTTCGCAAGAGCAGTTGCTCCAGAGCTTAGTAAATGAGCAGAAGCTCTGCCGACTTCCATCATCCAATCATATGAAAGCATATGAAAGCAAAAATGCATTTATTTTTTTCCTTGCATGTGATTGGGTATTCTTTGCAAAGTGAAGCTTTACCTCAATTACTAAGCTCTGCAGTACATCTGCACTATTCTTCGCCACTCCAGCCGGGTGGGTATAGTGTACCCGGACAGGCCTCTCTCACTGACCTGGCAGCCAGAGTATCACTCGGAAAGGGAAAAGTCTCTGCCACAGACCCCCCTTAGAATTGAGATAGCGGAAATAATCCTCCTTGATAGACTTTGCACCTGGATCTCCTTCAGGTAGTTTGCAGTTAGGTTACCGACTGACAGGTGACCAAGGCCCAGCCTTTCAGTACTCAGTTACCTTGATCCCTGGTGGATTGTCGAGACCCTATTGGATCACCAGCCTCTCTTGGCTCTCCTCAGGTGGTCTCCCCACCGAACACCTCCTTTAAAGGAACAACGCTTGGGATCTTCTCAGGATTGGGGACCCAGTCGATCACTGGGGCCCAGCCACAGCTCAAATGTTCCGGACCAATATGGTCCCGGAACCATAAACACCACGCAGCACGCGCTGGGGGGGCCGTGATGTGGTCACCCTAAAGGTGGGTGCCACACTGGAATAAGATGACCCAGACCAATGGCGTCTGTCTCATAAAAACCCTCCCCCAGAATGCACAGCGAGGAAAACCCTCCTCCTGATAGGCTGCTGGGAAAAAGCACCCAAACCTTGACTCCACTGCTGCCACCTGTCGTCCTGGGGTGGGATCAGCACCCCAGAAGCGACAGAATGAGCCCACAGCACAGCCAAGCTGAGACAGAGACCCAAATTCAAAAAATCAGCCTGGTCAGAGCTAACTAACTCTCTGACCCCCTCTAAATTTAAATTAGCACCGGTTCTTAGAAGTAATCAGGTGCTACACCTGTAATGTAGTGTACCCATTAACAACTTAAAGAAAAATCTGTAAGGTGAACTTACACAGGACCCCTTCCTCACCCCCCCTTCCCCAGTCTCGCTAACCTGGAGCACTGCAATCTCCCACTCCGAGCCCTGCTATAGCCGATTTACTGGTCCGGGGTTAAAAAATCCCTGCAGCCTAACCTCCAAAACGTACCCGGCAGGAGGTATGTTCAGGCGCATTCACATGGGCGGCGCCGACCAATCAGAACCTGTGTAGCCTGTCCTGTCAGTAGGGAAGAAGAAGAGTGATAGCCGAGGGGATTTCTAACCCGTGACGTGGCTATAGCAAGGCTCAGAACGGGAGATTGCCATGCTCCAGGCCAGAAAGACAGGGGGGGGGGGGGGTTAGGTGGGGGCCTGTGTAAGTTCACCTTACATATGTAGCGCTACCCCCTCAGGAAACGCTGGTTAGATGTGGGATCGGCATAAGTTAAGTTACCTTTGATGTGTCTAGGGAAGTTGATGGTAGCAACTTGTGAGAGCAGTAACGGAATGTCCAAGCCAATGGTTGACGTTTTCTAAGTGCTTTATTTTTGGTCCAACATCGACCAACAGTCAACTTGAGGTAGACAGGATAGGTTGGTGAAGAGAATAACTTTGCAGATTCAGGCTATGGATAACGAACAGAAGCAGTCCTGCCTCTAGAGTGTATTCTTTTCTCCCGTCGACACTCCCGGCCGAGTGGGTGCAGTGCAACAGGACAGGCCTCTCTCACAGGCCTGGCAGCCAGAGTGTCACTGAGAAGGAACAAGTCTCTGCCACCGACTTGGCTGTAGTAAAGGCCTCTGCCACAGGTCCGACACTTGAGAGCAATAGAGCGTATCCTTTCAGTCAAGTCCTTTTGAAGTATGGGGACCCAGTAATTCACTGGGGCCCCTCTGCAACTCAGTCGCTCTAAACCATGAGGGCCCAGTGTAAGTAACCCTGCGCAGAACGGACCCCGGCCAGGTAGGCCATAGTGGTGGGGCCCATGGTGTGCGTACACCCCGAAGGTGGGTGCCGCACCTGGAACCAGAAACCCGCGAAGAACCCTGAAAAATGGTGTCTGCCACAGATATACCCTCCCCCAGCATGCACCACGAGGGAAACACTCCTCCAATTGGCTGCTGGGGAAAAGTAGCTCTGCCTGAACCCCTTTGGCGCCACCTGCCGCCCAGAGATGGAACTGCATCCCTGAAGCACAGAATGACCCAAAAGATAATTCAGGGCTGACAGCAGCCCAATTTACCACAAATCAACCTGGGTGAGAGCAAATAAGTCTCTCACCCCACTAAATTTACAAATAGCGTCCCTTCTGAAAGTAAGGGGGCACTACACATATTTTTCTGTAAAAAGTGAACTTACCCTTTAAAGTGTTTGTAACCTTTTAAAAGCAATTCACTTACCAGGAGAGGTGGAGCTCTCTCTCTGACATCAGCCGGGTAGTCACGTGACTGCCATACTGCCTGCTCAGCCCCTCCCCCTGTAGCCCAGGGATTGGAATAGCAGAGTGGCCGGGAGTCATGTGTACGGCCTGAAGATCTCTAAAAAAAGGGGGCCATATCCACAAAGCACTTAAGCCGGCATTTCACGAGATGCGTGGCGTAAGTCTAAATATGTGCCTGCGTATCTATGCGCCGTATCCCCAAAACGATATACGCCTGAAATCCAGAATTTTTCAACCGATGTAATTTGGATAGACCAGCGCATCGTGCGCGCAAAAATGCGCTAGACACACCATTGAATTGCTATGCAAATATGCAAATGAGGGAGATACGGCGATCCACAAAAGTTTGTGCGGTGCAGGCTACGCCCTGTGCGCATAAGCTGCACGTCCGGTCTAAAGTTACCCCTTATAAAAGCAGCTTTAAATTTGGACAAGACGTCTACATGTCAGCTAAAGCAACACCGTTAGTGAGGAGCTGAGCAGCCACACTTGCAGGACAACAATCTGTATGCCAACATGCCAGGGGAATCCTTGCTCATAGCTATACTACTAACTTTAGATAAGCGCAGAAGGAGGAGGGCACGGAGGAGGGCACGGGAGAGGATATACCGCACACGCATAGACCTCTTTGGCATGAGTGATTCTGAGGTGTATCGCATCTTCAGATTCACCCCTCATGCCATCCTGGAATTAACCACAACCCTGCAGGAGGACATCACCAGCCCAACACAACGCTCACATGCAGTGCAGCCACTGGTCAAGGTCCTGGCAACACTCCATTTCCTTGCCAGTGGCTCTTTTCACCCTAATGGGTAAATATATATTTTAGATACATTTTTTCTGTTTAGTATATATTTTATATTAGTTAATATAATAAATATATCATTTTATTTTTATATCTAATATATATTTAATATTTTAAATATTATTATAATTTTTATATATATATATGTGTGTGTGTATAAATTGGGTGATGGCCCTCAAAATAAGGGCCTTTCACCGCTGGGGGTAGTTCAACTTCCAGTTCCTCTCTGACATCTCTCAAAAACACATGATCCAAAAAACACAACGACACAACACAAACCTACAAACAGCAACAGACAACGGTCCAAAAGCACCTTTCTTCAGGGAGGGAAACAAATGGTTGTACTTTTGCAATGGAAGGGCGTATGTCTGGGCCTAATTATGCCCTGGGCGTAGCTCACTAAGTATGCCGGGCCTAGTTCCTATCTCACTGATCACACCAGGCCGAGTTGTGAGCATGCGCAGAGAGGTGCTGACCATAGTCTGCGTCATGCGCGCATGCGCAGTCCGGCCGGCCCTTCATTTGCATGGGTTCACGGCTCATTTCAATGAAACACGCCCACGTCCTTCCCAATTTGAATTACACCGCCTTACGCCTCGGAAATTACGTTGCGCCGGCGCAAATTTGTGCGCAAATACTACGAGGATACGGTACTTGCGCCTCTAAATTGAGCCGGTCTAACGTAAAGGAGATGCACTACGCCGGTCTATATATGCGCCAATGTACGTGGATCTGGCCCAGGGTATTTAGCAGCATTGTTTTCAATATACACTTATACAGTGCATTATCGCTGAATAAAGCAGAGGGGCAAGCAGTGAAATTTCTTACATTTACAGTAAATGTACTACGAAGATCGGTGGGGGGCGGAGACAGCTCAAACAGACACACAAAGCTGTCAGGCAGGGAGGGGAGGGGAAGGAGGACAGAGGAGGATAGAGGAGAGCTGCGGATGATGGAGGGACGTAAACTGACCATGGTAGTTAGGGCTCAGCAGCCATGATTATTGTGGTCAGCTCACAGAGGGGGACACAGGAAGTGGCAGGATCAGCCATGTTTTTTACAGTTTAGAGAGGGGCAGATTGGACAGCACAAGCACTGTGCTGTTTAACCTGCTATAAGGGGAAAACAATTATTTACATTTTTTAGGGTTACAAACACATAAACCACAGACATCAGGTTCACATTACAGTTTTCTCTTAAAAACCCATCTTCTTTTAGGTGTCAGTTTGTAAAAAAAAAATTTGCTCCAACCTACAGTACGTGCAATGTACAGTAGTGATAGTCATCTCATCGACTTAGTTCAATGTTATCTCACTAGAGCACACTCAAAAGAAACCTCCAGAAACCTGCGAGAGGAACCCCAAGGTTTCAACTGCCAACAGAGCTTATTCTGGCACTGCAGCTTCTTTAATTTTTAAAGTGGTTTTTAACCACTTAAGACCCGGACCAATAACCGCCGAGGGAGAGATCACATCGCTTCCTCCTTCCTGCGTTTACACAGGAGGAGGAAGTGACAGGGCGGGTGCGCGCATTGGCTGGGAGCGATCCGGAAGGGGCTGACAAAAACGAATAGCCGCCCCCTCTTGTCAGATCGATCCTACAGCTGCGCGGACCGCCGCATGTACGGGGGGGGGGGGGGTCGTACCCCCAAACCCCCCCAAGGCACCAAAGTATATATACGTTGATGTGCCTGTCGGTGCCATTCTGCCGACGTAAATGTACATGCGGCGGTCCTTAAGTGGTTAAAGCAGAAAGATAAAAAAACCTTATGGGCCAGTTTCTCAAAGAAGTTACGTCGGCGTATCTTGAGATACGCCGGCGCATCCTAGAAGTTACGCGGCGTATCTATTTTCTGTATTCAGAAAGCAAGATACGCCGGAATTTTGCTTAGATCTGACCAGCGTGAGTCTCTTACGCCATCGTATCTTAGTTGCATATTTACGCTGGCGGCTAGGTGGCGCTTCCATCGATTTACGCGTCGAATATGCTAGATTCACGAACATACTTGCGCCCGGTCGCACTTTTTTACGTTGTTTGCGTACGTCCGGCGTAAAGTTACCCCTGCTATATGAGGTGTACGTAATGTTAAGTATGAACGTTGGGACAGCGTCGAATTTTGCGTCGTTTACGTCGTTTGCGTAAAACGTTCGCGAATAGGGCTTTGCGTAAGTTACGTTCACGTCGAAAACAATGAGTATTTGCGGCGTAATTTTGAGCATGCACACGGGGATACGTCCACGGACGGCGCATGCGCCATTCGGAAAGAGCATCAATTACGTGGGGTCACGATTTATTTACATGGATCACGCCCCCTACCTGCCTATTTTGAATTAGGCGTGGTTACACCGGCCCATTTACCCTACGCCGCCGTAACTTTGGGCGCAACTTCTTTGTGAATACGGCACCTGCCTTTCAAAGTTACGGCGGCGTAGTGTAAATGAGATATGCTACGCCCGCACAAAGATACGCGTCTGTACGAGAATCTGGCACCTATATGTGCAACAGCACCCCTGTACTTACCTGAGCCCCATCCCGATCCAACGATGTTGCACCAGTGGCGGATCCAGAGTCTAGTCTCGGGAGGGGCACTACCAGAAAATATGTTTGTTTTTTTACTGGCAATTTTTCGGGGAAATGGCTGGTGTTGAAGCTTCAATCATCCTGACACCATGGTTGTTATGGTGTCAGAATGTTTGAAGTGCATTATTTCTATTATTACATTGTAATATAAAATTAAATGGTTCAACTCACCATAATGCAGAATCAGTGGGAGCCCTGAGTGTGTCACTTGCCACCATCGCCTACCATGCGTTGCGGATTGTCACTTGCCATGTCACTTGCCACAAGTAGCGGATTGTCACTTACCACATCACCTGCCACACATTGCAGATTGCTACTTGCTACTGTGTCACTTGCCTGGATCCGCCCTTGTGTTGCACGAGAGGCTCGGCTGTCCGGAGACTCTCCCTCATTGGCTGAGACAGCAGTGGGTGCCATTGTCAATCAAAGTCAGTGAGCCAGAGGAGAGACAACACTCGCAAACCGAGTCAGTTTTTTTTTTTAAATGCTTGTATTGTAAAACGCTTGTTAACCACATAGCGACCGCCGCACACAGCTTTACGTCGACACACGGGCAGGCGAATGTGCATTCCCGTATGTCCCTTTAAATTTTCCGCCCAGCGCGCCCGCAACGTGTGCCTCGTGAGTGCACTCACAGGTCCCAGGAACTCAATGTTTCTGTGCAGCCTGCGATTGTGGTCGGCAAAGGCAGAACAGGGGGATGCCTTTGTAAACAAGGCATTCCCTTTGTTCTGTCTAGTGACATGTCACTGATCTACTAAAAAACATAAAACAAAAAACATAATAAAAATGCCATAAAACCAGGGCTTTTTTTCTGGGGGAACTTGGGGGAACTCAGTTCCACCACCTTTGGCCCAGACCCTTTCTTGCCTGCTCACCACAATCACTTGTAAACACAGAAGTCTGGTTTCTGTGTTTACAAGTGACAGCTCTGCACTCTGTGTGTAACCCCCCTGAACTCTGCACTCTGTATGTAGTGCAATTCTGGTATTTAATGCCCCTTTAAGACCCTTCTACTGTTTGTGAAATCTGAACAGGGTCATGGTTGAGTTCCTGCACCTATTTTCTGAGAAAAAAAGCTCTGCATAAAACTATTCCCTATTTTGTAGACGCTATAAGTTTTGCACAAACCAATCAATGTACGCTTATTGCGATTTTTTTTTTACCAAAAATATGTAGAATACTCATCGGCCTTAACTGAGAAAAAATGTGCTTTTTAAAAAAAAAAAATTGGGGATATTTATTATAGCAAAAAGTAAAAAATATATATATATTTTTTTTAAATTGTCGCTCTATTTTTGTTTATAGCGCAAAAAATAAAAACCGCAGAGGTGATCAAATACCACCAAAAGAAAGCTCTATTTGTGGAAAAAAAAGGACGCCAATTTTTTTTGGGAGCCACGTCGCACGACCGCGCAATTGTCAGTTAAAGCGACGCAGTGCCGAATTGCAAAAAGTTGCCTTGTCTTTGGCCAGCCAAATGGTCCGGGGATTAAGTGGTTAACCGTGTTACTCGCAATCCGAGGTTTCACTGTATTATATAGCAACTGTACTGTCTCTTGCTGTCTCTTGCTGTTTCTTGCTGTTGGCGCAATATAAATCCTGGGGGAGGAATTTTAAAGGGGTTGTAAAGGAATTTTTATTTTTTTTCATAATAAGCATCCTTTACCTGCAGACATTCCTCTTTTCACTTCCTCATTGTTAGTTTTTGCTCAGAAGTTGCTCTATTTCTTCTCTGTTCTGTTCACTTCCTTCTTGTCTGATTGTTACTCACCACCGTGAAGGGAGGCTTTACTGCGGCAGGACGCTCAAGGAGGTGTGACTTACTGGGCGTGTCGCAATGCATACTGGGAAATGTAGTTCTTACATGAACGAGCGCCGCAAACCAGGAAGTGAATGAGAGACCAGAAACTAGAACGCTGGAGGTGATATAGATGAAGGAATTTAATAGGTATTTACTCGTTTTTTAACAGAATCATTACACTATTCTGTCTGTCTACCTTGTAGTAGACCTTTAACTAATAGTTTGCTGAAGAATGTTTATTTTATTGTACTTAAAGTGGAGTTCCACCCAAAAATGGAAATTCCGCTTAACCCACTCCTCACCCCCTTACATGTAATTTTTTTGGGGGGGAGTGGGGGCTTCAGGAGGAGTGGGACTTCCTGTCCTACTTCCTCCTTCCGCCGTGGGGCTGGTAAGGCGATTAGCTTAATCGCCTTACTGCAGCCCCTCCCTGTAGGCGATCGCATGGGACACGTCACAGGTCCCAGGCGATCGCCTGTCCAATGGGATGGTGCAGCGCCGTAAGCACATGCGCAGTGGGTGCCCGGCCATGAAGCCTAAAGCTGTCACGGCTGGGTGCCTACACTTGAAATGAAGATGCCAGCCGGGGAGGGGGGGAGAGGAGCGGAGCCCCGGCCAGCGCCTCGCTGGAACCATGGAGAAGGTAAGTGTATGTTTATTAAAAGCCAGCAGCTACACTTTTTGTAGTTGCTGACTTATAATAAACATAAAAAAAGCCTCGAACACCCCTTTAACCACTTAAGGACCGCCTCCTGCACATTTACGTCTACAGAATGGCACGGCTGGGCACATGCACGTACAGGTACGTCTTGTGCTAGTACCCAGCCATGGGTCGCGGGCGCGCGTCAGCGGCACGCTCCCGTGACCCGGTCCGAAGCTCCGGGACCACGGGACTCGCGGACCTGATCGCCGCTGGAGTCCCGTGATTGATCCCCGGAGCTGAAGAACTTCACTGTGGCGGCGTCATCGATCGTGTAATCCCTTTTATAGGGATACCGAATCGATGACGTCACACCTACAGCCACACCCCCCTACAGTTGTAAACACAAATGAGGTCACACATAACCCCTTCAGCGCCCCCTTGGGGTTAACTCCCAAACTGCAAATGTCATTTTCACAATAAACAATGCATTTTAAATGCATGTTTTGCTGTGAAAATGACAATGGTCCCAAAAATGTGTCAAAATTTCCCGAAGTGTCCGCCATAAAATCGCAGTCACAAAAAAAAAATGCAATAAAACTATCCCCTATTTTGTAAACGCTATAAACCAACCGATAAACGCTTATTGTGATTTTTTTTTAACCAAAAATAGATAGAAGAATACGTATCGGCCTAAACTGAGGAAAAAATTATTTTTTTTTTATATATTTTTGGGGGATATTTATTATAGTAAAAAGTTAAAAATATTGCATTTTTTTTTCTAAATTTTCGCTCTATTTTTGTTTATAGCGCAAAAAATAAATACCGCAGGGGTGATCAAATACCACCAAAAGAAAGCTCTATTTGTGGAAAAAAAAAGGACACCAATTTTGTTTGGGAGCCACGTCGCACGACCGCGCAATTGTCTGTTAAAGCGACGCAGTGCCGAATCGCAAAACCTGGCCGGGTCCTTTCGCTGCCTAATGGTCCGGGTCTTAAGTGGTTAACAGAATTATTACACTATTCTGTCTGTCTACCTTGCAGACGTTAATTTTTAGCAAAAAATGTTTTTCCTTTACATCTCCTTTAACAATTAGTTTGCTGAAGAATGTTT
Organism: Rana kukunoris; assembly: GCA_029574335.1. Classification (NCBI taxonomy): domain Eukaryota; kingdom Metazoa; phylum Chordata; class Amphibia; order Anura; family Ranidae; genus Rana; species Rana kukunoris. The sequence goes on from CM056053.1 coordinate 459,675,735, forward strand.
ATTTTATTGTACTTAAAGCGGAGGTTCACCCTAAAACAAGTCTGTCCCATCCCATCCAGCATACTGGCGTCAGCGCTTTGCGTATGCTGTTTTTTAATCGCTCTACTTACTGTTCAATGAATAATTTTATTTTCTCCCCACCGCGGGTGAATGGTGGCGGCTATGTCGCGTTGCGCCTTCCGAAAATAGCCGATTTAGGACTTGGCTCTTCCCGGCGCTGTACGGCGCCTGCGCACAGACCTAGGAGCTGACTGCGCAGGCGCCGTATATATCCGAGTCCTATGGCTATGGCGCGTCACGCCCTCCGAAAAAAGCCGAAATAGGACTCGGCTATATACGGCCCCTGCGCAGTCAGCTCCTAGGTCTGTGCGCAGGCGCCGTATAGCGCCGAGTCCTAAATGGGCTATTTTCGGAAGGCGTGACGCGTCATAGCCGCGCCATTCACCCACGGTGGGGAGAAAATAAAATTATTCATTGAACAGTAAGTAGAGCGATTAAAAAAAAAAAAAAACAGCATACTGGCGCTGACGCCAGTATGCTGGATGGGATGGTACAGCCTTGTTTTAGGGTGAACCTCTGCTTTAACAAAAGTGCAAGAAACGAAAACCAGGCATGTGCATTTCGTTTCATTCCGAATCGAAATTCAGACGAATTTTCCATTATTCGGACATTCGGATGCATACGAATTCCCGAATTGCAATATTAGCGAATTTACCGAATCAGAACAAACGTTTTCGATTCCGAATCGAAAACCCGCGGACTAAATTCGATCGGAATTCGAAAAAAAAAATGATTTTCGAATTTAATTTGAAAAAAATTCTATTCGAAAAGAGACTATTTGTTTTCTAATCTGGTTGAAATATTTTCGATTTCGACCGGATTTTTTCGAAATTCGGTCGAAAACGAACGAATTTTGAAAACGGTCTAAATATTTTCGATTTCGACTGGATTTTTCGAATTCGAAAACGAACGAATTCCGAAAACGAATTCAACACATGTAACGAACCTAACTTAACGAAATTTATTAAATGACGAATTGAAACGAAACAAAACTAATTTTTCACTTTTGCACATGCCTAAAAACCGAAAGATCCGACATAAAAAATGCTTTATTTTCGTTTTTGTTGCGGTAAAAATTCGATATAGAGAGATTCGACATTATAGGGAAACGATTTGACATTATAGGGAAAAGATTCGACACTATAGGGAAAAGATTCGACACTATAGGGAAAAGATTCGACACTATAGGGAAAAGATTTGACATTATAGGGAAAAGATTCGACATTAAAGGGAAAAGATTTGACATTAAAGGGAAAAGATTCGACATTAAAGGGAAAAGATTCGACACTATAGGGAAAAGATTCGACACTATAGGGAAAAGATTCGACACTATAGGGAAAAGATTCAACACTATAGGGAAAAGATTTGACATTATAGGGAAAAGATTCGACATTAAAGGGAAAAGATTTGACATTATAGAAATATTAGATTCGACACTATAGAAATAATAGATTCGACATTACAGAGATTAGATTTCGATTTATGAGAAAATAGATTCGACATTATTACTAGTCATACAACATTAGAATTCATGTAGGCGGAATATTCGAACGGACATGTACGATTCGACGTAAAGATTCGACGTTCCGTCGAATATTCTTTTGACCATTCGACAGAAACCAAGTATTATTGGATTTTCGGACGAAAGCTGTTCCCCAAGGAAAAACTAAATAAATCAAAACGATTTTCGGGAGTAACTAAATACATTTATTTTCCAAACGAAAACGAAACAAAATATTCCAGTCTGCACATGTCTAGTGTTAAGAGGGAAAAAATGATGTGGGTTTAATACTACCTGAAGATCTGACTTAGAAAAATCAGACTGGATAATTGTCCTGGAAGGGAACGAAGATAAACGGGGTAATATTTGCACACACCTTCAGCAGCTGTTTTCCTTTTTTTTCGATCCTCTTAGTAAAATAACCGCAGCCCGTTTGGGACAAGCCGTGTAACGACAGCGAGCGATGAAAATGATTGCAGCCGAGGTACAATGGAACATCATCCCTTTCTCCTCCTGCCCTGTTTACTTAAATGACATCTGCCAGAAGAAGCTATTCATTAGGTTGGAAAAGTGATGGTTTCTCGTCAACCAACTCTCATCACGTCTGATGGGCTTGGTATTTCCACTTGTAATATCACATTCATGTACAATTTCTCATAAGAGCAGCCAAATGAGCGTTAAAAAGGAGACAAATTGCCGCCTTACAATTTGAGGTCCCTTTTCTTCTGCAAACGGCAAAAGGCTGAAAAGCGTATGTTTACTAAAACCTGGGTGAAAAGTGCCTCCGGAAATACTTCTTGGCCTATAAATAATGCATACATGTGCAGCTGTAAATATTGTTACCTTAAATATCATCGGTATGAAGGTTTTCACTTATTTATTTTATTTTGTGCTAAGAAATGGCGTTCTTTCCATTATAGAGCAACACAAGAAAAATACTTTTAGCTGCATTTAGTATTGAAATGTTCAACTCCAAGTATTTGCAGTGGCTGTATTTTAATTATTAATATTTATTAATTATTTATTACACTAGGGGGCGATCAGGGGGTTAAATGTGTTACCTTGGGAGTGATTCTAACTGTAGGGGGCGGGGACTCATGAGGGGAGGAGACTGATCGGTGTTCCTCTGTACTTAAAACACACCATCGGTCTCCTCTCCTTGTTTTTTTGGAAAACGAAAGAAATTAAATAAATTATTTTCTTTTTTTCTTTTCTTTTTTACATGCTGTCACTAAAGCTGTACAGCATCATCATATGACAGGTGTGGCACTGGCAGTGATCAGGAACACTGATTGATGACAGTATGTGAAAAGTACCGTATTTATCGGCGTATACCGCGCACTTTTTCCCCCTTAAAATAAGGGGAAAATCGTGGGTGCGCGATATACACCGATACCCATTCCCGCGCTCAGTTTGAACGCCTCCGCCGCCATATACCGAGTGCAGTACACTCGGGTACATTCGGCTAGTCTCGGCTTCGCTCGTGCTCACGCATAAACGTCACAGAGCGTGAGCACGAGCGAAGCCTGGCCGAATGTACCCGAGTGTACTGCACTTGGTATATGGCGGCGGAGGCGTTCAAACTGAGCGCGGGAAGCGGGGATTCGACTCGAGACAGCGCTGGAGAAGCCGGGAGGACACCACTGGAGCCGAAGACGGACGCCGGACCGGACGATGGACGCCGCACAAGACACCAAAACTGTAAGTACTGTACTAAAAGTACTAAAAGTTTTTTTTTACAGGTCCACATTAGGGGTGCGCGCTATATGAAGGAGGGCGCAATACCCCGATAAATACGGTATATATTTTTTTTAACATTTAACATCTTTTTTTTTTTTTTCAATTTTTTTTTTTTTTACTGTGACCACAGCAGTACTGTGTCACCATAGAGGGGGATATTCAGGATTGTTTTTTCACTATGCTTGCTTACTGCAGTGATGATCTGATAGTTGTTATAAGTGTAGCGCTACCCCCTCAGGAGCCGCTGATTTGATTTGGGATCATCATATTTAAGTTACCTCTGTGTGGTGTCTAGGGGTGAAGGTAGTGAGCAGAGCAGTGACTGAATGTCCAGGCTGATGGGTGAATTTTTCCAAAGCTTTATTCCTGGTCAAACACGACCAACATTAACTTGAGGTAGACAGGATAGGTGGATGAAAGAAAGATGAACCTTGCAGCATCAGGCTTTGGATAAGGAAAGCAGTCCTGCCTTCAACAATTGTATCTATCACGCGCCACTCTAGCCAGAGTAGATAAAGTGCCCCTGGACAGACCCCTCTCACAGGCCTGGCAGCCAGAAAGTCACTTAGAACTTCTGGGAAGGAACAAGTCTCTGCCACCGACTTGGCTCTAATCGGATTAGGTTTTAAGATGGAAACCTCTGCCACAAGCCCAATGTTTGTAGAGTAGAACTGTAGAGCAAATCCTCCCAGTAGGTATGTTAGCAAAGGTCACCGGCTGACAGTCTGAATATGAGCTGTCAGTTTCTGGTAACCAGATCCCCGATGGTTCGTTCAAGCCCTGTTGGATCACCTGCCTCCGGGTTCTCCTCAGACCGATCCCTCATTGAACAGCACCCGGCTTGAGATCTTCTCAGTAGAAGTGGGAACCCAGTAAGTCACTGGGGTCCCTGACAGCATCAGTTGCTCTGAGCCATGAGGCCCAGAGTTCGTAGCTCACATAGTGTAGGCCCCGGCCAGGTAGGTCATAGTGGCGGCCTCGGTGTGTGCGCACACCCTGAAGGTGGGGGCCGCACCTGCGACCTGCTGCGGGTAGGAGACCCGGGTAGAAGACTCGGACAAAAAGGCGCTTGCATCAGATATACCCTCTCCCAGCATGCCCAGCGAGGGAAACACTCCTCTCTTCTGGAACCCCTCTTGCGCCACCTGCTGCCCAAGGATGGTAACATATCCTCAGAACAGAAAATGGGACCACCGCATGGATGAGAGCAGAATAACTCTCTCATCCCCCCACTAAATTTACAATAGTGTCCATAACTGGCAGTAAGGGGGCGCTACATAAGCAATCACTTTTATGAATGACATCCTTTCATGTGCCATTGTGTACTATTGGAAAAGCTGTGATTGGCCACAGCTATCACATGGAACAGGTCCACTGTGATTGGCTTTGTAGCTGAGCACAGTGTAAACAGGAAAATCCATGTATTGGCTTTTCCTCTACTAGCACTGGGAGACGCGAGTAGAGGAGAGCCGATCGGCTGCTCTCCTGACAGGGGGTGTAACTAATTGATTAATAGTGCAACCCCCTGAGGATGCCCATCCAGGACCACCAGGGATGCCCACCCATGGCCAGCAAGGATGACCCCCCATGGCCACCAGGGATGCCCACCCATGACCAACAGGTAAGCCCACTAGAGCCCACCAGGGGTGGCAATCATTGAGTATTAGGGATGTCACTCTGTGCCCATCAGTAATTCCTTCCAGCGCCTCTGATATGTGCTGCCTATCAGTGCCATCAGTGCCGCCTATATGTGCCCTCCAGTGCCACCTATCAGTGCTACATATGAGTGCCCATCAGTGTAGCCTATGAGTGCCCATCAGGGCTGTATATCAGTGCCACCTATCAGTGCTGCTTATTAGTGCCGCCAATCAGTGCTGCATATAAGTGCCACCTCATCAGTGCCCATCAGTGCAGCCTCATCAGTGCCTATCAGTGCTGCTTATTAGTGCCGCCTATCAGTGCTGCATATAAAAGCCACCTCATCAGTGCCTATCAATGCAGCCTCATCAGTGCCCATCAAAATGGGAAGGGAAAAACTACCGCTCCATCTGAGTGCACTGAGCAATCAATGTCCTCTCAGAGACGTGGGTGCCGGCAATGCACAAAGCAAAACTTGAAGAAAAGATATGGACAGCCGCACACCACAAAAACCTTAAAAGGTGGCTTTTAATGGTAAAAGAAGGAACAAAGCACTACAAAGCACAGCAAGCAGTGGGGTGTATTACTGACGCGTTTCGCACCGGGGTGTCAGTGCTTAGTCATAGCTTATGCAGCTATGACTTGATTTTTTCAAAAATGTTGTCCATTTTTATATTTGTAGATCAAATAATAAAAACCGCAGAGGTGATCAAATACCACCAAAAGAAAGCTCTTTTTGTGGGAAAAAAATGATAACAATTTTGTTTGGGTACAGCGTCACACGACCGCGCAATTGTCATTCAAAATGTGAGAGCGCTGAAAGCTGAAAATTGGCCTGGGCAGGAAGGGGGAGAAGTGCCCGGTATTGAAGCGGTTAAACAAAAATCGTTCGTTCTGTTCAGGTAAAAGAAATTTTGGAGTTTGTCACTTCGGAATTTTTGTTTGCAAAAGTCGGAATCGGATGTCGAAAGTTGTGTACACACTATGGCCCGGACTTGGATACACCGCGTAAGTACGTATATGCGCCGTCCTATCTGTGCGCCAGACCCACAAACTAAGATACGCCTAAAAACAGACTTCATCCCACCAACGTAACTTGTCTACGCCGGCCTAGAGTGGGCGCATATTTACGCTGGACGCATCTGGCGCTCCCATTGATTTTCTATTCAAATATGCAAATGAGGGAGATACGCCGATTCACGAACGTACTTGCGCCCGGCGCATGATTTAAGCGGTTTGCGTACGTTTTACGTTCGGCGTAAAGTTATTCCCCATAGATGAGGCGCAACCCATGTAAAGGTATGGACCAGGGAACACAAGCCTACGTATTGTACGTTGGACGTCTGTGAATATGGGCCGACGTGGGTCTGGCTGGGCGTAGGTTCACGGCATACACAGTGATCCGGCGTATCTTAGGTAGTTGTTCCGGCGTGGTTGTGCGCATGCGCATGGGGATACGTCCAAGTCCCGACACATGCGCAGTTCATTTTAAGTACTTGTCTGGCGCCCGGCCCATCATTTGCATGGGGTCACGCTTCATTAACATGAATCCCGCCCACTTCCAGCCGACTTACACCTACTTCCACTTACGCCTATGAAATATACGCCACGCCGGCGCAGAGTTGGAAGCATTTGTTTGTAAATTCCATGCTTGCCTCTCCGCGCTGAGCTGGCGTAGCGTAAAAGAGATACGCTACGGCGGCATAAATATGCGCCGATGTCTGTAAATCCGGGCCTATACGAATATCGAACGATCGTGCCTTGTACGGAATTTTTCTTCAGATTTTTTTCATAGTGTGTATCTTATATATTTTTATTGTAATGCCCTGTACACATGATCGGTTGGTCTGATGAAAACGGACTGATGGACCGTTTTCATCGGACAAAACGATCGTGTGTGGGCCCCATTGTTTTTTTCCCCATCGGTGAAAAAAAATAGAACCTGTTTTAAAAAAAACGATAGAAAAAAACGATCGTCTGTGTGGAAATCCATCGGTCAAACATCCACGCATGCTCAGAATCAAGTCAACGAATGCTCGGAAGCATTGAACTTCATTTTTCTCAGCACGTCGTTGTGTTTTACGTCACTGCGTTGGACACGATCGGATTTTTAACTGATGGTGTGTAGGGAAGACTGATAAAAGTCAGCTTCATCGGATATCTGATGAAAAAATCCATCGGTCCGTTTTCATCGGATGAACCGATCGTGTGTACAGAGCATAAGAGCTTTCACTGGACGGGATAATCATCCCCTGGAATAGGAATGTGTGGTGGACACAGAGAAAATGAAGGAGACAGAGAAGTAATGATTGCTGGTCTCTGTTGTGCGATTTCCCCGAGATTGACAAGCTGTGAAGCGTATACATAATGATAGGCGGGTAGCGCAGGCAAAAGTGTGATTGTGTTAGAATTGTTAATACTTGTTTAACTGTGACTCTCGCTGCATATTTCACACAAGCTCTTACGCACACGCTGACACGCAAGGTAAGTAATTAAAGCCAAATCTGCATGGTGACAAGCCGCCGAGAACTTTCCCAACGTCTGGGCAGGAATGCGACTCATTTCTATGAAGATATGGATGAAATATAGTTTGAATGTCCCATTCTAAGTTGTGCTTCACTCTGTTCTCCAGCTGTCGCAGATCGGCAGTAATGCCGCGTACACACGATCATTTTTCGGCATGAAAAAAAACAACGTTTTTAAAAACGTCATTTAACCACTTAAAGGATCACTAAAGGAAAAAAAAAAAAAATGCTGAAATGACTGTTTACAGGGTATAGAGACATAAAAGTTAACTGATTCCTTTTAAAAATGATTAAAAATAGATAAAAATCAATCATATAATGTGCCTCTAGTTTCACTTTCGTTTTTAAAAAGGTTTTGTGTTTATGTAAGGTAGAGAGAGAGACAGAACAAAAACAAACAAACTCAGGGCAGTGTTTTGTTTTTAAAATGAATCTGAGGAGTTTTAGACACACAGGCCTAGATTCACAAAGCGATTACGCCTGTGTAAATGTTGTTAGACAGGAGTAATTTCGATTTACGAGCGTTTTTACGCTAGTCGAAATCCTCAAACCATGAAAAGACACCTGCGTGCTAAATTTCGACTTTATTACGTGTTAGTACGCCTTCAGATCTACGCTGCCTGAAAATTGCGGCCACTGGGCGGACTTCCTGTTGTTTTTCACCTTCATGGTATGCTAATGAGCTTTTGCCTGGAATCCACAAAATTTCGCTCTTCAAACGCAATCTCTTACGGCACCTTTAGTCATCTTTTTTTTCCGTTTCACTATACCAGCTTTTTGCTGGTCTAATATTAGACAGCCCATGTTAAGTATGGCCGTCGTTCCCGCGTCGAATTTCAACGTTTTTCGATTTCTTTTATTATTTTTAACGTAAGTCGTCCGGGAATAGGAATGTTCGTAAACGCCGCTACTCAAACAACGAATGACGTCACGACGTGATTTCGCGCAATGCACGGCGGGAAATTCCTGAACAGAGCATGCGCAGTTCGATCGTCGCGGGGACGCGCTTAATTTAAATGCTTCACGCCCCCTACTCACGTATTTCGATTGCGCGGCGGAAAAAAAATACGATACAATAGCGTACGCGCAAAAAAACTACCTGAATTCGGCGTAGAGTCTGGTGATAGACGGCAGCGTAGCGTATTTCGATTACGCAGCGGAAGATTACATCTATGTGAATCTGCCCCACAGCTTGGACCACAGTGAAAAGCTGCCATGAGATTTTTCATAAGGAGCCAGACAAGCAGGAATTGTGGAGATCAGAGAAGTATTACAGCTACTTCAAAGCAAAAACGAACAATGAGAACATAAAAACAGCACTGCATTAGGGTAAAGGAAGCTATTTAGCTAAAAAAATAATTTCCTTTAGTGACCCTTTAAGGACCCCTGCGTCGGCAGAATGGCACGGCTGGTCACATCCACGTACCTGTACGTGGCCCTTTAAGCCCAGCCGTGGGGTCGCGGGGGCGTGCACGCGACCCGGTCCGAAGCTCCGTGACCGGGACTCGCGGACCCAATCGCCGCTGGAGTGCCGCGATCGGTCCCCAGAGCTGAAGAGCCGTGTGTAAAAACACCTTCCCCGTTCTTCACTGTGGCGCCCACATTGATTGTGTGTTCCTTAACATCAGGAATCGCAATCAATGACGTCACACCTACAGCTACACCCCCCTACAGTTAGTAACACAAATGAGGTCACACATAACCCCTTCAGCGCCCCCTTGTGGTTAACTCCCAAACTGCAATTGTAATTTTCACAATAAACAATGCATTTTAAATGCATTTTTTGCTGTGAAAATGACAATGGTCCCAAAAATGTGTCAAAATTGTCCGAAGTGTCCGCCACAATGTCGCAGTCAGGAAAAATATCACTGATCGCCGCCATTAGTAGTAAAAAAAATGTTTTTTATGAAAATGCAGTAAAACTATCCCCTATTTTGTAAACGCTATAAATTTTGCGCAAACCAACCAATAAACGCTTATTGCTAATTTGTTTTACCAAAAATATGTAGAAGAATACGTATCGGCCTAAACTGAGGAAAACGTTTTTTTTTATATATTTTTGGGGGATATTTATTATAGCAAAAAGTAAAAAATATTGATTTTTTTTCAAAATTGTCGCTCTATTTTTGTTTATAGCGCAAAAACTAAAAACTGCAGAGGTGATCAAATACCACCGAAAGAAAGCTCTATTTGTGGGGAAAAAAGGACGCCAATTTTGTTTGGGAGCCACGTCGCACGACCGCGCAATTGTCAGTTAAAGCGACGCAGTGCCGAAAGGCAAAACCTGGCCGGGTCCTTTAGCTGCCTAAAGGTCCGTGTCTTAAGTGGTTAAAATGATCGTGTGTGGGCTTCACGTCGTTTTTTTCTTCTGAAAAAAAAAAAAAAAAAAATTCGAGCATGCTGCATTTTTTGACGTTGTTTTAAAAAATGTTGTTTTTTGGGTTGTAAAAAATGATCGTGTGTGGGCTAAAACAACGTTAAAAACGCATGCTCAGAAGCAAGTTATGAGACGGGAGCTTGAATGGAACTTCGCCTTTACAGTGCCGTCGTACGTGTTGTACGTCACCGCGCTTTGCTCATCACTTTTTAAAAACGACGGTGTGTGTGCAACATCGTTTTTAATGATGACGTTTTTTTCATACCGAAAAGTGATCGTGTGTACGCGGCATATAAGCCCATATCCATGCAGAATCGGAATCCCTTTCTGGCAATCCTTCCCGCATCCTCACTTCCATCATTTCCTTTTTTTTATTTATTTTTTCTTATTCGTTTTCTTTAAAAGAAAAAATAGATAGACACAAAAACAAAGGGGCATACTTCCACCATTTTCATATTTTATTTTGAAAATGTTCCAAAGCAGATTTTTAATATTTGAGTCTGATGACATGTGACCTACCTCTGCACTCCAGTGGTCTTCTTGCCATCCCTCCTGCCTTCGTTTCAGTGCTGCAGTTTTTCCCACACTCTTTATCATTCGACGCATCTAGAAATGTCAGGTGTCCATGTCCTCTGTTGCATGATGTGGCTTCATCCTCCATCAGTGCTGCCCATCATTGTCATTAATTGCCGCCTACCAGTTCCTATCAGTGCCGTCCATCAGTCACTGTCATTGTCCATAAGTGCCGCCTACCAGTTCCTATCAGTGCCGCCCATCATTTACTGTCATTGTCCATAAGTGCCGCCTACCAGTTCCTATCAGTGCTGCCTTTGGTGCCCATCAGTGCCGCCTATCATTGCCAAACAGTACGGCATATTAGTGCATCCTCATCAGTGCCGCATATCAGTGCAGCGTATCTGTGTCACCCAGTGCCGATCCTGACCTCCCTGGGGCCCTAAGCAAAATGACATTAAAAATGAGAAGTGGGGGGCGCTGACGACAGTGACATGTCACATTAAAGAAAGTTGAGAGGGGGTGTTCTGCTGTCAGAAATGACTCAGCCAGCGAGTTTAGAAGCGGGGTGAGGGGGCGAAAATGACTTGTCACCAGACGTGGCCTCTAGTAATTGGGGGGCCCTTCGCAGCTTTGCGGGGGCCCTAAGCGGCTTGCATAGTGAGCTTATAGGGAGGATCAGCCCTGGTGTCACCCATCAGTGCCACATATCATTGCCAAACAGTGAAGCATATTAGTGCATCCTCATCAGTGCCGCCTTATCAGTGCCCATCAGAAGCTATCAGTGCCGCCTATCATTGTCCATAAGTGCTGCTTATCAGTTCCTATCAGTGCTTTCCAGGGCTTTTTTTCCTCAAACAATAGGTGCTGGAACCTAACCACGACCACACAAAACCCCTCCCCCTACACACACACACCAGTTCCTATCAGTGCCGCTATCAGTGCAGCATATCTGTGCCACCCATCAGTGCCACCTATCATTGCCAAACAGTGTGGCATATTAGTGCTACCTCATCAGTGCCGCCTTATCAGTGCCTATCAGAGCCTATCGGTGCCACCTAGAATTGCCAAACAGTGTGGCATATTAGTGCATCCTCATCAGTGCCGCCTTATCAGTGCCCATCATAGCCTATCAGTGCCGCTTATCATTACCCATAAGTGCTGCTTATCAGTTCCTATCAGTGCTGCCCAGGGCTTTTTTTCTTAAACAGTAGGTGCTGGAACTTAACCACGACCCCACAAACCCCTCCCCAACACACACCCTCCAAATCCCATCACATAGTGGGTGTGGTCAGTCAAATTTCATGAACAGTAGGAGGGTCTTAAAGGGGCATTAAATACCAGGATTGCATTACATACAGAGTGTAGAGTTCAGGAGGGTTACACACAGAGTGCAGAGCCGTCACTTGTAAACACAGAAACCAGACTTCTGTTATTACAAGTGATTGTGGTGAGCGGGCACCAGAGGATCTGAGCCAGAGGTGGTGGAACCAAGTTCTACCAAGTTCCCCCTGAAAAAAAGCCCTGGTGCTGCCTATCAGTGCCGCCTATCAGTGCAGCATATCAGTGCCACCTATCAGGGCACATTAGTGCCTCCTCATCAGTGCCACCTTTATCAGAGCCCATAAGTGCATGTAAAATTACATGTGCCGATGTCTACGGCGCATTTGCGCCGTAGACAACAGCGCATGCAAGCCGTAGATAACGGTGCATGCGCTAATCATAGTGCCGGAGCGGTGATAACAGGAAGAAGATGCAGGGGGACATGGCGGATGGGGACGAGAAGGACTTTGGAGGCTGCGATCTCAGGTAAGTGCCACATAATGAGCTAGTATGCTATGCTCCCTGTTTTTCGGGGGGGGGGGGGGTGATGGTTACTTCCTCTTTAAAAGTGGGGTCTGCCTGTAATTCTTTATTGAAAATCCACATAAATGTTGAAAGCTAAAAAAATAGCGCAAACCTCCACCACATACAATAAAAGTAGACGTTGTCTAAGAACACAGATGGCCTCACTCACAAATATTATAGATAACTACTCCTCATAAAGAAGTCCCAGTGAGGATATGGGTAGATGTAGTCTCAGAGTCTCAGTATCCAAAGATACCAATAACTGGAAATCAGTAGTGTATTTAGGTCTTGTGCTGCCCTAGGCCTGACTTAACTTGTGCACCCCTAACTTAAATATGACCCACCCCTACCTGTCAAGGCCACACCCCTTTCTGTTTAAGACACACCCTGACATTTTCGAGTGAGGACACTAGTTCTTAGGGCCGGGGGGGGGGGGGGGGGGGGGGGGGGGGGGGTTGGCATTGGATTCCCTTAATTTGAATAGATTTCCTCTCTTTTCCTGTTTGGCTATGGGACAGGGAGTGAAGGGAAATCGGAAATCTTTGTGTAGCGCTACCCCCGGAGGAGCCGCTGGTTGATTGTTGGGTTCGGCACATTACATGACTCTATCGTTGTCTAGGGGTGTGATGCAGGAACAAAGTAGTGGGCGGAGGTCCAGACATTCAATAAAGTTTTCCAAGGTTTTATTTCCAGGCCAACACAGCCAACATCAACTTCAGTTAGGAGAGAAAAGGTTGATGAGAGTAAAGAGGTGAACTTGCAGTGTCAGGCCTGGATGTGGATTGGCAATCCAGCCCTGAGTAACAACGATCTGTAGTGGATGAATAGGGGGGGCGAATCCTTCCAATGGACTCCAGCCCGGGTCACCGGGAGACAGTAATGCGTACCTGTAGCATCCCGGTCACCAGATCCCCGATTAGGGTGACACTCAGTCTGAGATCCGTTTCAATGGAACCCAGTGGATCACTGGGGTCCTCTTTCGCCTCCGGTTGAGGCTCGGTGAAGCCTGCAAACTTGGCCAGGAGGGCCTCGCGGGCGGGGCCCATAGGTGCGCGCACCCTGAAGGTGGATGCCGCACCCAGCATCGGGACCCCGCAAAGATTTAGAACACATGACACCTGTCACAGATATACTCCTCCCCAGCATGCCCTGCGAGGGAGGAACTCCTCAAATTGGCTGCTGGGGAAGACTTGCTCTGCCAGAAACCCCTCTGGTGCCAACTGCTGGCCGGAGATGATACCACATCCCTAGAATGCAGATTGGCCCAGGAGACCTTTCTGGAACAACAGGGGTCACAATTTGAATAAATCACGAATGGGAGCAACGTAGCTCTCCCATTCCAACTAACTTTAGCGTAGTGCCTGTACTGAAAGTAAGGGGGCGCTACATTTGCAATGGGACAGGGATGGTAAAACATAAACTGACAGTTGCTATGACCCTCCCTTACTCTATCCAAAATGAAAAACAAAAGTGTTGCCTATAGTTCTACTTTAAGCACACATTTATGATAATTTTATGGAGAGGACTAAGAAGATATAGCCATGCCAATAGTGCAGCAGAAAACATAAAGCACAGTGAGGAAGGTTTGTGGTCCAGGATGATAGGACAGTCCAAATTAGAAGCAGCTTGCGTTATACTAACAGTGTAGCGCAAGCCGGCGGGGACTCTTTCCATGCTGCCCCCCTGCAAAGTGCCCCCCTGAAAGCTGAAAATTGGCTTGGGCGGGAAGGTGCGTAAGTGCCTGGTATGGAAGTGGTTAAGATACAAAAAAAAAAAAAAGTAGACTTGTTTTTCTAAGCAAATTTTGCCAAAGCAACCCTATAAGCATAATTGAAAGCATTCGCTTTGGAGAAATTTCAAAGATCAGTAATTTCACAGCAAAATCAATTTATCGAAAATCACTCCGCTCCCTAGTCAGGAGGTATAAAAATACTAAAAACATAATATAAATATTTTATAGTGTAAAATATATATATATATATAAAAGTATAATACAAGAAGTAGGGTTGTCCCGATACCACTTTTTTAGGACCGAGTACAAGTACTGATACTTTTTTTCATGTACTTGCCGATACCGAATACCAATACTTTTTTTAAATGTCATGTGACAGTTTTCAAACCACAATACAGACTAAGGATATTTTCTTTAGAATTATGAAGAACTCTAACTCAAGACATTATAAAAGAATAAAAATTAGTAAAAATGAATAAAAAAATTATTTTCTTGTCACGCAGTAGTGAAAAACTCAAAGAATTTTCACAGAACATGTTGATAAATACAAAAAAAGTATTCTATTTAGGTATCGGGAGCATTTGCACAAGTACAAGTACTCCCGCAAATACTTGGTATCGGTCCCGATACCGATACTACAGTAGTATCGGTATCTGGACAACCCTAACAAGAAGCAAGCATGTGGCTGAAGTCAGCGGACCTCACATATGCCTGAATTATCACCTTTTACTTATTATTAAAACATATATATTATCCCAATTGTATATTTTAATCATGTTTTTCTATTTTAAATGCTCTAGTAAGACAACTGTCATTTGCACCAAACTCCCAATTTGCTGCAGTGTTGCTGGTCTGTATCTTATCTCCTGTAATAGATGACAGTCCCCACCGAATGAAGTCCGCAAGGTTACAATTAATTACTGTTAAAGTGGCAGCACAGAGCAATAAATAAAATTGATTTGGCAGAGGGTGACATTAATTGTTTTTTAAATGGGAATAAAGAAAACGGTTGTGACAATAAATGTCACTAGCATGCCCCACAGAAATAGCATCACCCAGGCTACAGAACATGGCTCCATAGAAATGCAGCATCATCATAAATACAACCTACAAAGATGTGAACGACAATCTTCCCGAATACCCCGCAAATTAGATTGGAATTTAGATATAATGACTTGTTTATAGTTAAAAACAGTCACTTTACATCAAATGAAAAAAAGCAACAAATTCCCTAAGCTTGCAGTTGATCCAGAGGAAGGCAAAAACAAGAGTGTGGTGTAATTTTCTAGAAGAAGGAAAAAAGGCTTTCTTTATCCCCAAAGGCAATTAGATAGCTCCATGGATCAACATTCTACAATGTTATTTGCTACATACAGTATGTAGCACTCCAGTGGCGGCTGGTGCTCAAAATTTTTGGGGGGCGCAAACAAACTGAAAAAAACCCAAAAAACATCAATTGCAGCCACTGTGCCCATCAAATGCTGCCACTGTGCCATCAAACGCAGCTACTGTATCCATCAATTGCTGCCACTGTGCCCATCAATTGCAACCACTGTGCCCATCAATTGCAACCACTGTGCCCATCAATTGCAGCCACTGTGCCCATCAATTGCTGCCAGTGTGCGACATCAAACGCAGCCACTGTGACATCAAACGCAGCCACTGTGACATCAAACGCAGCCACTGTGCCCATCAAAGGCAGCCACTGTGCCCATCAAAGGCAGCCACTGAGCCCATCAAAGGCAGCCACTGAGCCCATCAAAGGCAGCCACAGTGCCATGAAACGCAGCCACTGTACCCATCAATTGCTGCCACTGTGCCCATCAATTTCTGCCACTGTACCTATCAATTGCTGCCACTGTGCCTCATCAATTGCTGCCAGTGTGCCCATCAATTGGCACTACTGTGCCCATCAATTGCTGCCAGTGTGCCCCAACAATTGCTGCCAGTGTGCCCCAATAATTGCTGCCAGTGTGCCCCAACAATTGCTGCCAGTGTGCCCCAACAATTGCCACTACTGTTTCCCCTTCAAATCCTGGCAGTGTGCATCGCCCTCACTTACCTGTCTCGCAGCGGGTCACGGTGGCGCCCTCCATGTCCACGCTCCTCGATGTCTTCTCCCGTCCAATCACAGCGCCTATTGGTTCAGCCAATCAGGTAACAGATCTGGGCACCTGATTGGCTGAGAGGCAGTTCAGTGTTAGGAAAACAAATAAATCGCTTTCCTAAGGCCACGTACACACGACCGAGAAACTCGTCGGGCTAAACTCATCGTTCCGCCTGTCGAGGTTCCCGTTCAGCTGTCGAAAAGCTCATCGAGCCAAATGAAATTTCCCCAAAGAACAATGAGGAAATAGAGCGCATGCTCTCTTTTTGGCTCGACGAGCTTCCCGATGGGATGCTCGACGAAAAGTGTACACACGACCGTTTTTTTCGCTGGATTCTGCCGAGAAACTCGGTCGTGTGTACGGGGCCTAACATAGCGTTGAGTGAACAGCGAGCGCCCAGCATGGCGCCCGCTGTTCACCATTTTGGACGCCTATTAGAGTCTATGGCTCTATTCAGGTGCTTCCAAAAAAACATAGAGAGATTCATGCAATGCAATGCATGAATCTCTCTATGGTGTAAGAGAGGTGGCAGGGGAGAGAGGTGGCTCCTAAAATAGGTTTGCTAGTAAAAGGTTCAGACAGATTTAGTTTTTGGCTCCTCTCTAAAAAATGGCAGTGTTTGATTAGTTTTGGCTGCCTTGGGTCTGGCAGGCTCAACAACTTCTCCCTGTGTTCTAGTAGGTTCTATAGTGAGATGGAAGAGGCTGACCCTGGGCCAGTATATTTACGAGTTCTCAGCCAGTCCCTAGGTGGAAGTGCCCAGTAGGTGGCTGAAAGGAGATAAATAGTCTGAGGCAGAGAGCAGCGGGGCTCTTTTTCATGTAGGAAGAGATCCCAGCCTGGAAGGGCTGCTTGTAAAACAAAATCAAAGAAAATTTCCAGCTCAACTTACCAGCCAGGTTGCAACCAATCAAATTATCCTGTCTGACAGTTTGCCCTAAAAACAGGGGTTTCGTTTTCACACGTTTGCAAATATATGCATAAGCTGTAGAGCCTTTCACATGCTCCTTGATGCAAAGGCCACTTGTAGCTGGGGGCAGTAGTCATTTGTTTGTACTGTTGGAATACTGGTGAGCGAACACACTGGACACATTTGCTGCCATTGTGCTATATGCTGGGTGTCCAGTGAGTGCAACGGTGTCTTCAAGGAGGGTGGGCTCCTTCCAGGCTCACTTGCCCTCTGCCTAACCATCATTTATGCATGTGCTTCTACCATAGAAGCTCTAATTTATAGAGTTAGAACTGCAGATAATACTGGTGGTGCCATGGAGTGGCTCTGCAGCTTACGCAAATATTTTCAAATGTGTGAAAACTAAACCCCTGTTTTTAATGCAAACTGTTAGACAAGATAATTTGTTTGGTTGCAGGCTGGCTGGTAAGTTGAGCTGGGAATTTTGTTTCACATGCGTTGCCCTTCTATGTGCTCTTTGCTGTGAAGGCCAGTTGTAAGTGGGGCATGTTGAAAGAAGCAACAGCAAGTAGCTTTCTATAATGTCAAATATATATGCATTAAAACTATCTATACCAGCAGGTGGTACTGCAGTGTAAGGGCTCATTTCCACTGGCGTTTTTACAGCCACTTTTCTGGGCGTTTTTTGCAGCTTAAAAACGCCTGTCCATGTTAGTCTATGGCCTCATGCCCACCATGACGTTTTTGAGCTGTAGATGGCTGAGACGTTTTTAAGCTGCAAAAAAAACGCGGGACCAGTGCGTTCTGAAGCTCCAGCAATAGAGCTGTAAAAACGCCAGACATTAAAAAGCGCTCAAAAACGCGCAAAAACGTTTTTGTTTTTTTTTCTAAAATAAACATGGACAGGCGTTTTTAAGCTGTAAAAAACGCTCAGAAAAGTGGCTGTAAAAACGCCAGTGGAAATGAAGCCTTATAGTGTGTTATTCTATGGTAATGTCGTCACAGGATGTACGTTCTGTCTATGCTCAGTGTACTTGTATATTCCTGCTTCCTGTTCATGTTTCTCCATGATGATAAAGATATGTTCTGATATTTCTCCATGACAGTAAATTATTTGCTGTATCCAAGAAGCTTCCAAAGCATGATTTCAATATTCAGCTAATAGGTTATGGGTCCCAGGCACCCAGGCATTGGCGAGGATATCCCAGACACCCAGCAGCACCCAGAGGCATTGGAAAGAATACTCAGTGAGTACAGCAAGTCAATGAATACTGTATACAAGCTACTGAAACATGTCAAGCTGTTCTGATGTGAAGTTTGCAATAGCAAAGAGGAACAATGCCAATTACCAGCTATGGAAGTTTAAACTGGAAAGGCTTTTTAGCATGGCAGACTCATGGCAAGTGCTCAATACAGACAGACTTACAAACGTAGAGATGTAGAAATGGGATAGGAAACATAGGCAGGCAAAGGCAATCACAAGCTTACTAGTGGAAAATGACCAGCTTATCCACATAAGAACAAAGAAAGCGGTCAAAGGTATGTGGACTTCAATACAAAAGCTGCATGAACGTTCAAGTCTAAACAGCAAAATGTTTTTGCTAAGAAAGTTGTACAGGATGAGTCTATAGGAAGGCCAGCAAATGTGTGATGACATGAATGCTAGGCTGGAGATCATAGAGCAGCTGCATGCCATTGGAGAGGACATCAAAGATAACCATATTGTTGCCCTGCTCCACTGCAGCCTCTCATTAACGCTTTAGAATCCAGACCCAAGCAGGAGCTAACACTGGAATATGTCAAAGGAAAACTAATCGATGAATATGAAAGAAGGAAAAAACATATGCACCATGATGACAAAGCTCTTAAGATGTACAAAGGCATAAAGCAGAACAAAGAAAGCAGAGCGTTTTTTTTTCATGACTGTGTCATTATGGCAGACACATTGGACACTTTTGACACATTTTTGGGACCATTGTCATTTTGACAGCAAAAAATGCTATAAAAATGCAATGAATGGAATTTGTGCTGAGGTGGGGGATTTCAGCAGGGGGATAGAATTTGTTCTGGGGGAGGGGGAGTTTATTCGTAGGCGGTAAGCATGCAGATTAGTGCTCAGTGTTTTTGTGGGGTGATTTTTGTTGACACATAACACTCTTGAAGAGTTTGGCATGTTCGTCCTGGGCTTTAGATGACCTTGTCCCTGCACTGGTTGTATGCATATTCATAACACTCTCTATGTCACGTACCTGGTAGGAGTCTGATGTGAAGAGGTCGGCCTCTCTTGTATCTCCAACCCAGAACCCCTCTGAGGGTGAAACAGATGGCGTTCAGGTAGGAGGAACACGAGTGCCTGATGGTATTTGCTTGAGTGCCGTCGGATGCAGGAAGGGCTGAGAACCCCAGATGAGCAGCAGACACAGGGCTAGAGCCCCTAGCAAATTAGGAGGACCTGTGGCGGGAGCCTTGGAAGCAGGAGTCTTAGGATGGCCGGTTGGCAGCAGGCAGGCAGTGAAGTACAAGGGATCGAGCAGAGGCGAGGTCAAAGGTCACAGGCCGGGTCGTCGGCAGGCAGGCAGCAGAGTATACAAGGGTTTAGCAGGAGCAAGGTCAAGGTCACAAGCCGGGTGGTTTAAACAGGTATCATGGTGAGGTATACAGGCGTCAGGAATTCAGGAATCATAGAAGACCGGTCAGCACCGCCCAGACATCAGGGCGTCCTTTAAATAGGTTAAGAGGGGTCAGGAACGCCCCCTGCGTGAGCGCGCCGTCCGCCGCACCCGCGCATGCGCGGAAGTGCGCCGTTGCGGTTGGTGGATGCGCGCATGTGCGCGCAAATGCGCGCCATTGGTCAACAATGTATTTTGCGTTCCAGGTAGGCGCGCATGCGCGCGTGTGCGTGCCAGCGGCGTTTCTGTCCTTTCCTTACATTGCCCCCCCCTTACGGGCAGCCTCTGGATGCCCCTCAGGGCTCTTTTTTCCGGGTGGCGTTGAAAAAAGGCTTGTACCAATCTCGGGGCATGTATGTTAGAAGCCGGTTCCCAAGAATTTTCTTCCGGGCCGTAACCCTTCCATTTGACAAGGAATTGGGTAAGATTATTCCTGCGTCTACAGTCCAGAATAGACTCCACCTCAAACTCCTCATTCCCCTCGACCAGAACGGAAGGGGGAACTTCAGAGACCCGGTTGGGAAAGGGGTTTGGCATGGCAGGTTTCAATAGGGAGGAGTGAAATACCGGGTGCATCTTTAGGTTCTTGGGTAACACCAATTCGAAGGTCACTGTATTGATCTTCCGTTTGACAGGGAAAGGGCCCAAAAATTTGGAACCAAGTTTCTTTGAGGGGCAACTCAACTTTAGATTGGTCGTAGACAGCCAGACTTTATCCCCAGGCTCCAGGTTCAGGTTGCCTCGTCTCTTTTTGTCGAAGAACTTTTTATTGCTTGCCTGGGCTTTGGAAATTGCATCCTGTAGCACCTGATTGTTGGTGGAAAAGAAGTTTAGACGGTCTTGCACAGCAGGTACGGAACTCTCAACAGGTATCTCTGGTAAAAAGGACGGATGGTAGCCAAGATTAGCGAAGAACGGAGACTGATTGGTTGCTGAGTGTATTGTGTTGTTATACGAGAACTCTGCCAGCGGAAGGAGGGAGAGCCAGTCGTCCTGTGCAAAAGAAGAGAAACACCGCAAGTACTGTTCGAGGGTTTGATTCATCCTCTCCGTCTGACCATTGGTTTGTGGGTGGTATGCAGAAGAGAGGCGAAGTTTAATATTTAGAGCTTCACATAAAGCCCTCCAAAATCTGGAGGTGAATTGTACTCCTCGGTCGGAAATGATGCTGTCGGGAATACCATGCAATCTGACGATCTCCTTGATGAAGGCCGTGGCCGTTTCTGTAGCCAAAGGAGTACCTTGCAGGGGTACAAAGTGGGCCATCTTAGTAAGGCGATCCACCACAACAAAAATGGTATTGAAGTCCTCAGATGGGGGAAGTTCTACAATAAAATCCATGGAGATCATACTCCATGGTTTCTTAGGCACAGGAAGGGGCTCCAGAAGACCCCAAGTCTTGGCTCTGTCTGTCTTGTTTCGGAGGCATGTAGTACAGGATTTGACATATTTCCTGCAGTCCTGCAGTAACTCAGGCCACCAGAAAGAGCGGGCGACCAAATCGGCCGTCTTACGGATACCGTAGTGACCGGCTAGAGGGTGGTCATGGCAACGTTCCAGGATGGAAACTCTGAATTGTTCGGGGATAAAAACTTGTCTCCCATGAAGGTAAAGGCCATCCTTTAGTTGAAGCGCTAAGTCCTGTGGAGGTGGTTGGTTGACCACGCTTGCTCTTATTTGAGACGACAGATCTGTTTGAAGGATCAAAAAGTTTTTGGCCGGAAGGATGGTATCAGGCTCTGCGGGGCTCACAGGATCTTTAAACATTCGGGATAAGGCATCTGGCTTACCATTTTTAGAACCAGGGCGAAATGTGATGTGAAACACAAAACGAGAGAAAAATAATGCCCATCTTGCTTGTCGAGGTCTTAGTCGTTTGGCCGTCCTCAGATATTCCAAATTCTTGTGATCCGTGAAGATAAGAATTGGATGGGAGGCTCCTTCCAGAAGATAGCGCCACTCCTCTAGCGCAGCTTTAATAGCAAGTAACTCTCGGTCCCCAACATCATAGTTCCTCTCAGACGGGTTTAGTTTCTTGGAGAAGAAGGCTACAGGGTGAAGCAAAGATTTAGGACCCTGACGTTGGGATAATATAGCCCCGACTGCATTTTCAGAAGCATCTACCTCCAACACAAAAGCCAGAGCAGGATCAGGGTGCTTCAGGATGGGTGCGGAAGTAAATAATGTTTTTAATTGTTCAAAAGCCTCTTGTGCTTCGGGTGTCCACTGGAAAGGTATATGCTGCCTGGTTAGCTGAGTGATGGGGGAAATAATGCCAGAAAAGTTCTTAATACATTTCCTGTAGAAATTGGCGAATCCTACGAACCGTTGAACAGCTTTTCTGTCAGTAGGGGCAGGTCATTCCAGGACAGATGCGACTTTTTGAGGATCCATTGCGATCCCATCCGCGGAGATGACAAGTCCAAGGAAATGTATCGTTTGTTTTTCAAAATCGCATTTTTCAGCTTTTGCGTAAAGGCGGTGCTTTCTGAGTCGATCCAAGACTTTTTTCACATGGATCTGATGGGATTCGAGGGATTCGGAGAAGACCAAAATGTCATCCAGATAGACTATGACAAATAGGTCCAGATAGTCCCGGAAAACATCGTTCACAAGATGTTGGAATGTGGCTGGGGCATTGCAGAGCCCAAATGGCATGACTAGGTACTCAAAGTGACCAAAGCGTGTTCGAAAAGCTGTCTTCCATTCATCCCCTTCCCTGATTCTAACCAGGTTGTATGCCCCTCTTAGGTCAAGTTTTGAGAAAATTTGTGCCCCCCGCAGTCTCTGGAACAGCTCAGGAATCAGAGGAAGGGGGTACCTGTTCTTAATAGTAATTTTGTTCAGGACCCGGTAATCAATGCAGGGTCTTAGGGAGTGATCCTTTTTCTCCACAAAGAAGATACCGGCACCTGCAGGTGACGTGGAGGGTCGGATGAACTTCTTTTTCAGACTTTCATCGATGTAAGCCCGTAGAGCTTCCAGTTCGGGTTCCGAGAGGGGGTAAATTCGGCCAAAAGGAATCTCGGCCCCAGGCAAAAGCTCAATAGGGCAATCATATGTCCTGTGGGGCGGAAGAGTGTCTGCACCCTTCTTGTTGAACACATCCAGGTATCCGTGGTAGGCCGGAGGTACCAGCTTAATGATTTCAGGGTCAGGTTGAAGGCTCAGAAGGGGAGTAATACCAACAGGTTTTTCCGGAAAGCAGTGCTCCAGACAGTAATTGGAAGAGAAAGTGACCACCCCAGTGGGCCAGTCGATGTGCGGGTTATGAGCTCTTAACCATGGAACACCAAGGATGATGGGAAACATGGGTGAGGCTATGACATCCAAACAAAGAAATTCATGGTGACCAGAAGGGGTTTGACAGAAGATAGGTGCAGTCTCTTGGGTGACCGGGCCAGATTTGATGCCGGAGCCGTCGGCCAAGTGGACAAGGAATTCCTGTTTCTTGGTACATACGGGAAGCTGATGCAGAGAGACAAATGTGGAGTCTACAAAACAGCTGCAAGCTCCAGAGTCCATGATTGCTGCCACAGGGAGTGCCTTTCCATTAACTTGGAGAATGACTGGAAGGGACAGTTGTGACCGACCCTCTCCGAGGAGGTGTTCTAAGTGGGGTCGTCGAGAACGGACTCGGATGGTTCTGGCTGGACAAGTTCGTAAAAGGTGGCTGGCCTCCCCACAATAGAAACACAGGTTGGCACGTAGTCGCCTGAGACGTTCAGCCGGAGTGAGGGGAGCCCTTGGGATGCTCCTGTGGTAGGCCCCGTGTTGAGCCTTTCGGCTAGAGAATGTGGTTGATAGGTCAGGCTCAGCAGCTACAGAAAGGGTTCCTCCCGCTTTCTCCGCCTGTCGTTCGCGTAATCGGCGGTCGATCTGGCTGGTCAGAGTGATCAAGTCCTCCAAGGATGCTGGGATTCCTACTCTGGCTAACTCATCCTTTAAGGGGTCAGAAAGACCGTGGCGAAACCAATGACGAAGGGCAGGACTATTCCATTGGGTGTCCGTACTCAAGACACGAAAGTCAGTGATGTAGTCCTCAACAGGTCTTGACGCTTGTTGTAACTTGCTAAGCTTGGATTCTGCCGATTGATGACAGAAGGGATCGGCATATATTTGAGCCATGGCTGAGAAAAAGGAGTCGGTGGAGGCTAGGGCAGGATCCAGCTGTTCTCGAAGGTGGTGAGCCCAGGTAAGTGGTTCATTTGATAAGAGTGTGATTATAAACCCCACCTTAACGTCCTCAGAAGTGAAAGTCCGGGCCAACAAGGAAAAGTAAAGTTCACAGGAGTTGCGAAAATTTCTAAACATTTTGCGATTTCCGGAGAATCTTTCGGGAATAGGCACCCTGGGTTCAGGAGGAGGATAAGGAGGAAATCCATAGGGAAAGCTTGACTCAACTTGGGTAGCAGCATCAGCGACTGAAGAAGGGGTAGAGGCTGGTGCAACACTTCCTTGGTTTGGTAGTCGCTCCTCAATGCGATTAAAGTCCCTCTGTAAATTCTGCACCAAATGAGCAAGCGCAGAGATAGACTCCATAACGTCTCTTGGTGGAGAGGCCTCTCTTCCAGACTCCATTCCTGGCTGACCGGTACTGTCACGTACCTGGTAGGAGTCTGATGTGAAGAGGTCGGCCTCTCTTGTATCTCCAACCCAGAACCCCTCTGAGGGTGAAACAGATGGCGTTCAGGTAGGAGGAACACGAGTGCCTGATGGTATTTGCTTGAGTGCCGTCGGATGCAGGAAGGGCTGAGAACCCCAGATGAGCAGCAGACACAGGGCTAGAGCCCCTAGCAAATCAGGAGGACCTGTGGCGGGAGCCTTGGAAGCAGGAGTCTTAGGATGGCCGGTTGGCAGCAGGCAGGCAGTGAAGTACAAGGGATCGAGCAGAGGCGAGGTCAAAGGTCACAGGCCGGGTCGTCGGCAGGCAGGCAGCAGAGTATACAAGGGTTTAGCAGGAGCAAGGTCAAGGTCACAAGCCGGGTGGTTTAAACAGGTATCATGGTGAGGTATACAGGCGTCAGGAATTCAGGAATCATAGAAGACCGGTCAGCACCGCCCAGACATCAGAGCGTCCTTTAAATAGGTTAAGAGGGGTCAGGAACGCCCCCTGCGTGAGCGCGCCGTCCGCCGCACCCGCGCATGCGCGGAAGTGCGCCGTTGCGGTTGGTGGATGCGCGCATGTGCGCGCAAATGCGCGCCATTGGTCAACAATGTATTTTGCGTTCCAGGTAGGCGCGCATGCGCACGTGTGCGTGCCAGCGGCGTTTCTGTCCTTTCCTTACACTCTATGTCTTGTATTGGTTTTCTAAAATTGCAAGTAGTTTCTATGTACAACATTCCTGTTTAGCAAAACACTGTATACTACAGGGGTGCTGCTTCTTAGGCCGCGTACACACGTACGAGAACCTCGTCGGGCTAAACCCATCGTTCCGCCAGACGAGGTTCTCGGCCGGCCGTCGAGTTCGTCGACCAAGCTGTCGAAAAAGGCGTCGAGCCATTAGTCCCGATGGCCCGTCGAGGAAATAGAGAACCTGCTCTCTATTTTGGCTCGACGCCTCGCTCGTCAGTTTGCTCGGCGAAAACGTTCACACGATCGAGCTTCTCGGCAGAATATGGATCCCAGCGAGCTTCTCGCTGGATTCTGCCGAGAAGCTCGGTCGTGTGTACGGGGCCTCAGCTTTACCGCAAAATAACCTAAATGATTAGAGCTGTGGAAATTAACTATTAATTCCTCGATTAATCGTTAATTTTTTTGATCGATCAAAATTCTTTTGATCAGTACTTGCCTCTGCGTCGGCTTCCAGGTATTCAGGGAGTTCCATCGGAGATCCGGTGACGTCATGGACACTGGCGGTCCATCTGAAGGGCTCCTTTGCTGTGCCTTTGTGGTGTCCCAGTACAGGTATTTGCTGTAGGCCCTGTCAGATTGAGACCCTCGGCTTGTGGGGCCTCCTCTGCAGGGACTCAGCTAGTTATGATGTGATTTATACTGTTATAGTTGATAATACATTTATTAGGTGCGTATAGCTTTAAGAGGTTTAGTCCGCCATTTTATGTTTAGTCAGAGTGTATGAGAGTCAGTAGGACTAAGTGCTAGACAAGACCTTATGGTGTTGTATTATACTTTAACTTGTAACAAACTTTAAATGTAAGTCTCCCTCAGCTCTCAAGCCAATGGGCTTCAGTCTCCCTCAGCTCTCAACCAATGGGCTTCAGTCTCCCTCAGCTCTCAACCAATGGGCTTCAGTCTCCTCACATTGATATAAGGGGTGGGAGTTCCTGTTTAGGGCAGACTAGTGCTACACACAGTTGCTGACAGGTCAGAGCAGAGTTCAGTCAGAGAAGAAGCAGTGCAGGCCAGAGACCTCCCGTTCAGGAGAAAGTACAACAAATCACGGAGTACCTTTAAAAAACTATAGAATCAGTACTTCAACGAAATAATCGAAGCAATTCGTCATTCGGACGAAAAGCCTCAAGTCTACCGACACTTCAGTAAGTGTATTTATTCTTCAGTCTAGTCAAGCATAGACCCAGCATTACTAATCCGGCCGCAAAAGCCGAGGATATATGATAAGCCAAGCCCAGGCATTGTCAGCTGTGTGGTCCTCTAGAGACTGTTTGTGGAACCTTTGCGACACTCTTTGTGAAACGCTGTGAAGATTTTGACACCTGTCTTCATGCCAGTAAAGCCTTCGTTATATTGACCCCTGTTGTGGACTGTGTTATTACCATCCTAGCTAGCGTAGATACGGAGGCCCCCGGAGCTGTAGTTTCCTGGGGTATATCAAGACTACAGTGGCGTCACGTGACAGAGAGGGTTAATACCATCCGACCCTCACTAAGGGTTAATACCACCAGACCCTGGGCCCCTAGCCCAAGAACCAAGCAGCTAACCATCAAGCGCATGTGTGTGGCCATGGGGTTCACCCTCCCCGGTCATCACACCTTCATATCTGCATGCCGGTGGGACTTTACTATCTGCCACTTGCAAGGGCTGTTACACTTCCATCTATCACTTCCCTCTATCAACCTGGGATTCTACAACCATCCACTGGGAGTTGTGATAGTTCCCTTTACGGGAAATCTACATGCCGACAGACTGATGTTACTCCCCCTCATCTGGATTCAGCAGTGATATCGTTGTACACATTTTTATACCAGTATCATACTTAGCTACATGTTTTTATGACTGCTTTTGGTACCGTTTGGTATTACTCGCACTATTTTTACAGCTTATGTAGCTACATCGATTTTATCTCCAGTGCAATATTTATTTTGTTACCTACTTGAAGACTATAAAAGTTTTAATGCTATTTCCATCGAGCGCTGCCTTTGTGTGTTTTTTGTATCCTGCTATTTATTTTTCCAGTTGTTGGTAGCTGCACTGGGAATCAGCCTGCAAGGAGATCAGATAAAAGTAGTTGGATCTGTATGTGCGTTATAATTAATCGAAATTAGTTGATTAATAGATTAAAAAAAAAATTGATTCGAACACGAAGGGCCAGATTCTAATAAGAGATACGACGGTGTATCTCCAGATACACCGTCGTATCTCTGTTTCTGTGCCCGGGTATCTATGCGACTGATTCTTAGAATCAGTTACGCATAGATACGGCGTAGATCCGGCTGGCGTAAGTCACTTACACCGTCAGATCTTAAATGCAATACTACGCTGGCCGCTAGGTGGCGTATATGCAAATGAGCATGATACTCCGATTCCCGAACGTATTTTCGCCGCGTCACCGTAGTTTACGTTGTTTCCGTAAGCGTAAGATTACCCCTGCTATATGGTGGTTTAACTTTACGCACGCCATGTTAAGTATGGACGTCGGGACAGCGTCGTGATTTTACGTTGTTTACGTAACTCGTTTGCGAATAGGGCTGTGCGTTAATTACGTTCACGTCGAATCCAATGTATTTGCGGCGTACTATTACCAATTGCGCACTGGGCTACATTTACGTCCGGCACATGCGCAGTTCATTCGGCGCGGGGGCACGCTTAATTTAAATACACGATGCCCCCTTTAAATTACGCGAGGATACGTCGGGCCATTTACACTACACTGCCGCAAATTACGGAACAAGTGCTTGGAGAATACGGCACTTGCTCCTGTAAGTTGCGGCAGCGTAGTGTAAATAGGAAACGCTACGCCGCCGCAGATATACAAGAATCTGGCCCGAAGATTTTAATCAGTAACAGTCCTATAAATGATACAACTAACCTGGTCAGACACGCCCCCTTCTCTGCAATACAAGTCTGTGAGAGGACACTTGAGAAGAGGGGTGTGGCTACTACTCAGCTGTGCCAGCACAGGGCACTGCAGGATGAGTGGAGAAAGCAGCACTTTTTGAAGGCTGGGGGAGCAGTGGGCATGACTATAAAGAATTTGAAAGACTGAATACCTGTACCACAGGTAAGCCGCGTACACACGGCAGAGAACCTCGACGGGCAGAACACATCGTTCCGCCCGTCGAGGTTCTCTGCCGGCCGTCAGATTCGGCGACCTGCCCGTCGGGAATGGCAACCAGCCATTCATCCAGGCGGGCCGTCGAGCAAATAGAGAACATGCTCTCTATTTCTGCTCGACGGCATTCCCGACGGGATGCTCGCCGAGAGCGTACACACGGCCGAGGTTCTCGCTGGAATGCAGCTTCCAGCGAGGTTCTCGCTGGTTTCCAGCGAGAACCTCGGTCGTGTGTACGCCGCCTTAGATGTGTGCCTTACCTCCTTACGCTGTATCATGTGTTCCTGTATGTTGTAAGCCATCTTTTGTTTTCAATAAAAATAGTTATTTGAGAAAAAAAAAAAGAATTTGAAAGATTTGAGCGTTCAATTGGCCTTAAACTTCTAATAATTAGTACATTACAGTTTTCATTAACAAAAAAACTAAAAAATAAATAAATACACAAACAGAAATGAGATGTGTTTGCATGTACTGGGAACCTCCTTGTGCAGTTGTCCTCTCTTGCTTACCATATATAGCCGGATTCACAAAGCACTTACGCCAAGGTATTTTGAGATACACCGCGTAAGTGTAAATATGCGCCGTCGTATCTATGCGCTGTACCCATAGAACCAAGATACGCCAAAAAACTGACTTCATCCGCCTGACGTAACTTGCCTAAGCCGGCGTTGAGTGGGCGCATATTTACGCAGGAATGCATTTGGAACTCCCATTGATTTTTGATGCAAATATGCAAATGAGGGAGATACGCCGATTCACAAAGGCACTTGCGCCCGGCGCATGTTTTAAGCGATTTGCGTAAGGGTTACGTCTGGCGTATAGTTATTCCCCATATTGGAGGCGCAACTCATGCAAAGCTATGGACCAGGGAACAAACCGAATTTTACGTAGTTCACGTTGTACGTGAATAGGGCTGGGCGTAGGTTACGTTCACGTCGTAGGCAGTGTATTGACGTATGTTAGGCAGTTGTTTCAACGTGATTGTGAGCGTGCGCACTGGGATGCGTCCAAGGCACGACGCATGCGCAGTTCGTTCTAAATACTTGTCTGACGCTCGGCCCATCATTTGCTTGGGATCACGCTTCATTTAAAATGTATCACGCCCACTTCCACCTACTTTGACTTAGGCCGGCTTACGCCTACGAATTTACGTTACGTCGGCACAACATTGGGAGCATTTGCTTTGTGAATTCCATGCTTCCCTCTCCGCGCTGCGCCGGCGTAGCGTAAAAGACATACTGTACGCTACGGCGGCATATATATGTGCCGATGTATGTGAATCCGGGCCATAGACTTTAACCTTCATTGTCTGGTTCCCTGTTTGCCTCATTTTTATTCTAGTTTTGTCTGTATCGTCAATATTGAAGTGAAATGCGTATCGAGACGCATTTTCTGTTACTGTGCAAGCTAATTGGTTATTGTCAGTTTTCTGTGTTTCCCAGTTAGTAAAAAATGCACATTGTGTTCTATATATAAATTAGATAATTAGCTCAAAGGACCCCTTACTGCTTCCTCAATTACTCGTATGGAAAAAAGAAAAGAATAATGCTAATGAATACATTTTATTTCCCAAGAACCGTCTATGAATGAAAAGGTTGTTGCCAGCACCTTTCCCTTGGAAACTAATGCCGCGTACACACGGTCGTTTTTTGCGATGAAAAAAAACGTCATTTAAAAACGTCATTTTTTAAAACGTCATTTAAATTGATCGTGTGTGGGCAAAACGTCGTTTTTTGTCTTCAAAAAAACTACCAAAAAAAAATTCCAACAAGCTTTAATTTTTTGTGTCGTTTTTCAAAACGTCGTTTTTTGTTTCACAAAAAGTCACCGTGTGTAGCAAAAACGTTGTTTAAGGCCTTGTACACACGAGGGAATAAATCCGCTGAACATGGTCCGACGGACCATTTCAGCCGAAAAATCCGCTCGTGTGTAGGGGCAAACGGACCGTTTTTTACTTCACAGAAAACTTTGTTTTTTTTTCCATCACAAAAAATGATCGTGTGTACGCGGCATAATACATTGCTTATTTCCTTAATGCTTAAAGGGACCCGGCCTTTTTTCTCTGTAAAGGCCCGTACACACGGTAGGACATCCAACAAAATTTCCCTTGGATTTTTGTCCTAATTGATTTGTCAGGTCACACCATAGACTTTCTGCAAACTTTTCTAAAACTTTTCCATCATCACATCGTTTTTCTGCTCTTTTCTGCTCTTTACCGCCACCCTTTGGTTAACTTCTGCTATTGTTGGTTGATTTTAACATTGGTTCTGAGCATGCGCATTTGTACTTTGTCCAAAAGTCCGAAGGTTTGCTGTACACACGGTCGGACAAGGCACCATCGGACTTTTGCTGCCGGAAAGTTGGTCCGTTCGCAGACCCAACTTTTTGTCCGATGAAACCCAAAAAAGTTGGTCCGATGGAACGTACACACGATCGGACAAATTCGAAAAGTTGCAGATTTTGAAGTTGGTTGGCCAAAAGGGCTTAAGTCCGTTTTATTTCACTGAACAATAAAAGAGGATTGCTCAGAGCTGGATTAACTCTGTGTGGCAAGACTGGGCACAGATGATAGGAAATCTTATAGGCCCCGTACACACGGCCGAGGTTCTCGCCAGAAACCAGCGAGAACCTCCCTGGGAGCTGCATTCCAGCGAGAACCTCGGCCGTGTGTACGCTCTCTGCAAGCCCCGCCCGTCGGGAAACCCGTCGAGCAAATAGAGAACAGGTTCTCTATTTGCTCGACGGCCCGTCGGGATGAATGACTGGTTGCCATTCCCGACGGGCGGTTCGCAGATTCTGACGGCCGGCAGAGAACCTCGACGGGCGGAACGATGTGTTCTGCCCGTCGAGGTTCTCTGCCGTGTGTACGCGGCTATACTGTACATTGTGACATTAAATAAATAAATTGGGTTTACATCCACTTCAACCCCTTGATCGCCCCCTAGTATTAATCTCTTCCCTGCCAGTGTCATTTATACAGTAATCAGTGGCTATTTTTTATAGCTCTGATCGCTGTATAAATGTCACTGGTCCC
This sequence comes from Rana kukunoris, assembly GCA_029574335.1. NCBI lineage: Eukaryota > Metazoa > Chordata > Amphibia > Anura > Ranidae > Rana > Rana kukunoris. The sequence goes on from CM056053.1 coordinate 459,706,861, forward strand.
ATAAAAGTGTCAAAAGTGTCCGATCTGTCTGCCGGAGTCCTGCTAAAATCCGCTGATCACTGCCATTACTAGTTAAAAAAACAACTATAAAGAAAATGCCATAAATATATCCCCTATTTTGTAGACGCTATAAGGTTTGCACAAACCAATCAAAAGTTACCCCTGCTATAGTGAGGTGCAGCCAATGTTAAGTATGGATGTCGGGACAGACGTCGTTTACGTCGTTTGCGCAAGTCGATTCAGAATGGGCCTGGGCGTAAGTTACGTTCACGTCGTTTTCATTGACAATTTGCGACGTGAATTGGGGCATGCGCACTGGGATACATTCACGGCCAGCGCATGCGCAGTACGTTCGGTGCGGGATCGCGCTTAATTTAAATACTACACGCCCCCTACCCGCCCAATTTGAATTACGACGGGCCATTTACGCTACGCCGCCGGAACTTCACAGGCAAGTGCTTTGTGAATAAAGCACTTGCCTGGAAAAGTTGTGGCGGTGTAACGTAAATGACATACGTTACGCCCGCACAAAGATCCGCTCTCCATCCTGAATCTAGCCCTTAGTGTCTGTGTATAAATAGTGAATGAGTTTGTTAGCTCTCACATGGATGCACTGAGCAGGCTAGACACTGAGCCATGAGGAGGTAGAAAAGAACAGTCAAAAGACCTGCGTAAGGCGGCGTACACACGTACGAGAACCTCGACGGGCGGAACACATCGTTCCGCCCGTCGAGGCTCTCGGCCGGCCGGCGAAATCGGCAACCCGCCCGTCGGGAATGGCAACCAGCCATTCATCCAGGCGGGCCGTCGAGCAAATAGAGAGCCTGCTCTCTATTCGCTCGACGGGATTCCCGACGAGCGGGGCGAGCCAGGAGCGTACACACGGCCGAGGTTCTCGCTGGAATGCAGCTCCCAGCGAGGTTCTCGCTGGTTTCTAGTGAGAACCTCGGTCGTGTGTACGCCGCCTTTGTGTCTGTGTATAAATAGTGAATGAGTTTGTTAGCTCTCACATGGATGCACTGAGCAGGCTAGACACTGAGCCATGAGGAGGTAGAAAAGAACAGTCAAAAGACCTGCGTAACAAGGTAATGAAACTTTACAAAGATGGAATGGTATCGCAAAAAATGGCCTGGTCATTAAGGGGGTTAATCCTTCCGGGGCTGAGGTGAAGTAGTTAAAAGAACAGAGGAGCTGTCTGTAGCCTGTTCTTTACCTTTACAAGCACTTTAAAGCAGAACTCAAGACAAAAATAATCATAAAATTTACAGCCCATTAAAAAAAATGAAAAATAGAACAAACTGCTAAAATAATCACCCTTATTCAGGATTCCTTTTCCCTACAAGAAATCTTCTGTCTTCTGGGTTGAATGACTGTCAGCATCAAATCACTTCCTCTGAGCCCAGGCCACCTTGTCACTCTTCTCTCTCCTTCTACCTACATGCCCTTGTCAGCACATGAGCTTATTGGCTCCTTGTGCTGCTGCTTCCTCCTCCCACTCTGAGCTCTGCTGTACTGGGACTGCAGTCACATTACACAAATGTTAATGATTGAATACAGAGCTGCATTGATATTTGTCTGGCATATCAGCCTGGTGTTCAGCTCTAAAAATCTCGTCTTTGTCCTGAAACATGGAACTATTTTTAGTTACTCTTTTTTCTTTTTTCCAGCTCTAATTAGCAATGCTTTAACAATGCTCCGGCCCTATAAAAGCTCTGCGTTCACCTCCAAGCTCGCTACATCAGCTCCTCTGAAATCTCTTTTATGGGCTTCTAACTTTCTCTAGCTTCTATCGTAAACCTAGCAACAGAATTTAATTGGTATTCCGGCTACATGAGAACACATTGGTATGCAGCAAGTGGGATAATTAAATCTAAGGATCTAGGTAAACAGATGGTAAACATGAAAGGAATAACAAAAATCAAGGTTTCAGGGGGGAAAAAAAACGTAATGGGTATAGAATGATGACTTTCATCACACCCATCATAGAGGTTCCACCATGGGTAACATAAGGAAACATTATCAGTAACTCCAGGCAGTTTTAAAACACACTAATTAATGTATCTATGTAATCATTAATATACGCTTTATTGTATATATTGTAAATGCATGTAGTGATATTTAGCTTGGCATCTGTCCCTGTACAGCAGGGCTCAGGTTGGAAGAGGGAGAAGCAGCACAAAAAGCCAATCATTTGTGTTGCAGTGCATGGGACCTGCTTGAAGGATGGTGCAGACATTTTCCTGTAGGTGGCACTGTGCCTATGCTACAGGAGAATAATCTCTTAAGGGAAATGTTCAATTAGGGACTCATCTACTCCTCTCTGGGAAGGTAGGTATCTTCCTCCCACTGACTCCAATGATGGGACACTATTCCTCCCACTGACACCAAAGATGGAAAACTATTCCTCTCACGGATACCAATGATGGGACACTATTCATTCCACTGATACCAATGATGGGGAACTCTTCATCTCTCCCACTGACACCAATGATGAGACACTATTCTTTCCACTGACACCAATGATGGGACACTATTCCTTCCACTGACACCAATGATGGGACACCATTCCTTTTGCTGACACCAATGATGGGACACTATTCCTTTTGCTGACACCAATGATGGGACACTATTCCTTCCACTGACACCAATGATTTGGCACTATTCCTCCAACTGACATCAATGATGGGACACTATTCATTCCACTGATACCAATGATGGGACAATATTCCTTTCACTGACATCAATGATGAGGCACTATTCCTCCCACTGACACCAATGATGGGACACTATTCCTTCCACTGACACCAATGATGGGACACTGTTCCTTCCACTGACACCAATGATGGAACACTCTCCCTTCCACTAATACCAATGATGGGACACTATTCCTTCCACTGACACCAATGATGGGACACTATTCCTTCCACTGACACCAATGATGGGACACTATTTCTTCCACTGACACCAATGATGGGACAATTTCCCTCCCACTGACACCAATGATTTGGCACTATTCCTCCAACTGACATCAATGATGGGACACTATTCATTCCCCTGACACCAATAATGGGACACTATTCATTCCACTGATACCAATGATGGGGAACTTTTCCTCCCACTGACATCAATGATGGGACACTATTCCTTCCACTGACACCACGGATGGGACACTATTCCTTCCACTGACACCACAGGTTGGACTATCCCTGTGTCAGGGCATTAGAGCTGCCCGTTCGCGGCCGTTTACCGCGTGCGCGCGCATGCGCGGCTCAGGCGCGCGCGTGCACGTCTTAGACGCGCGCGTGCGCAGTATAGGCGCGCGGCGCGGGCGCGCACGGACACGCTCTCCATCCGGCCAATCAATGGCTTAGGCGGGCTATTTAAGCCAGCCTCTTCCTCCTGTCTGGTTGCTGGCTTGTCACAGCTTCTAAGTGTATCTGATACCCACGACCTTTTGATCCTGACCCTTTTTGACCTTTGGCTATTGCTACCGGACTGCTGCTATCTCCTGCTCTTGACCTTTGGCTTGAACTATCGGACTTCCTGATCTCTCCAACCCTCCTGACCACGGCCTGTTTCCCGGATTAATCTTCTGCTTGTTCCCAGCTCCAGCTATCTGGACTTCCGGACTATCTCCGTGTGCTTCCTCGGCTGACCTCAGTGACCTGCTTCCGGATCAGTCTCTGCTCCACGAACCCAGTCTTCGTCCACCTGTCGGTACCGGTGCCTCCCGGTGCGTCCGTCCCTCTGTACCCACTCCAGGGGGCGGATCGCGCTAGGTCGCAAAGGGAGCCGCCCTCAGCATCTTGGCCTTGGTGAGTTTATCTTTAACTACCGTGATAGTACAAGCCAGCCAGATGTCCGAGGCCGACAGGGCGCGCTCTCCCTTTGAGACTCTTTGCCTACAAGTCTCAGCACTAACCGACGCGGTACAGAAGTTGCAGGATGGATACGTACAAATGGATGGTCGCCTCCAACAAATGGCTGTCACGCCTGGACCCACGGCCCCTCCCGCGGCTCCAGCTATGGGAGCATCCACCTCCCAGTCTTCTCCAGGGCCAGCAATGGTTGTTACTCACCCAGAACCTCGCGTCCCAACACCTGAGCGATTCTCTGGCGACCGCAAGAAATTCCGGGCGTTCAAAAATGCCTGCTCACTGTACCTGGCCCTGCAACCTAGAACTTTCTGTTCGGAAGCCGTGAAAGTAGGCTTTGTGATTTCTTTGCTCACGGACGAGCCACAGGCTTGGGCACACAGCCTACTGGAACAGAAGAGCCCAATACTGGACACTATAGACACTTTCTTTAAAAACATGTCTGAACTGTATGATGACCCCCTACGTTCGGCCACGGCCGAAGCTACTCTCCACCAGCTGAATCAGGGGAGGAGGCCAGTGGAGGACTTTATTGCGGAATTCCGAAAGTGGTCTGCTGACACAGGGTGGAATGAGGCCGCCCTAAAATATCAATTCCGCCAAGGTCTATCAGAGTCCCTCAAGGACGAACTAGCTAGAATTGATCCACCTGCCACTTTGGAAGCATTGATTCAATCAGCTACCCAACTTGACAGACGCCTACGAGAGCGACGTTCAGAACGCTGTCAAGTCACTTGCCCCAGCTGGACCCCACCAAGGTTCCCTCCAGCTCCTCCGCCTCTCCCGGTTCCGCTTGCCTTCTCGCTTCAGGATCCTGAGCCCATGCAACTCGGGATGGTCCGGGCTCCCCTCACGCCTGAAGAGAGGCAGCATAGACGCCAGTCAAATCTGTGCCTGTATTGTGGTGGAGCAGGCCACTTCCTCCGCACTTGTCCCATTAGACCCAGTAAGTCTAGACCATCATCCACCTTCAATTACCACATTACCAACTTACCGCAGACTTATGTTGTCCTCTTTCTCTCCCTACAGCTCCCGGAGGGGGTGACCCGGCTACCGGCCATCGTTGACTCTGGGGCCTGCAGCTGCTTTATGGACTCCGCCCTGGCCCAGAAGCTGCAGATCCCCTGTCGTCCTAAGGACCTCCCCTTACAGATCCATCTGGCAGATGGCTCACTCCCCCGCTCAGGACTTGTTACCCATGAAACCCTACCTATTCCTGCCGTCTCGGATACCGGACACCAAGAGTACCTGTGCCTAGACCTTATCCCGTCTCCTCTGGCCCCCATCATCTTGGGGCTTCCATGGCTACAAGTGCACCAACCCAGTATAGACTGGTGCGAAAAGGAGATCAAATTCCCCTCAGTCTATTGTGCTCAACATTGCCTCGTACCTACTAAACCCGCTTGTGCTACCTTGATGACGGCGTCAGAAGACCTCCAACACGTTCCCGCAGTTTACTCAGAATATAGAGATGTGTTTGACAAACAGCAGGCAGACCGCCTTCCTCCGCACCGGTCATACGACTGCCCTATTGACCTGTTGCCTGGTTCTAAGATCCCTTTCGGGAGAATTTTTCCTTTATCAGAGACTGAATAAGTAGCCCTCAAGGCTTATATCGACGAAAACTTAGAAAAAAAAATCATTCGTCCTTCCTCCTCCCCAGCCGGGGCAGGAATCTTCTTCGTCGAAAAAAAAGATGGCTCCCTCAGGCCTTGCATCGATTATCGGGAGTTGAATAAAATAACCATCAAAAACCGGTATCCGTTACCCCTGATCCCGGAACTGTTCCAGCGATTCCGTTCAGCACGGGTCTTCTCCAAACTTGACCTCCGGGGTGCCTACAACCTTATCCGAATCCGGCCCGGAGACGAGTGGAAGACAGCTTTCAGGTCAAGGTTTGGCCACTTTGAATACCTGGTGATGCCTTTCGGTCTCTGTAATGCCCCTGCCACATTCCAGCACCTGGTAAACGACATCTTCCGCCAATTCCTGGATGACTTCCTGGTCGTCTATCTAGATGATATCCTCATCTTCTCAGTATCCCTTGAAGTGCACCGGGTCCACGTTAAACAAGTCCTGGCCATCCTCAGGCAACATAAATTATATCTTAAAGCTGAGAAATGCGAATTTGAAAAGACCACCATTCAGTTCTTGGGCTTTATCATCTCGACCAATGGGATATCCATGGATCCGCAGAAAGTCAAGGCAGTCCAGGACTGGCCAGCTCCGACCGACAAAAAGGGGGTACATCGGTTTATTGGCTTTGCCAACTTTTACCGAAGATTCATTGCCGGCTTTTCATCCACTGTGTCTCCTATTACCAAACTAACCCAGCAGGGATGTTGTTTCCACTGGTCCCAGGAAGCACAGGAGGCATTCACAAAGCTCAAGACCTTGTTTTCTTCCGCACCTGTTCTAAAACACCCAGACCCAACCTTGCCCTTTATCTTGGAGGTGGACGCCTCGGAAATCGCCATCGGAGCAATCTTATCGCAGAGACAGGGACCTAAATCCCTGCTACACCCTGTAGCTTATGCATCACGGAAACTAAGCTCTCCGGAAAGAAACTATGACGTCGGTGACCGGGAATTACTGGCCATTAAGTTTGCCTTGGAGGAATGGAGGTATCTCCTGGAAGGTGCCCTTCACCCCATTCTGATTTTTACGGACCATAAAAACCTGGAATACTTGCGATCCGCCAAACGCCTAAGACCAAGACAAGCTTGCTGGGCCTTGTTCTTCACCCGTTTTCAGTTCCACATCACTTTCAGACCGGGGTCTAAGAATGGGAAAGCAGACGCCCTTTCCAGAATGTTCACCGAAACGCCCGACCCGCTGGATCCTAGTACCATCTTAACCCCCAAGAACTTTTTATTAATTTCTCCAATTGACCTACTGACCTCTCTTAAAAGGGCCTCCGACCAATGCACCGACCAACTGGCACTCTCTCTGGAGAAACAAGGCGGTCTACTGTGGTCACGGGGCAAAGTCTTTGTACCTACAGAAACAAGGCAATTGGTGTTAAGCACATTCCACGATCACAAGCTGGCAGGCCACTTCGGAGCACGGAAGACCGCAGAGTTGATCGGACGCTCTTTCTGGTGGCCGAAATTGAAATTAGACTGTAAGACCTACGTGTCTTCTTGTACCCGCTGCCAGCGTTGTAAGGGTCCGAACACCAAGTCCTGGGGCCTACTCAAACCTCTTCCTGTTCCGGAACGCCCCTGGACAGATATTTCAATGGATTTCATTGTGGATCTGCCTCCCTCCGAAGGCTTTACTACGATTCTAGTGGTAATTGACCGACTGTCTAAATTAGCACACTTCCTGCCTATGATTGGTACACCCTCCGTGACTGAGACAGCCAAAACATTTTTTAAGGAAATCATAAGACTCCATGGGGCACCCAAGAGCATCGTGTCAGACAGGGGTGTGCAGTTTGCTTCTAAGTTCTGGAGGGAGCTCTGCAAGTCGCTTGAAATTAAGATCTGCCTCTCGTCTGCCTACCACCCGCAGTCCAATGGCCAGACAGAGAGGACCAACCAAACGTTGGAGCAATACCTCCGTTGTTTTTGTTCATCATCTCAAGACGACTGGGCATCTTTGCTACCAGCGGCAGAGTTTGCCTACAACAATTCGGTTCACTCGTCTACTAACCAAACCCCGTTTTGGGCCAACATCGGATACCATCCTTCCTTCCTTCCGGACTCCATTCCTGAAATATCGGTCCCAGCTGTCCAGGAACGTATAGTTGCAATGCAACAAAACTTCCAGAAACTCCAGGAGACCATGCACCAAGCCCAAAAGAGTTACAAGAAGTTTTTCGACAGGGGGAGGAAGGACTGCCCGAACTTCGAAGTTAGCGAAAAGGTCTGGTTATCGGCCACAAACCTCAAACTACCAATCCCTTCCTGGAAGCTTGGCCCTAGGTTCATCGGCCCATTTAAAATCAAGCGGAAGATCAACCCTGTGGCTTTTGAACTAGAATTACCGGACTCCTACAGGATCCATCCTGTCTTTCATGCATCCCTGCTCAAGCCTTTCATACCAGACACCTTCCCTGAGAGAGAAGAACCCCCACCGCCTCCGGTGGTGATCGAAGGTGAAAAGGAATTCGAGGTGGAATCCATCCTGAGTTGTCGAAAAAGAGGGAGGCAACTTCAGTACTTAACCAAGTGGAAAGGTTATCCTCCTGAGGACAATTCCTGGGAGCCTTCCAGAAATTTACATGCCCCTCGGCTGATCCGAACTTTCCATCGAGACCACCCGGAGTTGATGAACAGTTTGGGCGTCCGGAGCCCGCCCCTTGGGGGGGGGGCACTGTCAGGGCATTAGAGCTGCCCGTTCGCGGCCGTTTACCGCGAGCGCGCGCATGCGCGGCTTGGGCGCGCGCGTGCACGTCTTAGGCGCGCGCGTGCGCGGTATAGGCACGCGGCGCGGGCGCGCGCACGGGCGCGCACGGACACGCTCTCCATCCGGCCAATCAATGGCTTAGGCGGGCTATTTAAGCCAGCCTCTTCCTCCTGTCTGGTTGCTGGCTTGTCACAGCTTCTAAGTGTATCTGATACCCACGACCTTTTGATCCTGACCCTTTTTGACCTTTGGCTATTGCTACCGGACTGCTGCTATCTCCTGCTCTTGACCTTTGGCTTGAACTATCGGACTTCCTGATCTCTCCAACCCTCCTGACCACGGCCTGTTTCCCGGATTAATCTTCTGCTTGTTCCCAGCTCCAGCTATCTGGACTTCCGGACTATCTCCGTGTGCTTCCTCGGCTGACCTCAGTGACCTGCTTCCGGATCAGTCTCTGCTCCACGGACCCAGTCTTCGTCCACCTGTCGGTACCGGTGCCTCCCGGTGCGTCCGTCCCTCTGTACCCACTCCAGGGGGCGGATCGCGCTAGGTCACAAAGGGAGCCGCCCTCAGCATCTTGGCCTTGGTGAGTTTATCTTTAACTACCGTGATACCCTGTCCCTGCTGAAGAAAAGCATTCCCACAACATGATGCTGCCACCACCATGTTTCACGGTGGGGATGGTGTGTTCAGGGTGATGTGCAGTGTTAGTTTTCCACCACACATAGTGTATTGCTTTTAGGCAAAAAAGTTGAATTTTGGTCTCATCTGACCAGAGCACCTTCTTCCACATGTTTGCTGTGTCCCCCACATGGCTTCTCACAAACTGCAATCAGGACTTCTTATGTCTTTCTTCTTTCGGCGTACACACGGCCGAGGTTCTCGGCAGAAACCAGCGAGAACCTCGCTGGGAGCCGCATTCTGCCGAGAACCTCGGCCGTGTGTACGCTCTCGGCGAGCATCCCGTCGGGAATGCCGTTGAGCAGAAATAGAGAGCATGTTCTCTGTTTGCTCGACGGCCCATCGGGATGAATGGCTGGTTGCCATTCCCGACGGGCGGGTCGCCGAATCTGACGGCCGGCAGAGAACCATGACGGGCGGAACGATGTGTTCTGCCCGTCGAGGTTCTCTGCCGTGTGTACGCGGCTTCATAGTTGTCCTGTGGACAGATTCTCCCACCTGAGCTGTGGATCTCTGCAGCTCCTCCAGAGTTACCATGGGCCTCTTGGCTGGTTCTCTGATGAATGGTCTCCTTGCCCGGCCGGTCAGTTTAGGTGGACGGCCATATCTTGGTAGGTTTGCAGTTGTGTCATACCCTTTCCATTTTCAGATGATGGATTGAACAGAGTTCCGTGAGATCATCAAAACTTGGGATATTTTTTTATAACCTAACCCTGCTTTATACTTCTCCATAACTTTATCCCTGACCTGTCTGGTATGTCTTGGACTTCATGATGCTGTTTGGTCACTAAGGTTCTCTAACAAACCTCTGAGGGCTGTACAGAACAGCTGTGTTTATACAGAGATGAAATGACACACAGGTGGAATCTATTTACTAATTAGTTGATTTCTGAAGGCAATTGGTTCCACACTAGATCTTAGTTAGGGGTATCAGAGTAAAGGGGACTGAATACAAATGTACCCCAAACTTTTCACATATTTATTTGTAAAAAATGTTGAAAACCATTTATCATTTTCCTTCCATCTCACAATTATGTGTCACTTTGTGTTGATCTATCACATAAAATCCCAATAAAATACATTTACATTTTTGGCTGTAACATGACAAAATGTGAAAAATTTCAAGGGGTATGAATACTTTTTCAAGACACTGTGGGCCAGATCCACAAACAATTACGGCGGCGTATCTCCAGATCCGCCGCCTTAATTTCAAATCTGCGCCGGCGTATCATTGTTTTGTATCCACATAACAAGATACACCGTTTTTTTGCGTAGATACGCCGTCTTACGCCGTCGTCCTAAAGTTTCCTATTTACGCTGGACGCTAGGGGCGCTTCCACGTCGAATATGCAAATGAGCTAGATACGCTGATCCACGATTTTTACGTCGTTTGCGTAAGCATATGTCCGGCGTAAAGTTACCCCTGCTGTATGGAGGCGTACGTAATGTTAAGTATGGACGTCGGGCCAGCGTCAAATTTTCCGCCGTTCACGTTGTTTGCGTAAACCGTTCGCAAATAGGGATTTGCGTAAATTACGTTCACGTCGTTTTCATTGATGTTTTGCGACGTGATTTGGAGCATGCGCACTGGGATACGTCCACGGCCGGCACATGCGCAGTTAAAAATGTCATTTACGTCGGGTCAAGATTCATTTAAATAAAACACGCCCACCTCTTCCCCATTTAAATTGCGCAAGCTTACGCCGGCCCATTTACGCTACGCCGCCGTAACTTAGGACGCAAGTCCTTTGTGAATACGGCACTTGCCATTCTAACTTACGGCGGCGTAGCGTAAATGATATACGCTACGCCCGGCAGACACTTACGCTGGGCTTCGTGGATCTGGCCTTGTATGTTTACTATCTGTATATTAGGAAACATGGAGGACACTCCCTGTCTCTGTAGCAGTGGCGGTTCGTCCATAGAGGGCGCTGGAGCGCCTGCCCCTCTGGCTCTCGCACCGCCAATGAAGTCTAATATCATAGATTCATGCATTGCATGAATCAATGTTATTGTCGCCGCTGCCGCTGGTCTATTCAGATGGCTGGACCTTGAGCGCCGGCCACCTGAATAACAGCAGCTGGTTGGCTGTACGGAAGTACCTATCAGAGCCAGCGGCTTTCCGAGTACAGCCCTTAGCATCCGGAAGCTTATCATGGGAATGTAGGGGGGTCCGTTCCTTGGATAAGACTGACAGGCGTCTCAGCCAATCAGGTTGACCGGTTCTGGCTACCAGTAACCTGATTGGCTGAAGCGTCATCGAGGGCGGGAGAAGACATCGAGGGACGTGGATGGCTGACTCCTGTAAAGGTAAGTGCCAGGTACGGGGGGCGAAGGGGCATTTTACAGGGCACAGTGGCGACGAAGGGCACAGTGACATCAATGGGCACAGTGGCGACAATAGGCACAGTGGGGACAATAGGCACAGTGGGGACAATTGGCACAGCGGCATTAATAAGCACAGTGGCGACAATTAAAGGGCAGAGTGACATCAATGGGCACAGTGGTGACAATGGACACAGTGGTGACAATTGGCACAGTGGCGACAATTGGCACAGTGGCGACAATTGGCACAGTGGTGACAATTGATGGCACATTGGCTGTGTTTGATGGCATGGCACAGTGGCTGCGTTTGATTGCATGGCACAGTGGTGACAATTGATGGCACAGTGGCTGCCTTTGATGGCACGGCACAGTGACTGTGTTTGATGGCATGACACAGTGGCTGCGTTTGATGGCATGGCACAGGGGTGCAAATTGATGGCACAGTGGCTGCGTTTGATGGCATGGCATAGTGACTGCATTTGATGGCATGGAACAGTGGTGACAATTGATGGCACAGTGGCTGCGTTTGATGGCATGGCATAGTGACTACATTTGATGGCATGACACTGTGGTGCGAATTGATGGCACAGTGGCTGCATTTGATGGCATGGCACATTGGTGCGAATTGATGGCACAGTGGCTGCGTTTGATGGCATGCAACAGTGGTGCGAATTGATGGCACAGTGGCTGCATTTGATGGGCACAGTGTGGCTGCAATTTTTTTTTTTTTTCGAGCACCAGCAGCCACTGCTACATAGGTACAGTATATAAAACCATGTACAATAAATAAAGCAAAAGTAAATCACAAGACTACAGTCCAGAAGGGTGAGTATTGCCTCTATTAGACTAAGGAAAAAATAAATAGAATGTGCCAGCATCCCGGTTGATATGAGGAAGTTTAAGGCCCCATACACACGATCGGACATATCCGATGAAAACGGTCCGCGGACCATTTCCATCGGATATGTCCGATCGGGAGTTTGATCCGATGGCGTGTACACACCATCGGATCAAATTCCCCGCCGCCGGACGGCGCGGTGACGCGGCGGTGACGTTGACGCCGCCGCGTCACCGCCACGTCACCGCACCAGGAAGTAAAACACTTCCGCGCATGCGCCAAATCCATTCGGCAGCGGCGCGGCGGCGGTGGGGGACGACATGTCTGCTGGTAAGTGTACTAACCAGCAGACATGTCGGGCGGACAGATCCCCACCGGATAGATTTCAAAGCTTGCTTTGAAATCTGTCAGGTGGAGAAATCTGTCCGCTAGCCCATACACACGAGCGGAGATGTCTGCTGAAACGGTCCATCGGACCGTTTTCAGCGGACATATCCCCTCGTGTGTACGCGGCCTAAGACTCAAATGAAAAAATGCAAAAAGGCTGCTTGTGGCCAATTAACATCATTGATCATGGGTCAGATAGCTGGTGATGGGGATTTTCAAGGCACTGGTGGAAACCAAATTAGTATAAAAAAGTATATTTATTAACATAGAACAAATTACAGTATAAAAACATTCAGACATTTAAGGACAAACCCCACAAATCAAATTTAGATAGCAAAACCATCTGTGTCTTAATGAGTGGAGCCAATGACCTCGACCGGTTTTGCGGTGGGAACCGCTTCTTCAGGAGGGTCTAGAAGATATTTACAGAGTATATAGTAAACAACAAGAAAGGAAATACAAATTGGGTCTGGCAGTTTATACTGTAATTTGTATATACGTTTTTATACTAATTTGGTTTCCACCAGTGCCTTGAAAATCCCAATCACCAGCTATCTGACCCATGATCAATGATGTTAATTGGCCACAAGCAGCCTTTTTGCATTTTTTCATTTGAGTCTTAAACTTCCTCAAGACTACAGTCCAATATTTTCTATACACAAGTAGAACATTGATGAATATGTAACAAGAATACTAAGCTATAGATGTATTTTAGCCAAAGAGTACCATCCCCTTCTATTGCGGCTTGGTACATGATCAAACCAGGCGCATGCTTGCTCTGGTACGAGACTACCTCACTCCAGTTTTGGCTGCAGTATATATAGGACCAGGGCTTTTTTTCTGGGGGAACTTGGGGGAACTCAGTTCCACCACCTTTGGCTCAGACCCTTTGGTGCCTGCTCACCACAATCACGTGTAAACACAGAAGTCTGGTTTCTGTGTTTACAAGTGACAGCTTTGTAACCCCCTGAACTCTGCACTCTGTATTTAATGCAATTCTGGTATTTAATGCCCCTTTAAGACCCTTCTACTGTTTGTGAAATCTGAACGGGTCGTGGTTGAGTTCCTGTACCTATATTCTGAGAAAAAAAGCTCTGTATAGGACTGATTGGTAGTAACAACTCCATTTTTTTGGGGGGGGGGGGGCAGCAAAAAAACCTTGGTTTTTACCCCATCCAAGTTACGGGTGGCTTCCCCAGCTTCTCCTCCTGGCCAATTCGGTCTTAGGACCTTAGCTAAGCTCAGCCTCTGGCTCTAATAGTGTGCGTAAAAAAACAAACTAGTCCCGCACCCTGCATGGAAGTATGCATGGATCTCAACTGCCCTTCCACCTGATACTGGGATAATAAGACTACCGGTCAGGAAACTGGAGGGACGGTTAGTCTCCTGGCAGCTCTGACACAGAACACAGCCAGGGCCGTCTTTAATGTTGATTGGACCCTGGGCAAAAATTCTCTTGCCCCCCCCCCATGCAATTTTTCTCTCCACGTGCTCGGGGGAAATACAATAAATATCAGCTAGACTTAAAATCAGTTTACTGTATCAGATCAGGCAGTGATTGTGATTGGTTGCTAGAGGTTACAGCATATCATTACCACTTACTGATTGGTTGCTAGAGGTTACAGCACACATTACAGCTCACTGATTAGTTGCTAGAGGTCACAGCACATGATTTCTTCTTGTTGATTGGTTGCTAGAGATTACTGTTCAGTAATACTGCTCACTGATTGGTTGCTAGAGGTTACAGCACATCATCTCTTCACTGTAAATGGGCACGATATACGATATACTGCCCTATTTTACATATGAATGCAGCCTGTCTCAACTAATTACATATGAATAATACCAGGGCTTTTTTTCTGGGGGAACTTGGGGGAACTCAGTTCCCCCACCTTTGGCTCAGACCCTTTGGTGCCCGCTCACCACAATCACTTGTGAACACAGAAGTCTGGTTTCTGTGTTTACAAGTGACTGCTTTGTAACCCCCTGAACTCTGCACACTGTATGTAATGCAATTCTGGTATTTAATGCCCCTTTAAGACCCTTCTACTGTTTGTGAAATCTGAACGGGTCGTGGTTGAGTTCCTGCACCTATTTTCTGAGAAAAAAAGCTCTGAATAATACGGTATTTACATGTAAATGGTGGTTATTTACATGTAAACACAGGGGGCCAGATTCTTAAAAAATTACATATTCGTGGCGTAGCGTATCGTATCCCATTTACGCTACACCTACGCAGTTTTTACTGGGAAGTGCTGTATTCTCAAAGCACTTGTCCGGAATTTGCATCGGCGTAGCGTAAAGGGGACGGCGTAAGGCCGCGTAATTCAAATAGTGAAGGAGGGGGGCGTGCTGTATTTAAATTAAGCGCGCCCCCGTGCCGAAAGAACTGCGCATGTGCCGGCCTTAAACGTAGGCCACTGCGCATGCTCCAGCGTACGCCGCAAATACAGCGATTACGACGGCAACGTAATTAACGTATAGGCCTATTCGCGACGAGTTACGCAAACGACATAAACGACGGAAAAACACGACGCTGTCCCGACGTCCATACTTAACATGGCTTATGGCGGACCTACGCAAGGTTACCCCTCATATAGCAGGAATAACCTTGCGCGTACGCAAACTACGTCGACGCGGCGCAAAAAAGTTCGGGAATCGGCATATCGGCTCATTTGCTTGTTCGGTGCAGAAATCGGCGTAAACGCCACCTAGCGGCCGGCGTATTATTGCAGTTAGGATCCGACGGTGTAAGTGACTTACCCCAGTCGGATCCAAGCGTAATACCGGCGTATCTTGTTTTGTGAATACAAAACAATGATACGCCGGCAGGATATTCGAATTACGCCGGTGTATCTGTAGATACACCGGAATAATTATTTTGAGAATTTGTCCCAGGGTCTGCAGGTGAGTCATCTGTACACAACAATAGGGCAGAGCTGGGCAGCATTAGAAGCAGCACTTCACACTGAGAGATCAGGACACAGCACAGGACTAAGGCGGCGTACACACGATCGGACATATCCGATGAAAACGGTCCGCGGACCATTTCCATCGGATATGTCCGATCGGGAGTTTGATCCGATGGCGTGTACACACCATCGGATCAAATTTACCGCCGCTGGACGGCGCGGTGACGTGGCGGTGACGCGGCGGTGACGTTGACGCCGCCGCGTCACCGCCACGTCACCGCACCAGGAAGTAAAACACTTCCGCGCATGCGCCGAATCCATTCGGCAGCGGCGTGGCGGCGGTGGGGGCCGACATGTCTGCTGGTAAGTGTACTAACCAGCAGACATGTCGGGCGGACAGATTCCCACCGGATAGATTTCAAAGCTTGCTTTGAAATCTGTCGGGTGGAGAAATCTGTCCGCTAGCCCATACACACGAGCGGAGATGTCTGCTGAAACGGTCCATCGGACCGTTTTCAGCGGACATATCCCCTCGTGTGTACGCCGCCTTAAACTTCAAGTGACAAGGGAATTAAAACTGGGATAGATGTCAAGTATGAGGCAGGTGCTTGGGCCCCAGAACAATGACAGGGCCCAGGGCAGCTTCCCCTTTTGCCCTGCCTTAAAGACGACCCTGAACACAGCTACATAAATGACTAAATCCCCAGAGGAAATCAGATATGTTCCCAGATAAACAATCTACAGTGTTATTGTAGCTGCAGTTTAACGATTTGGACAATTTGTTATCAAAATTGATTTTTCTTTTGCAAGTCGAAAAAAGTCTCAGCTCAGAACAAGTTAAGTTCTAAAAACAGCTTGGCATAGCTGATGTGTTCTGATACTTAACATGCATTTGGAAGAAACACCTTTCCATCTGCAAATGAACAGTTAATATATACAGGACTAAAATGTAACAAAAATAGCGCATTTTTCACAAGATACATTCTACGCATCATTAGAACATTAGATAAGCTCAGTAATGAGATCTATGATCTGCTCAAGTGTACCTGTCAGAGGTAAGCATTTTAAGGGGTAAACTAAGGGAGAGATTCTCTAAGAATTCCGGCGGCGTAGCGTAAGCCAGTCAGGGCCGCCATCAGGGGGGTACAGGCATTACTTCTGTAAGGGGCCCGGGGGTCCCCAGGGGCCCGGATGGGAACCACCCCAGATGGCAAGCCCTTTTTTTTTTATAAAAAAAATATATTTTTTGTAATATATTTTTTTTATTTTTTAATTAAAGGGCCAATTTATTTTATTTTATTTTTTTAGAGGTCCGGAGGTTCCCAGGGCCCCGGAGGCCACCAGGGCCCCAGATGGCAAGCCCTTTTTTTTCTTTTTTTTTTATAAAAAAAATATATTTTTTTATAAAAAAATATATTTTTAATATATTTTTCTTTTATTTTTTATTAAAGGGCCATTTTTTTTCTTTTCTTTTTTTTTTAGAGGTCCGGAGGTCCACAGTGGCCCAGAGGCCCCCAGGGCACCGGATGGCAACCCCCCTTTTTTTTATTTATTTTCTATAAAAAAAAAATATATTTTTTAATATATTTTTTTTTTTTTTTTTTTTATTAAAGGGCCATTTTTTTAGAGGTCCGGAGGTTCACAGGGACCTGGAGATCCCCAGGGCCCCAGATGACAACCCCCCTTTTTTTTATAAAAAAAATATATAATTTTTATATATTTTTTTATTTCTTTATTTCTTTCTATATATATATAATATTATTATTATTAAAGGGCCCAGAGGTCCCCAGGGCCCCCAGATGACAATCCTTCTTTTTTATAATTTTTTTACTTTTTTTATATTATTTTATTTCTTTTTTTTAATATATAGATGTATTTTTATTAAAGGGCTCAGAGGTCCCCAGGGCCCCATGTGTCAAACCCCCTTTTTTATAATTGTATTTTTTATTTTTGTTTATATATTTTTTTTTATTTTTTTTTTTATTAAAGGGCCCAGAGGTCCCCAGGGCCCTGGAAGGCAACCCCCTTGTTTTTATTTTATTTTATATATATAAATGTTTATTTCTTTTTTATATATATATATTTTTCTTTCTTTCTTTTTTTTTTAAAAGGCCCAGAGGTTTCTTTCTATTAAAGGGCCCAGAGGTCCCGAATGGAAAGCCCCCTTTTTTTGTAATTTCCTTTTATAAAAAAAAAAAAATAAGGTCCCTGGGACCCCAGTTGGCAACCACCCTTTTAAAAAAAAAAAAAAATATATTTTATTCTCTCTTTTTTTCTTTTTATTAAAGGGCACAGAGGTCCTCAGGGCCCCGGATGGCTACCCCCCTTTTTTATATATATATTTATTTCTTCTTTTTGTAAAGGGCCCCCCCGCTTCTTAATTCACGGCAGCAGCCCCCCCCCCCGCTTCTCAATTTCATGATGGCGGCCCTGAAGCCAGTTACACTACGCCGCCGCATCGTACTAGAGCAAGTGCTTTAATCTCAAAGCACTTGCTCCGTAGGTTTTGCCTGCTCACGTCGGAAAGCGTCGTTGAAACCGACGCCAAAACGACGTGAGTGTCATTTACGCAACTCCCTATTCGCAAACGAGTTAGTAAAATGACGTAAGCGACGGAAAAAGCCGACGCTGACCCGACGCCATACTTAACATGGCATCCGACGGGACCCGACGGCATCCGACGGTACTTCGTAAGGTTACTCCACATAGAAGCTGGGGTAACCTTACGCGAACGAAAACGACGTACGCGACGACGGGGCGGCGTAAAAGCGATCGGGAATCGGCGTACTACCTCATTTGCATATGCAAATGCGAAAACAACGTAAAGGCCACCTAGTGGCCGGAGTTGTCATTACAACTACGATCCACAAGTGTAATGGTTTTACACTTGTCGGATGTAGAAGCGTATCTATGCCAAAGTGATGCTAAGCATCACGCGCATAGATACGAGGCAAAAAAAACAGCGATACGACGGGGTATCTGAGATACTCCGTCGTAACGCCGCTGAGAATCTGGCCCTAAGATTGCAATGCAGGTCCATTGGCACGGTGCATTGGGGTGCCATTCAGATTGAATAGCACCGCATTACACCAACACATTTAACATACTTTGCTGCAATAGTGTGAATGGGCCCTGCAGGCAAACTATAAGGGCTGCATGACTGACCTTCTGGAAATGCTAGCTGCCTGACTGCCATACTGCTTGAGTCATTGTGCATGTAGCACCCTCTAGTATTCTAGAGGGTTAGTGTAGGTAAATGTTTTGGCTTGGCTGGCAGCCAAGCCTGTGTTTGAATCTGAGTCAGGTGAGTGATCCAGGGAGGCTGGTATGACTCAGCAGGCAGCATTTCTGGTACCTCCCCCGACTTCTGGAACTTTTGAGAAACTTCCAGCAGAATGGGAGGGAGGTTAGGAGGAGTTGCCTGGAGTATTCATGAGGAACCTCACCAATTCCCAACGGATGGAGAAAGAAGACCGCCGCTCCAGGTGAGTGCAATAAGCAATCAATGTCCTCTTCAGGAACCGTGGGTGCTGGCAATGCACAAGGCAAAAATCAGGATAAAAGGTATATGGACAGCCGCACACCAAAAATAGCCTTTATTAGTGCAATAGGATAAAAGCACTACGAAACACAGCAAGCAGTGGGATATATATAGCTGACGCATTTCGCACAGAGGTCTAGTGCTTAGTCACAGCTATGACTATGGCGACACGCACGCGCATTGCGCATGCACGGTTTTTCTTCCCCATAGGCGGCTGGACGCCAAACGGAGCTACTTTGTTTTATAATTCCTTGCAAGGATATTTTATTAACTCTCGGTGAACACGAGAGTTTGTATTTTATACCCACAATAAACCCTCTTGATTTTTAAACGCCTGCACTATGGAATTCTTTTTCTGTTTCTTTTTTATTGCGGCACACCCACCCCCACTTTGAGTGTGTATTCAACACTATACACACACACCTGTGATACCCTTGGAAGGACCTGTTAGCCGTGGTTGGAGCCATAGAAGGTGTGAGAGACGGAGGATCTTCTCAGCTGCTCTGCAGGATAACTTCACCGTATAAGCCTGTTTTGCCCCCCCCTCCCTGAGAAGGGCGGTCACAGGCTTTCTGGTAAGCCTTCCATTTTATTATCAGGTGTTGGGCTGATTTCATGTTTATCTGGAACTACTCAATATACACTGGATGTTCATAGCTTCCTTTTGAATTTTGAACTTTCCTTTCTGGATTTCCATCTGCTGATTCATTGGACTCATTTTTCACTCATCACTCACCATTTGAATATATTATATGTCAATTGCATATATCCTAAGATTTTCACTTCATTGTTTTTTTTAAGGTGTTTGAATGTCACGTATTTTTCAATTTTTACGTTTATTGTTTTACTCATTTTGATTGCATTTCCAGCGCTACACTGTTTTTTTACATAAATACCACAAAAAGAAAGCTCTATTTGTGGGGAAAAAAAGGACGTCAATTTTGTTTGGGAGGCACGACAGCGCAATTTTAATTTAAAGTGACGCAGTGCCGGAAGCTGAAATTTCGCCTGGGCAGGAAGGGGGTTTATGTGCCCAGTAAGCAAGTGGTTAAACTTCTTAAAGTGACTGCCATCCAATTCCTTACTCTTGCTACAATTTTTGTATCGTAAGGGAATATATACTTTTCTTCAGGGCTTTTTTTCTGGGGGAACTTGGTGGAACTCAGTTCCACCACCTTTGGCTCAGACCCTTTGGTGCCCGCTCACCACAATCACTTGTGAACACAGGAGTCTGGTTTCTGTGTTTACAAGTGACTGCTTTGTAACCCCCTGAACTCTGCACACTGTATGTAATGCAATTCTGGTATTTAATGCCCCTTTAAGACCCTTCTACTGTTTGTGAAATCTGAACGGGTCGTGGTTGAGTTCCTGCACCTATTTTCTGAGAAAAAAAGCTCTGCTTTTCTTAATGTATATTAAATGTTATGTTATTTTCAATTGATCAGTGTATAGTACCGTATATACTCGAGTATAAGCAGAGGTGTATTTAGGTTTTGTGCTGCCCTAGGCCTGACTAAACTCGTGCACCCCCTAATTTAAATATAACCCACCCCTTCCTGTTACGGCCACACCCTGTGTTGTTTAAGACCCACCCTGACATTTTCGAGTTCTGAGGGCCTGGGGGGGGGGGGGGGGGGTGGGAGGGGGCAATGGATTCCCTTAATTTACTTAGATTTCCTCTTACTTACTGGTTGCCTATAGAGCAAGAAGTGAAGGGAAATTTTCGCAATGGGACAGGGATGGTGAAAAATGAAAAAAAAAGTTGCCTATAGTTCTACATTAAGTAGATGGTGCCGCAGAAACATATAGCACAGTGAGGAAGGTTTGTGGTCCAGGATGATAAAACAGTCAAAATTGGAAGCGCCCCCCCCCCCCCTCAACAGTTGTGGAATGCCGGCCGCCCGCATACCAGAAGCAGTGCGGCCGCTTTTTGGGGGCGCTAGACTAATTTTCCTAACAGTGTAGAGCAAGGCGGCGGGGACTCTTTTTCGTGCTGCCCCCCTGCAAAGTGCTGCCCTAGGCCTGGGCCTTGTTGGCCTAGGCCAGGATACAGCTCTGAGTATAAGCCGAATTTTTAAGCACATATTTTTGTGTTTAAAATGCCCCCCTCGGCTTATATTCGAATCACCTTTTAGCGCCTGATCTCACAGACTTTGGGGACCCGGTACCGGCAGTAGGTCCCCTGGACCCCAAACTTGGCACACATGTAGCGCCACTCTTCTTCTATAAGTGTGCAAAGTTTGTTGTCTGGGAGCCCTACAACCGGGGAGCACCGATTTTTCAAAGCCAGGCACCCCTTTTATAGACTACCATGTTAAACTGTCATTTCTTCTGTGATTTGGGGACCTGGTACCAGCCGGTCGTAGGTCCCCTGGACCCGAAACTTGGCACACATGTAGCCCCATTTCTCCTCTACAAGTGTGCAAAGTTTGTTGTCTGGGGAACCTACGGCTGGGGAGCATCCCTTCCATAGACTCCCATGTTAAACATCAGTCTAGTCATGGGCACAGTGAGGCATTGACACAGTGAGGCAAAGTGAGGCACAGTAAGGCATGCATATGGACACCCTAGGCTTATACTCAAGTCAATAAATTTTCCCATTTTTTTGTGGTAAAATTAGGTGCCTCGGCTTATATTCGGGTCGGCTTATACTCGAGTATATTTAAAGACAATGCACACTAGGAAACCGTTTTCCACGTCCTTGGAGATTTTCCTCAGCTCATTATCACATGACCATATTCTTCAAGCAGCATAAGATGTTCTAAGCCTAAAAAAAAAAAAGTTAATAATCTTCATAACTTTAAAAGCTCTTGGAAGGGAAAAGATGTAGGCCTCACCTAGATAAGATCAATGCGGGTGGACATTACTTATGGTGGTTGATAGCATGGAAATTTGAGTTGTTCAAAAATTTGCATCTTTACCATCTAACGATAAAGATAGCTGAACAGGCTGTTTTGTAGACATGTAGGTAAAGGGTAAAATGTTCTTTAAGGAAAAAAAAAAATAAGTAGAGAGAAATAGAGATATATAGTAGGGTGACCAGACATCCCCAGTTTCAGGGGACAGTCCCCTGATTGAGGACACTTACCCCGGACCAAGTCTGTCCCTGGTTTTGTCCCCAGATTGGATTTAATAGGGGGCAGGAGCAATTTCAAAGACAATCAGTGGAGAAATAAAATAAAATAAATTAAATTATACACCTCTGCTCCACCGTGCCTACTAACATAGGCAGGGGGTTGTATTTTTCCCATTATCTGTGCCCCTTTCTGATGATCATGTGCTGGTCGGAGCGGAGGGAATATTTCTTCAGTTTCAGGCGCATGCCCATTCAGCTCCACTCGCATGTTCTTCTGCCTTGGCTCAAATCCTGGCCAGCCACCTGCCTATCTCCTTGCCTTCCCTGGCGGAGTGATCTTCTCTCTCTCCCCACCCAGTAGTAGCCGGGGCCCGAAGAGTAAGACTTGAGAGGCTGTGAGGCGGGCAGCGATGGGCAGAGAGTCGCTGATTGTTGCCATTACTAGTAAAAAAAAATATGTCCCGGATTTCATTAAAAAAATCTGGTCACCTTAATGGTTGCCATGGTGCAGACATGCCAGTCATGTATATAGGTACATGAAAAATTTACCTTAGATTCCCTTTGAGTTAATAAGATTTAAAACTGATTGCACAGTATGTGCTACAAAAGTCTGATCTGCGAGTAACCAAGGAATAGTCAGTAATTACAAAGCCCAAGTAGCACATTGGCTTACCGTGGAGCAAAGCAGCAGTATGCAATGCATTATACAGTATGTTCTATGAGCAGAAAAATGAAAATAGCTCAGAACCAACCTGTAATCAGCTCAAGGCAAAGGTGGAATTATAAACAAATGATCTAAATTGCAGTACATTGGAAGTTAGTAAGGTGTAGTGTATTATTATACGTTGAGCGGCCCCAATGACTAAATGTATGTGGGTATGACCACCAACTGGCAAAGCTAACTCGGAAGACAAAACATAGAACTATAAAGCTAGTGGTGGTTTTCACATCGAATTGGACTTATTCTCTAATGCTCAAGACATGTTGTAGCTTCTCCAAGCCACTTCTTCACTTCCAACCAATTTAGAACTCAAGGTCTGGCTTGGAGAAGCTACGAAAGGTAAGGTCAACAACATTACAGGACAAGTCCAGCTGAATGTGACTAACTACTACTAGCTATTCCAGTGTTTCTCAACCAGGGTGTCACCTGGTTCCCCCCAGGGTGCTGCGAGTCAGGACCCAGTTTGCCGTGGATCAGTTTCATGAGTTGCCATGGTGCAGACATGCCAGCCACCAACACAATAACAACCAATGATGTTCTGTGGCCTGGACAACCAACGCTATTCATTGCTATGGTGAGGGCAGCCAGCTCGTGTGTCCTATGGCAACACATGACTCTGATACAGGACAGGCATTATGCAGGGCCACCCCCAGCATTCAGGAGAAGACAGAAGTCTCCAAACCTGTTTCACCTTCCCCTGCTGAAGCCAAAAGGTAGGGTTCTGATGTGAGGAGGGGACTGCTTGGCTCTGTGATGGGGGGACTGTGTGATTTGGGGGCTCTGTGATAAGGTGACTCATGCATAGGGGGACACTGATGTATTGGGGCAACCCTGATGTAATTGGGGCTCTCATGTATAGTGTGTCCTCTGATGTGATATGGGCCTCTGAAGCAAAAGGGTGATTCTGACATGAAGGGGGAACTCTGATGTGATGGAGGGGACCTATAATGTGATGGGGGAACCTCTGGTGTGAAGGAGGGCTTCTGATGTGAAGTTAATATTATCAAGTTCTTTGTGTACATTATCCCAGGCCTAGGTATTCCATTGATAAGTGACGTTCACATTTTTTACATTTTGGACTGGGGTGCATGGGTCAAGTCCTGGGGAAAAAAATGTGGGAACTCCCACCCAAGATCCACTCCCCCACCAAAAAAAAAATTATAGGCTCATATGCATAATTACTGAACCACATGTTTATTTATTTTTTTCATTTTTTCAGCTTTTGTCATTGTTCCCAGAGACATTGCGTCATCGAGGAAGTGACGGAATACCCGCACACTACCCGATGAATCCATATACAGGAAGTGGGCAGTAACAATAAGGATTACTAAGGTTCGCCTGCCCCTGACAGTGACTTTGAGCTGGGCATCGCTCGGGCGGCTCGGCTGCTCTAGACCTGCAAAGGGGACTGCGTTCCTGCTGTGAAAAAAGTGCAGGGACTCCGTTCCCATGCGTTCCGCAGGAATTGAGCCCTGCTGGGGTGATGAGAATAGATTTGTATACTTTTAAATAGTACCACAGCTGAAAAATGGTTGAGAAATGCTGAGCTATAGCGTGACCTGGATACATGGGAAACTGCACAGTCCTAGCTACACAGTTATATTACTGGCCTGATTGGAAAAAAGTACCTGGCCACAGAGCTGTCTTAATGAGAGGTCACACCTGGCCAGGGGCCCCAGCTGCATAGGGGGGGGGGGAGTGCCTGCATGTTCCCCAAAGCAGCTGGTCCTTAAGCCCATACTGCCCCAAAATTGGGGGTCCAATGATGGCGCTGAGAGTGATAGACACATAGGGGAGGCAGTCTGCCTCCTACCTAATTGATGTCTGTTTACCTGCACTGTATTTATTGTAGGGGCCCCAGAGCATTACTTTGCCCAGGGGCCCTCAGACATGTGGATGACTTCCTGGGTCAGCCCTCTAACAATAATAGTTATTTTATATAATATTAGCTGTTTATTATTTTGCTTTTAGGCCACGTACACACGATCGGACCAACCCGATGAGAATGGTCCGACGGACCGCTTTCATTGGTTCACCGCTGAAGTGGCCTGATGGTCTGATGTGCATACACACCATCAGTCCAAAATCCGATCGGGTCAGAACGCGGTGACGTAGAACACAATGAGGGTGCTGTAAAAATGAAGTTCAATGCTTCCAAGCATGCGTTGACTTGATTCTGAGCATGCACAGGTTTTTGGTCCGATGCTGTGGCATACTAACCATCGTTTTGGTCCGATGGTCAGGCGTCCATCGGACCGATTTTAAAGCAAGTTTTAAAACTTTGGTCCGATGGACAACGGTCCGATGGGCCGTACACACGATCGGCTTGGTCAGATGAAACTGGCCTTAAGGCCAGTTTCATCGGACAAACCTGATCGTGTGTACGCGGCCTTAGAGTCAAGCTCAACCCTTTTTTAAATCTGTGTTGTGAAAGATTAGCACATAGCTTTCCAACTGCATTGTAGTTATAGGCTGGGGTGGGAGCACATGATTGGGACATACACGAAAAATGCTGCTAGATATGAAATGGGCCGCCAGTTATGGGCCCCCTGGAGGGTGTACAGGGAATCCACAAGAAACTAGAAAGCTTCTAGGTAAATAAAGTAAGGACTATGGATGTGATAAGTAAAGTTTCAATATAGGACGTTTATTTGTTGCCTTTTCCCCTTTTTTTGTTTTTTTTCTTTCTCCCGTTTTTTTTTTTGTTTTCATATGCTGCGTACACACAGTGTTTTTTTGTGATGAAATAAAACGACGTTTTTAAAAACGTGATTTAAAATTATTGTGTGTGGGCTTTACGTCGTTTTTTGTCTTCTGAAAAACTACCAAAAAAATACAAAAAATCGAACATGCTTCAATTTTTTATGTAGTTTTTCAAAATGTCTTTTTTTGTGTCATAAAAAAATGATTGTGTGTGGGCTAAAACGACGTTTAAAAACAACATTTTTAAACCCGTGCATGCTCAGAAGCAAGTTATGACACGAGCTTGAATGGAACAGAGTGCCGTTGTACGTGGTGTACGTAACCGCGCTTTGCAGGAGCATTTTCAGAAAAGGATGGTGTGTAGGCAACGTTGTTTTTTAAAATGAAGTTTGAAAAACTATGTTTTTTACATGACAAAAAACGAGCGTGTGTACGTGGCATAAGTAGTGTCTATTGTTTTGTAATCTGTTTGATGATATGAATATGCCATCTATGTATGGATTTGTTTATGTATGAATTTGTATATATCTGTATAATAATTCTCAATAAAATTAGATTGAAGTAAAAGCCAAAGAAAAAAAAAAAAGATAACTTAAAGGGGTTGTAAAGGTAAAAGTTCTTTCACCTTAATGCATTCTATGCATTAAGGTGAAAAAACATCCAACAATACCGCCCCCCCAGCCCCCCGTTATACTTACCTGACCCCTCGAAAGTCCCGCGCTTGCCCCCAACATTCTCTTCGCTGTTGAGCCTGGCCATTGATTGGCTACAGTGGATGGATTAAAAGCAGCGCATCCATTGGCTTGCGCTGCTGTCAATCACATCCAATGACGCGGCGCGCCGGGGGGTGGGGCAGAGTGATACAGTCGGTGGGTATGGCCGCCGCTGTATCACGGGAGCGCGCCTGCAATAACTCAACACCATGCAAGCTCGCTTGCATGAAGGCGATGAGTTCTTGCGGGGAGGAGCCGAGATAGCGACCGAGGGACCCCAGAAGACAGCGTTCTGGGCCACTCTGTGCAAAATGAACTGCACAGTGGAGGCAAGTATAACATGTTTGTTATTTAACCACTTGTCATCCGTCCACTGTCATATGACGGCGGGCGGATAACTTCATTGTCCTGACTGCACGTCATATGACGTGCAGTCATAGAAAGCTGCTAGGGGCGCGCGCGCGCACCCGTCGCATCACTGGGACCCCCGTGCGTGTGCCCGGCGGCCGCAATGGCCGCCGGGCACACGCGATAGCTGAGTAACTGAGCTGGGACGTGCAGCTCTGTGTGTAAACACAGAGCTGCACGTCCCTGTCAGGGAGAGAGGAGATCGATTGTGTTCCTTGTACATAGGGACACAATCGGTCACCTCCCCAGTCACCCCCCTCCCCCCACAGTTAGAACACAAACTAGAAGAAACATTTAACCCCTTCCCCGCCCCCTAGTGGTTAATCCCTTCCCTGCCAGTTACATTTATACAGTTATCAATGCATATTTATAGCATTGTTCACTGTATAAATGTAAATGGTTCCGAAAATGTGTCAAAAGTGTCCGATGTGTCTGCTATAATGTCCCAGTCCCGAGAAAAAATTGCAGATCGCCACCATTCCTAGTAAAAAAATAAATAAAAAAAAATCATAATTATGTCCCCAATTTTGTAGGCAATATAACTTTTGCGCAAATCAGTCACTATACGGTTATTGCGATTTTATTTTTTACATTTTTTTACCAAAAATATGTAGAAGAATACGTATCGGCCTAAACTGAGATAAAAAAAGTTTTTTTTTTTTTTTTAAATGGGATATTTATTATAGCAAAAAGCAAAAAATATTGTGTCTTTTTTCAAAATTGTCGCTTTTTTTTTGTTTATAGCGCAAAAAATAAAAACCGCACGGGCGATTAAATACAACCAAAAGAAAGCTCTATTTGTGGGGGAAAAAAGGACGGCAATTTTGTTTGGGAGCCACGTCGCACGACCGCGCAATTGTCAGTTAAAGCGACGCAGTGCCGGAAGCTAACATTTTGTCTGGGCAGGAAGGGGGTGTAGGTGCACAGTAGGCAAGTGGTTAAAAAAAATGTTATCTTTAGTGATCCTTTAAAAAAAAAGAACTAGAACTGGAAGTGATGTCAGAGGTTTCTCCAGTCTTCTAAGGGCATAGAGCCGAGTGGGGACCATCTTGTCCTCACTCGACTTCCTGACAGCACTGTATCGAATCCCTTCCAGGCTTTAGCGATGGGTCAGGTAAGCCCGGGCTCGACCAGGAAGAGGTGGGAGGGTGGCAACCTCTCCAGCTGCCTCAAAAAGTGATCCCACGGTGAATGAGCCTTCAGGACCACTTTTACCTGATGTACAATCGCTGATAGTAAAAAATTATACTGGAGTTATGCCAGCTACATGCTGCCATAAACCCGGTATTAAAAAGGAAGTAAACTCCAACAGATTTTACTTCCTCTTTTGCTGTGTGTGAACCCTGCAAATGAAAAGCATAATGGGCTAATATGCATCGCATACTAGCCCATTATTTGACACTTACCTGCAAACGAAGCCCACACCGTCTGCTGTGCATGGCACGTCCATCTACGCCCCTGTTCTTTATGGGGCCACAGGCTCCGGCTTTGTGACTGGCCAGAGCATGCGCTGATGGCGACATTGGCACACTAAAAGTGAAATAGCCCCTAAACGGCACACTTTTAGGAATATTTCCACTATCTATAGGCAAGCCTTATTATAGGCTTACCTATAGGTAAAAGTAAAACAAAAGGGTTAACGACCACTTTAAACGTCAAAGTAATGACGTATTTTTTACTATGGGCTGGTCGGCAAGAGCACCTATAACCATCTTGGGAAGACCCTGGCAACATGGTCTCTTTAAGAATTTCTGTCTTTATTTCAACCAATTGGTGTGAAATGCCAATACAATTATCATTCCTGTGACAATGACGTCCATTGCATGTGATGTAAATGGTTGCATGTGTACATAATAGGCACGGAAAGGAACTTCAAGCCCCCGACTCAGACTCCATTATGTCACATCTGGGATGCGACTCGAACATTACAGAGAAAATTAGGGCAAAGTTGTCCATGAAAAGACACAAATGTGTCCGCTTATGTTCAGCAAAGATGACAGGCCAGGCAGGACGGCACAAATCTACTAACTGGCATGAATGTGTCGCAGTTGTTTGCAAAGTAATGTAATTAGCATATATCCATCTGGTCCTACAATTCTCAACACATTAAATCATCCGGGCTCGTATGCCACGCTGATATATCCAGACAGACCTCATTACATGTCACATCCCATTGCTGGAGGATTGTCCATAAAACCGGCTCACTCCGGAGTATAGAAATGATACAGGGAAATAACAAAGTTATGGTAAGACAAAGATGGCATGATAGGTGGGTTACAGTCTTAATGATATCTAATGATAGGTCTGGTAGGTGCATGATAGGAGAGAGGCCCTCCTCGTACCCCCAACAAAATCCCCAATACAGAGAACAACAATCTACAACAAACAGCCAAAACCAACATTGGAGGGATCCACCCCAATGGGAGAGAGAAAGACAAACACAACAGAAACCAATGAGAGAAGAGCAAGAGGATGCAGGGCCGGTCGGATTGTCCAAAAAAAGAAGAAGGAAAGAACACAAAAGGAGTCACGATTAGGGGGTATTTTTAACTTGACTGATGTGGTACTATCTGACAAAGAAAAAAATATTTTGAATCTAGGACTTAAATGTGGGTTACATCTCCCAATCAATAAATTCGATGTATTTATTGACGTGCATAGATACGTAATGAGGATTAATATGAAAAAATATTTCCTTAATAAGAATTTGAATACACTTACAAATTCTAACTCAGTGACCCGATCAACACTAGTATCAGTAGACTCTGGACTTCACAATAAGTCATTGTTTAACACTCTTGTAGGGTCAAACCAACCTCTTGATGTCTTCAAGGGCCTAGTACTGCGTGATTTGGAGCTCATTACCCCCCAAAAAAACGTTAATCCTCGCTATATTAAAGACGGCATAGAACTGCTAGAAAAATGAAAAGACATAGTAGTGCGACCTACCGATAAGGGAGGAGGGGTAGTGATTCTGACTAAATCTTTCTATCCTGAGCAGCTATTAAATCTGTTGATGGAAGACGCTACATATCAGAGGTTAAATAAAGACCCCACTCCACAATATTAGGCTGATCTAAAAATACTAGTGGAAAAAAGAAACCGCACAGGAGTCCTTTCAAACAAAGAGAGGAAATATCTGGTACCAAGCAATGAAAGAATCCCCACGATCTATACCTTACCTAAAATTCACAAGGATCAATTCCATCCACCGGCAAGACCAATAGTGAATGGTATAGGATCTATCACATCTCGATCATTTCCTGCAAGACAGTGTTAAATGTACAAGGGCTTACTAAAAGACACCAAGGAATTACTAACATTGTTGAATAATATCAACCTGACAGGAAAAGAGGAAGTTTATCTGGTAACTGCAGATGTAACCTCGTTATATACGTTTATACAACACGATGATGCCCTTTTGGCCTTGAATTGGGTGTTAAGCCAAAGGGATGACTTATGTAATACCCAAAACGTTTTTCTACATAATGCCCTTGATTTTTGTTTAAGTCACAATTATTTTTGGTTCGATAGTACCTTCTATTCCCAGAAGAGAGGCGTTGCGATGGGGGCCAAATTTGCCCCCAGCATAGCCAATTTATTTATGGCAGAATGGGAAGACAATTTTCAATGCCAAGAGAGAGGAACTAATGCTATATCGCAGATACATTGACGACCTCTTCTTTATATGGACAGGGACCCTTATATCATTGGAGACATTTTTAAGCGTATTGAATAATAAAAAGCAGAACATTAATCTTACGTGTGAGTATAATCAAGAAAATTTCAATTTCCTTGATCTTCAGATATACAGAGACTGTGATAAATTGGGTACAAAGGTTTATTTTAAACCTACAGATGACAATAGTTTTTTACCAACACAAAGTGGGCACTACCCCACCTGGCTGAGGAACATACCAAAGGGCCAGATTATGAGGGTACGCCGTAATTGTTCCAAAGATGAGGATTATATATCACAGTCGTTGGTTCTGAAGAAAAAGTTTATTCTCATGTAGAAAATGTGGTCCATGTAAAGAAATAACTAGCCCTGTTAGAGACCTGGACAATTTTACATCTCGTAATGATGTCATGTTCTCAATCAAAAACGTCATTACCTGTAATGCTACTTATGTAGTTTATGTACTCGAATGTCCATGCAAACTTCTTTATGTGGGTCGCACAAAAAGGAAATTAAAAGTAAGAATTGCAGAGCACATAGCTAATATCAAAATCGGCTATAAAGATCATAATGTGTCTCTGCACTTTAAACTCTGTTATGATGAAAACCCAGCGGGTCTCAGATTTTGGGGAGTTGAACATCTGAATCCTAGCTGGAGGGGGTGTAACCGTGTGAGGGAGTTATCTGAACTCGAGACAAAATGGATTTATTCTGCCGACACGCTTGCCCCGAGAGGGTTGAATGTCGAGCTAGACATCAACTGTTTTATAAGCGACTTCTGATTGTTCTCTGTATATTTACCAAAATTCATTTTCACATTTATATATATATTTTTATGTATATATATTTTATATATTTGTGTCTTTATGTTTACACAATTTTGATCTATCTCATGTTTACATAATTTTGATCTACCTCAATTTTATACGTATCTGGATTTTATCATCTTTTTTATTACTATTTTATATTGTATATAGATTTGTTTATGACCATTTACTAATTATTCATGGTTACACTGATCTATACCTGGATTGTTATCATTGATATAAGACATAGATCGACCTTATTGGTCGTTTTTTAATTTTATTTTTATTTTTTCTAACCATTCAGTAATGTTAGGTTATAGTTCCTGGTACCTAGCTCTTAATACTGGTTTATTCCTTGGAACGACAGTGTATTAATGTGTATACACATCTTTATTATATATTCTCTTTACAGAGAGCATGTATATGTGTAACCAGATATACAATATTACCTTGTTTTCATATACTGTATATAATTGCTATTTGACTTATATCTTCGGTGTGAAAAAATTACTCCTACCGTGACTCTGTTGTATATGTTTAATATATGCTTGAGAGAAAAAAGATTGTAGGTTGAAGATACTATACGATGTATTTTACATTTTTTAAATGTATTTATACTATATATGGAGTGTCTCTAACCCATAATCCATGACCCCAGTAGTATTATACATCGCGGTGTTCACCCTGATCTTTTCAGTAGCCTTCTAATTAACTTGTAACTCTGGGATGCAGGTACTCTGACTGAGGATAACAATTCTCAGTGCCAGTACATGTAATTCAATTACGGCGTCCGCTTTATATTACTCCCTATTCAGTTATATTATCAACATTCCCAGTTGAGGATATTGACCAATGACGCCTGTTTTATGCGTCGCCATTGTCCAGTAAACAGAAAGCGAGTTGTATTTAATAGAGACGCCTACGCTGCTCATCCACGCCCTCTGTTGAAGTCAATTGGACGAAACCGGTCAGGGCGGGACGTTTGCGGCGACCCGGAAGTGACACGTGCGCTCCACGGGAGGTTCATCCAGGAAGGAGATCTGCACGCTGTGCTTAGTACTTTCTTCTGGGGAATTGGACACCGGTGGGAAGACACTGCCACTTCCAATATTCTGTGTCTGTTTCATCTACCAATGGTATGTGCATTTGGAGCGGGGGTCATACAGTGTATGTGGGGTTGCTGCTTTTAAAAAAAATTAAAACAAGATTACGCTATTTGGGGCCTTCTTGTGTTTTATATGTTTTATGTGGAGCATTAACCCTACTGACCCCAGCTATAGAGACGAATGACCCAGTGAAAGATACCTTGTGTTGCCTTTATTAACTGGCTCTCTGGTGAGTTTGTACTCTGAAGGGGGGTGTGCCCCACTTGTGGTGATTTACTGGGAAGAGGTTTAGGATCCTCCACAACCTATCCTCACTGCTTTGGTTAGATACTCTGTCACCAAAACCAATGCATATATGAAGTTGGACATTTTAACCAATAACAATCAGCGCTGTTTATCATTTTGGACTATTTTGTTCTTTTTATGATCTTTATTAAGGTGCATGATAGCGCTGGACTTGGTAGGTAGAGGTTCATTCCATCCATCAAGTATAGAATATATTTCCTTCCACAGAGCTTAGCTTGTGGTAAGATATTAATTCTGGCCTTTCTGATCATGGTGATCCAATCATTTAACAAATAAACAGCTTCTAAATGTGTGGTTAGGAGTACTTAGCAGGGCCAGGACAAGGTGTGGGCAGGAGGAATAGCTGCCCTGGGCACAGTGGTGTCATGTGAAGTGGATAGACATCACAAGGAGATTAGGGGAAGGATATTTGTGTTGGGGGGGGGGGGGCAGCAGAGGGTAAGAATGGCACAAGGAGGGGAAATGGGGGAATTGGGGAGGTGTCCTAGGAGTAGTGATTTTGGGGGGATCTGTGTTGGAAGAGGGAGGACAGGACTTGTACTAGGAGGGGCAATTTTGGGGGGTTTGTGCTAGAAAAGGTTATATGGTAGAGAAGGAAAGGGATTTGTGCTGGGGGGGGGGGGGGTTATATAACTATGGATAATTGAGCCCAAAGTGTCAATATTTTGTGTGGCCACCATTATTTTCCAACACTGCCTTAACCCTCTTGGCCATGGAGATCACCAGAGCTTCACAGGTTGCCACTGGAGACCTCTTTCCCTCCTCCATGATGACATCACAGAGCTTATGGATATTGGAGACCTTGCGCTCCTCCAATTTAGGATGCCCCACAGATGCTCAATAGGATTTAGGTTTAGAGACATGCTTGGCCAGTCCACCACCTTTACCCTTAGCTTCTTTAGCAAGGCAGTGGTCACCTTGGAGGTGTGTTTGGTGTCATTATCATGTTGGAATACTGCCCTGCGGCCCAGTCTCCGAAGGGAGGGGATTATGCTCTGCTTCAGTATGTCACAGTACGTGTTGGCATTCATGGTTCCCTTAATGAACTGTAGCTTCCCAGTGCCGGAAGCACTCATGTAGCCCCAGACCATGACACTTCCACCACCATGCTTGACTGTAGGCAAAACACACTTGTCTTTGTACTCCTCACACGCCTGACACCATCTGACACCAAATAAGTTTATCTTGGTCTCATCAGACCACAGAACATTATTCCAGTAATCCATGTCCTTAGTCTTGTCGTGGGTTATGAGGCAAATAATAATAATAATTTAATATTTACTGGTAGAGATGTTAAAACTTTGCTTAGGCCTCAAAAGATGATGACCCAGAATTCACCATTATTGGACTGTTGCTTGTTAACCTCCCTGGCGGTATGATTCTGTCTGGAATTACGTACCAAAAGCGGTACAATTATTTTGCATGGAAATTCTGCGTTTTATACTGTAGGCCTGCAATTTTTAGGAATAACTCACTTAAATTTGTCCAAACCAGAGTCTAGTAGACATCCCGGGTATGATAAAGTTTGAAACACAAAATCATAAAATTATAATATAATAAATAACTATAAATAATTATAACAAATAATAATGTAATTATAATAAAAATTATTCACTAATGTAATCAAATCAAAATCACTGAAATTTGCTCAGTTGCAGAATTGTCGCTGTCATTACTTTTATTTTTTTTATGACGAATTTCCCCACAAATTGCTATCGCTCAATTCTGCAATTGATTATCATTTATTATCGCTGTTTTCTAGCTACTCAAAAATCACTTTTGACATAAAGGGACACTTTTGGTTGCTATGGACAATCTACAGTTTGCAGGCACAAAAAAAATGTTTTTATTATGTAAAAGAACATGCAGGGCACTGGGCAGACCACTAGGGACAGGGGGGGTGTGTACTTTTTACATACAGTACTGTAATCTATAAGATTACAGTATTCTGTATGTAATGTGTTTGTTTACTTTTTTGAATTTGCCGCCGGTCTCCGCCCCCGTGCGCCGTTACGTCGCAGGGAACGGAGATCGGCGGCGTGCGGGCACTGTGTGAGTCGAATGGAGGACGCCACTCGCTCACACAGCGGGGATGCATCGCTGGATCCAGGGACAAGGTAAGTACAGTACCCCGCCTGGATATAAGGTAAGCCAGCGCGCGCTGCAGGCTCTGCATATTCACCCCGAGCGTGACTCGGGGATATCGATATTTACATGAAAAATCCAACCCGAGTCGCGCTCGGGGATACCGGCAGGGGGGTTAAGAAACCTATCAAAGCAAAAACATATGTTTTCCAATGGTCAGGGGATTAGCCATCTTCTAAATTTGATGAGCCCTTTGTGGAACCTTATGTGTACTCAGAATGATTTGAACAATGGCATCAAAGTAGCTGAGAGTGGACAAACTGGTGTCTTGAGCTCTCGGTATTGGGACTTTTTGTTCAAGAATAGCCATAGCAGATAAACTCATCGTATAATAGATTTTAGTAAATAACCATGTTGATTCTAGTTGTCTTAAAAACAATGGATATGTTGACCAAAAGGATCCCTAAGAAGAAATTGTTTACACAGCTGAGCTATTATCCTGTCTTCATTAAGAGCAGAGGTCTGCGTAGCCATTGGCATTAGGGTGTGCACCCCAAACATTAAACACACTCTACCAATCACTCCTCACAAGACCCCGTGGCCGACGCCTGTATCGACCATCTGGAAGGATTAGGCCTTCAGCAACTAGTATGTGGGCCCACACATGCTTCAGGTCACACACTCGATCTTATCTTCAGACAAAATCTGAAAGTAAGTATTTTGGAAAATGAACCATTGCCATGGACAGATCACCATGCAATTAAATTCATAATTTCCAATACTGCCCTATTGATAAAAACACCCAAGCCAGTGACAACACACTGGTCTAGATCTCTAAAGAAGCTCCATTCGGAACTCTTCAAATCTACCTTGGAAAATAAAATAAAACAATTCAGCCAGGTCAAACGGCCGCAGACATACTGGACGCCATAAACGCAGCCCTACTACAGTCAGCCGACTTAGTAGCACCAGAACGCAAAGTCCTTACCCGGAAAAACAAGGCAGGCTGGTTCAACAACCAGCTATCGCTACTGAAGCAAGAGCGTAGAAGGGCAGAAGCCGCCTGGAAAAGAAACGCTTCCGAGACGAACCTCGCCTTCTACAAAGCAACAACTAGAAGATACCACATAGAAATCTTCAAAGCCAAGAAAAACTATTTTTCCATGGCTATCAACAGCGCCTTAAACCGCCCCCGGGATCTCTTCAAGCTGGTCTCGCAGACCATGAATCCACACTGTCTTGAAGCCCCCAACACAGACACCCAAGAATTTTGCGATGAATTGTCGGATTTCTTCATCAATAAAATTGAGGGAATCCGGGAAAGCATTCCGCAAAACAATACTCCTGAGCTACCACACAGCACCCGGAGGAACAGGCTACAACCAACAAAGTTCACGCTGGAACCCGTTTCCATCGATGCCACAGAAAATATCATCAGCGCTTTGCGTAACAGCACATCGCCTAATGATATCATCCCCACTAAGCTGCTAAAGGAATGTGCCGATATCCTGGCGCCTCCCATTACGCAGCTTATAAATCAGTCATTTAAGGAAGGCATAGTGCCCTCCCTGCTGAAAGAGGGCACAATCCAGCCCATCTTGAAGAAACCTACCCTGGATCCCAAGGATCCAAATCACCGCCGTCCCATAACAATGCTAAACGTTTTCTCCAAGGTAATGGAGAAAGTGGTGGTACAACAGCTGCAACAGCATCTAGATACCCACAACCTACTCGATCCAACGCAATCGGGATTCCGTCCCGGACACGGGACGGAAACAGCACTACTCAAAATATGGGACGACGTTCTGGAGGCCGCAGATGAAGGAGAATCTTGTCTCCTGGTTCTGCTGGACCTAAGCGCAGCCTTTGACACCGTAGATCACAAACTGCTACTGACTCGGCTGAATGAGGTAGCCGGAGTCACAGAGAGTGATTTACCATGGTTTTCCTCCTTTTTGGGAAACCGATCTCAAACGGTGAAATTGGGACCGTTCACTTCTGGAAAACGCACGGTGTCATGTGGAGTCCCCCAAGGCTCACCTCTGTCACCGGTGCTCTTCAACATCTATCTTCGACCTCTCTTTGAAGTCATCAGTAGTCAACAACTACTTTATCACTCATATGCAGACGATACGCAACTGTATTTTCGCATCTGCAATAGAAAGGATCATCATCTCAGCTTAGAGAATTGCCTCTCTTCGATTGAAAACTGGATGACTAGGAGTTATCTCAAACTCAACAATTCTAAAACAGAACTTCTTCTGTTTCAGGCCAGTCGCAAGAGTCAACTGGCAACAACCTGGACACCTCCACCCATTCTGGGCCAGATCATCTCCCCTAGCGCCAAAGTCAAAAGTCTCGGGATCATTTTTGACACCCACATGACAATGGACGCACAAATAGGGTCAGTAGTCAGCGGATCTCACCATCTGCTGCGCCTACTCCGCAGACTTATTCCATTCATTCCCAAAGAAGATGTGCCAGTCGTGGTGGGAACAATTGTGAACTCCAGACTGGACTATGCCAATGCCCTCTACCTCGGACTCCCAAAGTACCAAATCGCACGTCTGCAAGTCGTACAAAATACGGCCGCCAGACTGGTGACTGGGAAAAAACCCTGGGAAGCAATCTCACCGTCGCTGAGATCCCTTCACTGGTTGCCAGTAAAAGACAGAATTGCTTTTAAAGCTCTCTGTCTGACTCATAAATGCATCCATGGGAAAGCCCCGCAATATCTTTGCGATAAAATAGAACCCCTCAATCCCAATCGCATTCTGCGATCCAGTGACCAAAATTTGGTCAAAGTACCCAAAGCCAGACTCAAGTCCAAAGGAGAAAGAAGGTTTGCGGTCCAAGGTCCCAGACTTTGGAACGCTTTGCCAACCTGCATTCGGTTGGAGGAAAACCACCTGACCTTCAGAAGACGGATTAAAACTCTGCTCTTTTGATGTCAAGAGAGACTGATACAACAAGCGCCCAGAGGCGATTTGGTTCGCATGTGCCGCGCTATATAAGTTTTTCATTCATTCATTCACTCACAATGTTCATTTAGAAAGGGAAGGGGCAGTTAAACGGCATATTTACTGGCCCCTTCCCCCATCATTCTAAAACATCCACAGCAACAACCGGTGGGAGAGGGGGGAAGCCAGAAGTGCTGTGGGGGGAAGAAGGGGTAGCCAGGTCAGTAGGGGAATCTGTTCTGCACAGGGTAATTAGGGTGTGCCTGGGCACACCTGGCACACCCTGTGCGCACGCCTATGATTAAGAGACAGTCTAAAGTAGAAGAAAGAAACGTATAAATACATATATGTATATGAGTTTAAATAGAAGTGTGATCGGAGCTAACCAACATTATAAAAGATATCAAATTGTGATTATAAAAATATAAATTAACCTGTAACACATATTCATCAAACACATATCAAAAGGATTCAGGTATCCACATTAATAATTATGTTGCATTGATTGAGGGATATAACCTGTGCATGTTTAGAATAACTGTTTTTAAAAGATATACATTTGTAAAGGAATATGGAAGCATGTTATGTAGGATGCAAAAGTATACTAATTGTATTTTTATGAAATATAAAGTTACCAGAGTGTTCAATGTGTATTCATATGTTCACTCCAGCATAATATAAATATAAACTTAAGGCCCTTTTCACACTGGGGCGTTTTTCGAGCGTTTTTCGAGCGTTTTTCGAGCGTTATTCGAGCGTTATTACAGCGTTATTCGAGCGTTATTACAGCGTTATTCGAGCAAAGCCTTATCTGCAATCCCAATGTGTTGGTAAAGCACCGATAAGACCCTAAAGTTTTAGGGCATTTTTGCAGTGCCTCGGTGTGCAAGGGTAAGGCATTTTTACAGCGCTTTTCAATTCATTTCAATGGAGAGGGGTGTTTTTGAAGCGTTTTTTTTCAGCGCTCAAAGCTGCTCCAAAGATGCTGCTTGCAGGACTTTTCTCAACGCCCCGCCAGTTCAACACCTTAGTGTGAAAGGGTAAGGCGTTTTTACAGCGCTTTCAATTCATTTCAATGGAGAGGGGTGTTTTTGGAGCGTTTTTTTCAGCGCTCAAAAGCTGCTCCAAAGATGCTGCTTGCAGAACTCGGTGTGAAAAGGTCCATTGAGATGCATGGAGAACGTTTTATGAGCGTTTTAAGAGCGCTATTTTTAACGCTAAAACGCTGTAAAAGCGCTTCAGTGTGAAAGGAGTCTAAAAGAGTTGAACTCAAAAGGTGAGACACCTGGTGGTTGAAGGCGATACTACTTGAGGTTCTCAAAGTCCAGGGAACAGTTAATCATTAAGTTGTCGGCCAATAGAAACCAGACACTTTGTGACAGCAACTCCCATATGTGCAACAAACCTATGAGTTAAGGACACGTATCGGGTGGGCAGAACTTAGTATAACTTTATAGTCTTATTGTCCTGATGGATATAAAAAGGGAAGAAAATTAGATGAGAGGGATCAATGAAGGGATCAATGAATGAAAGATGACTGGAGGAGGAAGGACCCATATAGAGATGACTCAAGACTGACTCCGATGGGGAGGGGCACACTTGCACTATGCATGAGGACATATTCCTATCACATGAAGATCCATAGAAAGCCACTGCAGCCATTTAGCCCTGGTCACTTGCAAGTAGGAAATAGTCATATTGGAATTGGTAATTATTAGGGTTGTCCCGATACCACTTTTTTAGGACCGAGTACAAGTACCGATACTTTTTTTCAAGTAGTCGCCGATACCGAATACCGATACTTTTTTTTTTTTAAATGTGTCCACAAATGCAGCCATGTCCCCCCACAAATGCAGCCATGTCCCCCACATATGCAGCCATGTCACCCCCATATATGCAGCTATGTCACCTCCATATCCCCCATATATGCAGCCATGTCACCCCCATATATGCAGCTATGTCACCTCCATATCCCCCATATATGCAGCCATGTCACCCCCATATATGCAGCTATGTCACCTCCATATCCCCCATATATGCAGCCAGTTCCCACATACCTAGATGCTGCATCGCCGCTGCTTAGATAATACGGGCGGGGAAGATAACAGCTTTTATTTGAATAGCTGTATTGTTTCCTGCCACGACCCGTATAGGCACTCCCCCTTGCTCGGGATCTGTCCAATCACGAGCATGGGGGAGTGTCTATGTGCGGCGCGGCAGGAAACGATACAGCTATTCAAATGAAAGCTGTTATCTTCCCCGCCTGTATTAACTAAGCCGCGATGGTGCAGTGTGTAGAGTTGCCACCTCATCCCTTTAAAACCGAACACATATTAATTACACAGGTTCTGTGGCTAATTAAGGTGGTAATTAAACTCACTTGGTGCCTTATCTGTATTAAATTAGCCTCAGAATCTGTGTAATTCATATGTGTTCGGGTTTAAAGGGATGAGGTGGCAACCCTAGCGGTGTGGCGGCGACTGCGTCGGCGGTGGGGGGGGGGGCGAGGGCGAGTATTCTATTTAGGCATCGGGGGTATTTGCGGGAGTACAAGTACTCCCGCAAATTCTCGGTATCGGTCCCGATACCGATACTGGTATCGGTATCGGGACAACCCTAGTAATTATGCCATTTTTGATTTTATCTTGAATCTATTGTTGTTCCCTAAAATGATGAAGTATTGATGTTGTTCTCTAAAGTACAAAGTATTGAATATCTTGCAATTATGATTTGTTCTCATAATCAATAACTGGTAGATTTTTCCTTAAAGCGGGGTTCCAACCACAATTAGCATTTTTTAAATGTATGTCCTTTCATCATGCGTTTTTATAATATAAATCCGGTCACTTTTTACAATCCGCCACCGCTCCGCATAGTTATTCAAAAAAGATAGTTTATAAAACGATGTCCACACGGTTGTCATTTTTCTTGTGGGCATTGTGAAGCCTACAAGCACTTACTTCCTGGAAGTCTTGGATGGGGAGTGATAATTGGACAGCGCACTGCATCCTGGGAAATGGTGACACACATTTCCCAGGAGCATTAGAGGGAGATGATGTCAGGATCCTAGGTGATTCCTTAGGCAGATTTCGTGGGACCGCATAGCAACAGGCATTTCCAGATGAGTAAAAAAAAAAAATGTTTTTATTTTTTAGGTCTAATGAGCACAATAATGAAAAAAAATTTTGTGATGAAAACTCCACTTTAACTTCTTAAGGACCGCCTCCTGCACATATACGTCAGCAGAATGGCACGGCTGGGCACATCCACGTATATTTACGTCGGTTCTAGTACCCAGCCGTGGGTCACGGGCGCCCGCCCGTGGCGCGCTCCCGTGACCCGGTCCGAAGCTCCGTGACCGGGACCGCAGGAGTGCGGCGATCGGTCCCCGGAGCTGAAGAACGGGGAGAGCTGTGTGTAAAAACGGCTTCCCTGTGCTTCACTGTGGCGGCAGCATCGATCGCGTCATCCCTTTTATAGGGGGGACGCGATCGATGACGTCACACCTAGAGCCACACCCCCCTACAGTTGTAAACACACACAGGGAACACATAACCCCTACAGCGCCCCCTTGTGGTTAACTCCCACACTGCAACTGTCATTTTCACAGTAAACAATGCAATTTAAATGCATTTTTTGCTGTGAAAATGACAATTGTCCCAAAAATGTGTCAAAATTGTCCGAAGTGTCCACCATAATGTCGCAGCCAGGAAAAAAATCGCTGATCGCTGCCATTAGTAGTAAAAAAATAAAAAATTAATAAAAATGCAATACAACTTTCCCTTATTTTGTAAACACTATAAATTTTGCGAAAACCAACCGATAAACGCTTATTGCGATTTTTTTTTACCAAAAATTGGTAGAAGAATACGTATCGGCCTAAACTGAGGAAAAAAATGTATATATATTTTGGGGGATATTTATTATAGCAAAAAGTAAAAAATATTGCATTTTTTTCAAAATTGTCGCTCTATTTTTGTTTATAGCGCAAAAAATAAAAACCGCAGAGGTGATCAAATACCACCAAAAGAAATCTCTATTTGTGTTGAAAAAAGGACACCAATTTTGTTTGGGAGCGACGTTGCACGACCGCGCAATTGTCAGTTAAAGCGACGCAGTGCCGAATCGCAAAAAGGGGCAAGGTCCTTTAGCAGCATTTTGGTCCGGGTCTTAAGTGGTTAAAGAGTACAATTTTTCATTATATTTTTCTTTCTTCTTTAATTTTTTAGAGTTCCAATTTTATTGACAAAACAAACGTCCAACATATTTCACATTGTTGACCACTTACTTACCTGCAGTATAGTAACGGTTGAACATGTGTAATAGACGCTTTTGTTTCATTGTCATTTACATAAAGTTATTGAAACTACATTGAGAACTTATCATGGCATAAATATCAAATGTACTGCATGCCCATTTTGGGGGTATTTTATTGGTTTTCAAGTCACTGATGTGACACAATTAGTATTTTAATTTCATTATTTTAATGTAAATATTCATATTTTTGTCAACCAATAAATTTGCTATTTTGTATGATCATACGTCTCCGTGAATACATTTCATATTATAGACTATGTCATATAGATTGACTTGTATTTAAAAATATCTTCATTGAAAAATAATTCAAAATAAATAAGTGCGGGTAAAAATGACCTTAAAAAAGCATGTCTTCAGCAAACTGTTTGCAGGCTTTCTTATACATCATCTTTAGAAGAGGCGTCCTTCTGGGACGACAGTCATGCAGACCAATTTGATGCAGTGTGCGGCGTATGGTCTGAGCAATGACAGGCTGACCCCCCACCCCTTCAACCTCTGCAGCAATGCTGGCAGCACTCATACATCTATTTCCCAAAGACAACCTCTGGATATGACGCTGAGATGTGCACTCAACTTCTTTGGTCGACCATGGCGAGGCCTGTTCTGAGGGGAACTTGTCCGGTTAAACCGCTGTATGGTCTTGGCCACAGTGCTACACCTTAGTTTCAGGGTCTTGGCAATCTTCTTATAGACTCAGCCATCTTTATGTAGAGCAAAAATTATTTTGTTCAGATCCTCAGAGAGTTCTTTGCCATGAGGTGCCATGTTGAACTTCCAGTGACCAGTATGAGAGTGTGAGAGC
Source organism: Rana kukunoris (assembly GCA_029574335.1). Taxonomy (NCBI): domain Eukaryota; kingdom Metazoa; phylum Chordata; class Amphibia; order Anura; family Ranidae; genus Rana; species Rana kukunoris. The sequence goes on from CM056053.1 coordinate 459,749,455, forward strand.
GATAACACCAAATTTAACACACCTGCTCCCCATTCACACCTGAGACCTTGTAACACTAACAAGTCACATGACACTGGGGAGGTAAAATGGCTAATTAGGCCCAATTTGGACATTTTCACTTAGGGGTGTACTCACTTTTGTTGCCAGTGGTTTAGACATTAATGGCTGTGTGTTGAGTTATTTTGAGGGGACAGCAAACTCACACTGTTATACAAGCTGTACACTCACTACACAACATTGTAGCAAAGTGTCATTTCTTCAGTGTTGTAACATGAAAAGATTTACATGTAAGATTTCATGACAATAAATTATTTTTTTACAGAGCGCACTAGATAGTATGTTTTCTGTTTTTATATGGCCAGTATCACGTGCAAATATTCCATGAAGGAGAGAGCTGAGCTGTGAAAGCTATAATGCCGCGTACACGCGATCATTTTTCGTCATGAAAAAACAACGTTTTTTCCAACTTCATCATTAAAACGACGTTGCCTACACACAATCATTTTTAAAAAATGCTCTAGCAAAGCGCGGTGACGTACAACACGTACGACGGCACTATAAAGGGGAAGTTCCATGCGGATGGCGCCACCCTTGGGGTTGCTTTAGCTGATTTCCAGTTTGTAAAAGACGATTCGCGCTTTTCTGTCTGTTACAGCGTGATGAATGTCCTTACTCCATTACGAATGCTAGTTTTACCAGAACGGGCGCTCCCATCTCATAACTTGCTTCTGAGCATGCGTGGGTTTTTAACGTTGTTTTAGCCCATACACAATCATTTTTTACAACCCGAAAAACGACATTGTTTAAAACGTCGATAAAAAATGCAGCATGTTCGAAAAAACAAAAATAAAATTTGTTTATGAGGCTGTGTACACACGACCGAGGTTCTCGCTGGAAACCAGCGAGAACCTCGCTGGAAGCTGCATTCCAGCGAGGACCTCGGCCGTGTGTACGCTCTCGGCGAGCTTCCCGTCGGGAAGCCCGTCGAGCAGAAATAGAGAGCACGCTCTCTATTTGCTCGACGGCCCGCCTGGAAGAATGGCTGGTTGCCATTCCCGACGGGCGGGTCGCCGATTTCGACGGCCGGCAGGGAACCTGGACGGGCGGAACGATGTGTTCTGCCCGTCGAGGTTCTCTGCCGTGTGTACACGGCCTCAGAACCCGATAGTTTTTAATGACATTTTTTAAAAGCGTTTGGCCAGATTCAGGTAGACTTACGACGGCGTATCAGTAGATACGCTGTCGTAACTCAGAATCTGCGCCGTCGTATCTTTAAGCGTATTCTCAAAGTGAGTTACGCCTAAATGTTGCTAAGATACGACCGGCGTAAGTCTCCTACACCGTCGTTTTTTAACTGCCTATTTACGCTGGCCGCTAGGGGCGTGTATGCTGATTTACGCCTAGAATATGTAAATCAGCGAGATACGCCTATTCACGAACGTACGCCCGGCCGTCGCAGTACAGATACACCGTTTACGTAAGGCGTTTTCAGGCGTAAAGATATTCCAACAAAAAGTTGGAGCAGCCAATGTTAAGTATGGACGTCAGGACCGCCTCAAATTTTATAAATTTTACGTTGTTTGCGTAACTCGTCCATGAAAGGGGCTGGACGTAAATTACGTTCACGTCAAAACTAATGAGTCATAGCATCGTCATTTGGAGCATGCGCACTGGGATACGTCCACGGAGTTAGTAAAAAATGTCAATTACGTGGAGTCACACTTAATTTAAATAAAACACGCCCACATCAAACACATTTGAATTTGGCGGGCTTACGCCGGCCAATTTACGCTACGCCGCCGTAACTTAGCTTGGTGAATACATCACTTGCCTCTCTAATTTACGGCGGTGTAGCGTATCTGAGATACGTTACGCCAGCATAAAATTACGCCGCTCTACGTGAATCTAGCCAGTTGTTTTTTTTCATGCTGAAACATTATCGTGTGTATGCGGCATAAGAATATCCTTCCATCCGCACAGATCTTATATATCCCTGAAGGGGAACTGCTTGCTTTGATTCTCTGGTAAAACAGGAGTCAGGCCTGAGTCACACCTATTTAGTGTACAGTTTGTATATTCCAGGTGCATTTTGCGTTTTTTTTAATACACGTTCTGGATCCATTGAAGTCTATTGAACCAAAAAACAGAAACAAGTCCCCGGCCCTCTCCATAACATGCACTAAAAAATAGACACGTGCATTTCATTTCATTCTGAATTTGTTTTTTAACGAATCTCAACAAATATTCGTTAATATAATATAATATAATATAATATAAATATTGGAAAATCCGGAAAATTGGAAAATCCGGAAACTCTAAATTTAGAAATTTGAAAATCCAAAATTTTAGAAATGCGAAAATACAACTCACTAAAAAAATTAAGAAAAAAATTCAAAATAATTTATTGTAAAAAAACTATAGTAAAATAGTTTCCTATCTTCGCCCCGGGCCCTGGATGACCTTGTACTGGCTACATACACAGACTGACAGCACAGCTTTGGATTTTTGTCAATGGCATCAGAATTCATTGACGGGTGCATTTGACATACAGCTATCATTCTTCTCACCTGCTTTAACCACTTGAGGCCCGGCATATGCTCAATTGACGGCAGCTTAGGGGATCTGAATTTCCAAGCTGCCGTCAATTGACGGCATAGTTTTTTCCGGCCACTGGGGGGCGCGCGCGCCGATGGCCGCGCGCGCGCACCCGGCGCGTCCCCGAGATGCCGATGCGCGTGCCTGGCGGTCGCGATGTCCGCCAGGTACCCGCTGATCGGCAGTTTTAGAGCAGGGACGTGAAGCTCTGTGTGTAAAAACAGAGCTCCACGTCCTGTCAGGGAGAGGTGACAGATGCTGTTTCTCTTGTACATAGGGAGACAGCATTGGTCACCTCCCCCAGTCACCCCCCTCCCCCCACACAGTTAGAACACTCATAGGACACACATTTAACCCCTTCCTCACCCCCTAGTGTTAACCCCTTCACTGCCAGTCACATTTATACAGTAATTAGTGCGTTTTTATAGCACTGATCGCTGTATAAATGTGAATGGTCCCAAAAATGTGTCAAAAGTGTCCGATGTGTCCATCGCAATATTGCAGTCCTGACAAAATTCGCAGATCGCCGTATTACTAGTAAAAAAAAAAAAAAAATAATAGTTTTTTTTACCAAAAATATGTAGAATACATATCGGCCTAAACTGAGAAAAAAAATATATTTTTTTTAAAAAATTGGATTTTTATTATAGCAAAAAGTAAAAAATATTCTGTGTTTTTTTTCAAAATTGTCGCTCTTTTTTGTTTATAGCGCAAAAAAAAACAAACGCAGAGGCGATCAAATACCACCAAAAGAAAGCTCTATTTGTGGGGAAAAAAAGAAAGCTGAAATTTCGCCTGGGCAGGAAGGGGGTATATGTACCCAGTATGCAAGTGGTTAATTGTGTTTTTCATTCCCATAGACCTGAATGGAAATAAAATAACCTGCTTGAATTTATCGAAAGCCTATCGACATAAACCCCTAAGGCCCCTTTCACACTGGGAGTTTTTCAGGCGGTTTAGAGCTAAAAATAGCGCCTAAATACCACCTAAAAAACTCTTGCACTGCATTCTCAATGTGAAAGCCCAAAGGCTTTCACACTGAGGCGATGGGCTGGCAGGAGAGAAAAAAAGCTCCTGCCAGCTACTGCTCCTTTACCGCTCATTCCCATTTAAAACAATGGTAAGCCACAGTAATACTGCCCGCAATGCGCCTCTGCAGCAGTGTTCCCAACCATTCGTATTTTTACGGGCCAGTCCGTAAAAATGGGCACTTTTTTCCCCTATCCGTAAACGTCCGTAGTTGCGGGAATGTGCCAGTAAAAATAGCCTAGATCGGTTCAGCTTGGAACTGCGCATGCGCAGTTCCAGAGCTTGCCAAGCCGAGCATATGCTGTATTCCGTCGGCGGGGGGCGAATTTCACAGAGACTGTGACATCCCGACAGGCACGCATGCGCCAGAATCTGTAACTAACCAGGAGGTCGGAGGAGCACAGCACTGGAGCAGAAGACAGGACTCGGAGGCTGAGCAGCTTGCGGCGGTGGTGGAATGGAGGAGCCTGCTGCATCCAGGCAATACAAAGTTTACAGGGGAGTCAGGGACAAACAGAGTGACAGACAGCCCAGCCGATAGTGACATCAGGTGATGGTGGCAGAGGGGGATCCGATGGAGGCAGGGAGTGGTGGTGGCACTGCAGAGGGAGACGATGGAGGCAAGGGGAGATTGGAGGCAGTGGGAGATTGTGGCACCGCAGAGGGGGGGTGAAGGCAGGGGGTGTTGGTGGCAGAGGGGGATGGAGGCAGGGGGTGATGTGACTAAATAATTTGCCCTTATTATATCGAAAATAACAAAAATATGTTTTTTTTTACCTTAATATCTACCTTAAATCACATTGCTATTTGCCTAGTGTTCTTGTTTGTAGCCCAAATACTGAAATTTGCACCTAAAAATTTGATTTAGCAACTTTTGCGAAATGCCAGTAAACACGTGGCTGCACCAGTAAATTTTGGGTGTCGTGCCAGTAATTTTCAATCTGGTAGGTTGGCAACACTGCTCTGCAGAGGCGCATTGCGGGCAGTATTACCATTTTTCGGCCGCTAGTGGGGGTTAATACAGTACCGCTAATGGCCGAATCCCGCGGCAATTCCGACGGTATAACGCCGCTATTTTAAGAGGCGCTATACCACACCTCCCGCCCCAGTGTGAAAGGGGCCTTATGCCCTGTACACACGATCGGTTTGTCTGATGAAAACGAACCGATGGATTTTTTCATCAGACATCCGATGAAGCTGACTTTTATCAGTCTTGCCTACACACCATCGGTTAAAAATCCGATCGTGTCCAACGCGGTGACGTAAAACACAACGACGTGCAGAGAAAGATGAAGTTCAATGCTTCCGAGCATGCGTCTACTTAATTCTGAGCATGCGTGAATTTTTGACCGATGGATTTCCCCACAGACAATCGTTTTTTTAACCATAAGAAACATTTAAAACAGGTTCTATTTTTTTTTTTTCACCAATGAGGAAAAAAACTGATATGGCCCACACATGAATGGTTCGTCCGATGAAAACGGTGCATCGGTCCTTTTTCATCAGACGAACCGATCGTGTGTACAGGGCATTAGTGTTTCTTTTTCAACTTAACACTAAACTCCAGGATGATAAACAATTAATACAGCTAATTTCAAAAACCTTAGAACCGGGCTTCAGGCTCCTCTGCTTCTACAGGTTTCCCAGTCCAGACAGTAGACGATTGATTCCAATCTTTCCCTGAGCCAATTATGATTAAAGCACTAATTAAATGTCATTCTAGCCCACGTGTTCTCCTCATTTGTAACGGCTGACCATTTAAATGTCATGGCTTTCCATAAGTTCTAAAATTAACTATTTCTTTTTTATAACTCCTGTAAAGAGTTTGCCTCCCACTCTCCCTATCAGTTGCCGAATAGGTTGGACATCGGACAGTTGTACCAAACAAGTGATCGGCAATTCACAAAAAATAGAAAGTCCATAATGTATTATGTCTTCTTCTTTCCTATATGGTGAGTTAAAAGGGTTGTAAAGGGACAATTTTTTCCCCCCAAATAGCTTCCTTTACCTTAGTGCAGTCCACCTTCACTTACCTCATCCTTGCATTTTGCTTTTAAATGTCCTTATTTCTTCTGAGAAATCCTCACTTCCTGTTCTTCTATCTGTAACTTCACACAGTAATGTGAGGCTTTCTCCCTGGTGTGGAGTGTCGTGCTCGCCCCCTCCCTTGGACTACAGGAGAGTCAGGACGCCCACTAACACACAGCTTTTTTCGCTATCTGCAATGTAGAGAGCGTCCTGACTCTCCTGTAGTCCAAGGGAGGGGGCGAGCACGACACTCCACACCAGGAAGAAAGCCTCGCATTACTGTGTGGAGTTACAGACAGAAGAACAGGAAGTGAGGATTTCTCAGAAGAGGGGTCAGGACGATCTTAGTCGGCAATGGGTGTAACGCACGCCGCCGTCGCCGTCACCTCTAGATCGGAGGGGGGGGGGTGGCAATTACTACTAGCCGCTCCTAGTCTGACAGCTTGTGCTCCATACTGGAGTGCATCCGCGTCACTTCCGGTGCGCGGGTCACTGCGTTCCACCTTGGAACACGGAAGTGCGCCCCTGCGTGGCGTGACTCCTCCTCCTCATCTCCCCCGCTATTTAGACGCCCAGAACAGTCAGCATGGCGTTCCACTATTAAGTTAGAACGCCTGCTGACTCCTGGGACCCTGTGCCACCACCTACCCTTTTGCCCTCCACGTACCCATCATCTGGAACGGACCACAAGGACACCCAGCGCTGTACTACAACCTCTACTCAATCACAAGTAGCCTGTGTCAATCACACCTGCCATTACTAACCATACTGCTTTGGGAACTACCAACCCGAGATTTGTGTCTACCTGGAACTGTTTCCTTAACCAGTAATGCATAGTCTTCTCTAATCCACACATGTCTTTACTAACCATGCTGCACTGGAAACTATCTTGCTGATACTTGTGCCTACCTAGAACTGTTTCCTTAACCAATAATGCATAGTCTTAACTGATATCTACAACAAATGGACTTTACTCTCACCCCATGTAAGGTTATGAATCAATAACCCCTTTACAAACACCAATTAGTTATCCCTGAGGTTGTGATGACTGTAATCCTAACTCTCCAGTAAGTGTGAGAGTGAAACCAGGGTTTACACCTGAGAAGCCTCCGCAGCTGAGATCCACAGACTCCACCCCATTACGGCGTATCATAACAATGGGCAAGACAGCAAAGAGGGGTGAGGACGATCCTGGTCGGCAATAGGCAAGACAGCAAAGAGGGGTGAGGATGATCCTGGTTGGCCACGGAAAGACAGCAAAGAGGTCCTGGTCGGCAATGGGCAGGACAGCAAAGAGGGGTCAGGACGATCTTAGTTGGCAATGGGCAAGACAGCAAAGAGGGGCGAGGACGATCCTGGTCGGCAATAGGCAAGATAGCTAAGAGGCATTAGGATGATCCTGGTCGGCAATGGGCAGGACAGCAAAGAGGGGTCAGGACGATCTTAGTCGACAATGGGCAGGACAGCAAAGAGGGGCGAGGACGATCCTGGTCGGCAATAGGCTAGACAGCAAAGAGGGGTCAGGACAATCCTGGTCGGCAATAGGCAAGACAGCAAAGAGGCATTAGGATGATCCTGGTCGGCAATGGGCAGGACAGCAAAGAGGGGTCAGGGCGATCTTAGTCGGCAATGGGCAAGACAGCAAAGAGGGGTGAGGACGATCCTGGTCGGCAATAGGCAAGACAGCAAAGAGGGGTGAGGATGATCCTGGTTGGCCACGGGAAAGACAGCAAAGAGGGGTGAGGACGATCCTGGTCGGCAATGGGCAAGACAGCAAAGAGGGGTGAGGATGATCCTGGTCGGCAATAGGCAAGACAGTAAAGAGTGGTCAGGACGATCCTGGTCGGCAATAGGCAAGACAGCAAAGAGGCATCCGGATGATGCTGGTTGGCAATAGGCAGAACAGCAAAGAGGGGTCAGGACTATCTTAGTCGGCAATGGCCAAGACAGCAAGGAGGGGTGAGGATGATCCTGGTCGGCAATAGGCAAAACAGCAAAGAGGCATCAGAATGATCCTGGTCGGCAATGGGCAGGACAGCAAAGAGGGGTCAGGACGATCTTAGCCGGCAATGGGCAAGACAGCAAAGAGGCATCAGAATGATCCTGGTCGGCAATGGGCAGGACAGCAAAGAGGGGTCAGGACGACCCTGGTTGGCAATAGGCAAGACAGCAAAGAGGCATTAGGCTCATCCTGGTCGGCAATGGGCAAGACAGCAAAGAGGGGTGAGGCTGGTCCTGGTCGGCAATGGGCAAGACAGCAAAGAGGGGTGAGGATGATCCTGGTCGACAATAGGCAAGACAGCAAAGAGGGGTCAGGACGATCCTGGTCGGCAATAGGCAAGACAGCAAAGAGACATCAGGACGATCCTGGTCGGCAATGGGCAGGACAGCAAAGAGGGGTCAGGACGATCTTAGTCGGCAATGGGCAAGACAGCAAAGAGGGGTGAGGACGATCCTGGTCAGCAATAGGCAAGACAGCAAAGAGGGGTGAGGATGATCCTGGTCATTAATAGGCAAGACAGCAAAGAGGGGTGAGGATGATCCTGGTCATTAATAGGCAATACAGTAAAGAAGGGTCAGGACGATCCTGGTCGGCAATAGGCAAGACAGCAAAGAGGGGTGAGGATGATTCTGGTTGGCAACGGGCAAGACAGCAAAGAGGGTTGAGGACGATCCTGGTCGGCAATGGGCAAGACAGCAAAGAGGGGTCAGGACGATCCTGGTCGGCAATGGGCAAGACAGCAAAGAGGGGTAAGGATGATTCTGGTTGGCAACGGTCAAGACAGCAGAGGAGTAGTGGGGTAATTTTATCATTTTCAGAAAGAATTCGGCAACGACAGCCCTGTAGTCTACTTTAGGAAATGACACTATAAGGGCTTGATCACACTTGCATGATGCTTGGCTACGCAGAAGGATTCACAACCCCTGTCACCCCTGACTCACGGTCAGACAATGTTTTTTTCATAAATGGTATTTTATTTATAATTTTGAAGAGACATTCTTAGGGCCAGATTCTCATACAAATTCGCCGGCGTAGTGTAAGCTATTTACACTACGCCGCCGCAACGTAACAGAGCAAGTGCCTTATTCTCCATGCACTTGCTCCGTAGTTTGTGGAGGCGTAGAGTAAATCGCCCAGCGTAAGCCCACGTAATTCAAAGGGGACGGCTTGTATTTAAATTAAGCGCGCCCCCTTGTCGAACGAACTGCGCATGCGCCGGCCGGGGAAAAAGCCCAGTGTGCATGCTCCAGCTCACGTTGGAAAGCGTCGTTGAAACCGACATCAAAACGATGTGATTGTCACTACGCAATGCCCTATTCGCGAACGAGTTAGTAAAACGACGTAAGCGACGGAAAAAGCCGACGCTGACCCGACGCCATACTTAACATGGCATCCGACGGCACCCGATGGCACCCGACGGCATCCGACGGTACTGCGTAAGGTTAACCCTCATTTTAGCAGGGGTAACCTTACACGGACGAAAACGACGTACGCGACGACGAGCCGGCGTAAAAGCGATCGGGAATCGACGTAGTAGCCTCATTTGCATAGGCAAATGAGAAAACAACGTAAAGGCCACCTAGTGGCCGGAGTTGTCATTACAACTACGATTCGCAAGTGTAATGGTATTACACTTGTCGGATCTTCAGGCGTATCTATGCCAAAGTGATTCTAGGAATCACTCGCATAGATACGAGGCAAAAAAAACGGCGATACGACGGGGTATCTGAGATACTCCGTCGTAGCGCCGCTGAGAATCTGGCCCATTGTGTACAGTTACATTAACTTCTGCCCATACACTCTGAATCCAATTGTCCTAAATGGCGTTAGTGAATTTCTGCACAGAATGTAGATTGTAGATGCGGTGTTGGTGTAAAGTCGTTAAATCCTGCAGGTGGCAAATTTCAAAGCAGATGCTCGATCTTCCAAATATAGTCGGACTTAATTGCTGCGCTTCAGACTCAATGACACATCTCACTTAATTTTAGAGAGATTTTTTCATTTCCTCTTTTTTTTTTTTCAAGTGAAATGATTTATTAGCCGCAGTGAAGTGTACTTTCCTTTTCCACGACTGGAGCTGAAACAGCAAAGCATGAAGATCTGTCCATAGCAGACTTTACCTCTGACAGTCTGAATTTGCAGTAAGGCTCCATTCATGCTTTATGCGTGTCTGGAACACACACAAAATCGTACGCTTTCCCAACATGCACAGAAAGGTGCTGCACTGAAACACAGCAATTGGTAATGGCAACCTCACACACCTTCTAATGTACGTATTTTCACTGCGGCACTACTGTATGTGGTTCGCTGCAGCACTATGTGGTTCGCTGCGGCACTATGTGGTTCGCTGCGGCACTATGTGGTTCGCTGCGGCACTATGTGGTCGCTGCAGCACTATGTTGTTTGCTACGGCACTATGTGGTTCGCTACGGCACTATGTGGTTCGCTACCATACCATGTGGTTCGCTACGACACTATGTGGTTCGCTGCGGCACTATGTGGTCGCTGCGGCACTATGTTGTTTGCTACGGCACTATGTGGTTCGCTACCATACCATGTGGTTCGCTACGGCACCATGTGGCTAGCTGCTTCGCGATTTTGCAAAAGGCTTAAGAACTTCATTTGCGAATGTCTTGCAAGTAATGCAGCCTGATAAAATGCACGGACTACCCTACATGTGACAGCCGGGAACGCCTAAAGGTTCCATTTACACGATGCAAGTGCCTGTGTTTCTATGCATTTTCATTTTCATGCATGGGCGTGCATACCCAAGTGATCACAATATGGTATTGTGCAGCATTAAAGCTGAATATCAGATATAAAAGATGGAAAATAATTCAGCTCTGTATTCACTAATACTGTGGTCTCCAAGCTGTGGCCCTTTGCTAGCCTTTATCTGGCCCTTGAGGCACTATATCTCCCACTGATACGAGGCACTATTCCTCCCATTGACACCAACAATGGGGCAATAATTCCTGCACTGATACCAATGATAAGGCACTATTCCTCCCACTGATACCAATGATGGGGCACTAATCCTCCCACTGACACCAATGATGGGGCTCTATTTCCCCCACTGATACCAACAAGGGTGCACTATTCCTCCCATTGATACCAATGATGGGGGGAAAATTCCTCCCACTGATACCAATGATGGGGGGAAAATTCCTCCCACTGATACCAATGATGGGGCACAATTCGTCCCACTGATACCAATAATTGGGCACTATTCGTCCCACTGATACTCTCCAGTCTCCCTCATGACAAGAGGAAGCTGTGTCCTGTACAGCCTGAGAAAATGTAGCTCTTTCCCTTCCTCTTGGCAATCTCCCTCTGGGAAATGCAGTTTAATGGTGACTAGTATGGCTACTTTCTTTTACGTACTTTTCAACATCCCACTGCAGCCATCGTAGTAGTCTATGAAGCACCTTCCTGGCTCCCCTTGCTGGTGGGAGGCAGAATTACGAATGAGCATATCAGTTCAGTAATATTGTAAAGAGTCACTGCGAACGGTTATCATTGTTAAATTCCTGGTTATACTGATTTATCATGCCTGTGTGTCTGTGTGGAGGTGGCCATTTTGGTGTCTTGGTAGAGGCTGGAATTTGCTTCCTCATGGCGGAGCCTCCAGCAAGGAGAACAATGAGCATCACAGTAAAGGCAGCACTGAATCTCACTCAAAATCTCCTGAGACTAACAGTTAAGGGGATCAGTCAGGGCTGGATTCCCAACAAGGCCACCGTGGAAAGGCCTCGGGGCCTCAGTAGGTGCAGGGGCAGCCGCGGCACCAAGGGTGCCCTCGTGTCTGGATTGCCCAGGATTATCCCGCAATTGCCATGTATGTCCCAGGTCCCAGGCACCTTCATTCCGGGACAATACACTGTCCCGGAATGAAATAGAGGACACAGCCTGTCAGCCAGTGCAGCCACTGCATTTACTGGACTGGTTGCTAGGGCCAGCCCCGCCTGGCGTCTAGCAACGAGTAATGTCACAGCAGTTAGCTGTGCCTGCCTGGCACTGTTTCTGGCTTCGGGTCTTCTCCTCCCAGTATTTCGCGCTGCTGAGCCTTTCATCTTCTCCGCCCGGGCGGCGCGGCTACCGCTGCACACTGTGTGTGTTCCCTTCAGCTGTCGCCCGGGTGTAAGAGGGGCAGAGCCGCTTGCCATGGCGCCCAGATAGTGTGGTAACGGGCGGGGGGCGGCTTATTGCAATGGGGGTGTTCTGGAGCCCGAGGTGAGCTGTTGCTGTAGGTGGGGGGTGGGGTTGATATGGTGTTCACCACCCAATCACATTGACCTGAGCCGTCCAAAGCTGGTGTGATAAGAAAGAGAAGTGCTTGTGTCCTGAGCTGGTCTGATACGGGGGGGTGGGGGGCACAGTGATGGCATTTGATGGGCACACTGATGGCATTTGATGGGGCATAGTGATGGCATTTGATGGGGCACAGTGATGGCATATGACGGGCACACTGATGGCATTTGATGGGGCATAGTGATGGCATTTGATGGGGCACAGTGATGGCATATGATGGGCACACTGATGGCATTTGAGGGGGCATAGTGATGGCATTTGATGGGGCACAGTGATGGCATATGATGGGCACAGTGGCGACATTTAATGGGGAAAATTGACTGCATTTGATGGGCACAGTGGCAAAATGTTTCCGTTAGTGTAAAGCTGTTGCTATAGGTGGGGGGGGGGGAGTGGGTTGGCATGGTGTCCCTCACCCAATCACACTGACCTGAGCCATTCAAAGCTGGTTTTATAAGAAGAAGTGCTTGTGTCCTGAGCTGGTCTGATAAGGGGGTGTGGGGGGCAAAGTGGCAACATTTGATGGGGCACAGTGGCAACATTTGATGGGGCACAGTGGCAACATTTGATGGGGCACAGTGATGGCATTTGATGGGCACAGTGGTGACATTTGATGGGGAAAAGTGACTGCATTTGATGGGCACAGTGGCAAATTGTTTCCGTTAGTGTAGAGCTGTTGCTATAGGTGTGGGGTGGGGGGGGGGGGGTTGGCATGGTGTCCGCCGCCCAATCACACTGACCTGTGCCATCCAAAGCTGGTGTGATAAGGAGGAGACGTGCGTGTATCCTGAGCTGGTCTGGTAAGGGGGGGTGGGGGGCACAGTGATGGCATTTGATGGGCACAGTGATGGTATTTGATGGGCACAGTGGCAACATTTGATGGGGCACAGTGGCAACATTTGATGGGGCACAGTGGCGACATTTGATGGGGCACAGTGGTGGCATTTGATGGGGCACAGTCATGGCATTTGATGGGGCACAGTGGCAACATTTGATGGGGCACAGTCATGGCATTTGATGGGGCACAGTGGCAACATTTGATGGGGCACAGTCATGGCATTTGATGGGGCACAGTGGCAACATTTGATGGGGCACAGTGATGGCATTTGATAGGCAGAGTGGCAACATTTGATGGGGCTAGTGGCGGCATTTGATGGGGCAAAAGTGACTGCATTTGACTGGCACATTTTTCCGTTGGTATATGTGCGTTTTCAGGGTTGAGGGACTTGTAGTTTCTTTTTTTGGCACGGAGGGGGTGTGGCATTGAAGGACCTGGCCTTGGGGCGGCAAAGGGAGTAAATCCGGGGCCTGGGAGCAGTGCCTTAGATCTCGCTCTGCAGACACAGAATTATGGGGCTGTAGACACAGACTCACATACCAGGATGTACACTTCTATTTTCAGGAGGATCTCCAGAAAAAATGTATTTTATGGGGTACTATTGAGCCACATATAACATCTCCAAATGTTTCCCAATATTTTCCTTTTAAGTTCAGTTTCACTTCAATTGCAGTAAAAAATAAATAAGGGCGCCCTCTCTTGCCAGGTAAGGCTGAGCTACAGAAATATCAGAACTGGATGGACAGACATACAAATCCCTCGCCATGTAAAAAGCTCTTGTCTATGTATTTCATCTTTTAATTCAGCTGTGTGACTGGAGCTCAAAAGAGGATTCCAGCGAGAATAATAATCTGCCCAGAGACTTCAATAAAATGGCAAACAGCATTTCTGAAAATAATTGCAAATCGATTCTTTTTGGGTTCTGGGAGGTGTGACGCCATACAGATCAGCATTTCCATGAGGCTGTAGACACAAATAAAGATTTAGGCATAATACTGGTATCATATAAAGCTGCAGTCATACAGCTAAATACAGTATATGGAACTGTTTTACCTGCCTAAGAAACTATCATTCTGTGCAGCCAGTCTTGTGATCCAGGCACCCCTGCGAGACAACACGACCAGACCCTGAACCTCCAATGCCACATCAGCACAGCTTGAAAATTCCTTTCATTAGTGTCAGTGGGAGGAATAATGTCTCATCATTAGCGTCAGTGGAAAAAATGATGCCCCATCATTAGTGTCAGTGGGAGGAATGATGTCTTATCATTAGTGTCAGTGGAAATGGGATCATTAGTGCCCATCATTGTCAGTGGAAGGAATAGTGCACCATTATTGGTGTCTGTGGAATGAATAGTGCACCATTATTGGTGTCTGTGAGAAGAATAGTACCCCATCTTTGATGTCAGTGGAAGGAATAGTACTTCATCATTGGTATTAGTGGAAGTAATGGTGCCCCATCATTGGTGTCAGTGGAATAAATAGTTCCCCATCATTGGCGTCAATGGAAGGAATAGCGCCCCATCATTGGTGTCAATGGGGAAGAATAATGTCCCATTATTGGTGTCAATGCAAGGAATCATGCCCCATCATTGGTGTCAATGGGGAGGAATGGTGTCACATCATTGGTGTCAATGGGGAGGAATGGTGTCACATCATTGGTGTCAATGGGGAGGAATTGCGTCCCATCATTGGTGTCAATGGGAGGAATAGTGTCCCCTCATTGGTGTCAGGTAGGGAATAGTGTCCTATTATTGGTGTAAGTGGGAGGAATAGTGTCCCATTTATGGTGTCAATGGTAGATGTAGTGTCTCATCATTGGTGTCAGGTAGGGAATAGTGTCCCCTCATTGGTGTCAGTGGGAGGAATAGTGTCCCCTCATTAGTGTCAGGTAGGGAATAGTGTCCTATCATTGGTGTAAGTGGGAGGAATAGTGCTCCATCCTTGGTGTCAGTGGGAGGAATAGTGTCCCATTATTGGTGTCAATGGAAGGAATAGTGCACCATTATTGGTGTCAGTGAGAGGAATCGTACCCCATCTTTGGTGTCAGTGGAAGGAATAGAACTTCATCATTGGTATTAGTGGAAGTAATAGTGCCCCATCATTGGTGTCAGTGGAAGAAATAGTGCCCCATCATTGGTGTCAATGAGAGGAATAGCACCCCATCATTGGTGTCAATGGGGAAGAATAATGTCCCATCATTGGTGTCAAGGGAAGGAATGGTGCCCCATCATTGGTGTCAATGGGAGGAATAGCGCCCAATCATTGATGTTAGGTAGGGAATAGTGCCCCATCATTGGTGTCAGTAGAAGGAATAGTGCCCCATCATTGGTGTCAATGGGGAGGAATGGTGTCCTATCATTGGTGTCAATGGGGAGGAATGGTGTCCCATCATTGGTATCAGGTAGGGAATAGTGTCCTATTATTGGTGTAAGTGGGAGGAATAGTGTCCTATCATTGGTGTCAATGGTTGTAATGGTGCCCCGTTGTTTGTGTCAATGGCAGGAACTATGCCCCACTGTTGCTGACAGTGGGGGGAATAATGCCATAAGGGCCAGATTAAAGCAAGCAAAGGGCCACACCCAGCCCACGGGGGAGACCACTGCTGTATCAGTTAAATTAGGTCACAAGGTTGGAAATTGTACATTGTAGCATTATATGTACCCTTAAGTGCCGGATCACACAGGGGCGACCTGTCAAGTCGCACTCTATTCAGCACAATGGAACCGTTCTAATAGAAGCGACTCAAGTCGCTCGGACTTAGAACAAGGTTCCTGTACCACTTTGGGGTGACTTCGGAGCGGCTTGCATTGACTTATATGCAGAAGTCGTTTTGCAAGCCGCGCTGAAGTTGCGCTGTACACAGCGGCTTCAGAGTCCGACCAGAGTCTGGCGACTTTGAAGCCGCCACTGAGTAAACCGGGACTTACTGGAAACCCCAGGAGCTCAGAAATTGAGGCCCAGCGGTGCGCTGCATTGTTCGGCTAACCGGAATCCTATTTCTCTAACATGGCGAAGTCGTGGAATACGATTGAAGACAACAATATAATAACAATATAATGTTGCTGTTTAACAACTGAACTTTAAATTGTCGTACATGTTCTCAATATTATCCTAAATGTGGGACATGATACAGAGCGCCGATCCCACGGGATGTCAATTTTGATGCTGCCGTTTTCATTTCCGCGACGCTTCCTCGAAGGTGAGATGACTCATTCTGAATCACAGTGGAAATGCCAGCGAGAGAACGCCTGGGAATTTGGTATATTTTAATACACGTTACAATAAATTTTATACATCCGTCATTACATAACATCCAATTTATTGTGAAACTGCGTTCGGCGCTTGCGGAGGAGTTGAAAATTAGGCGTATCTGAGAAACAAAAAAAGTGCAGCTATTGCGTTTTGTAAAACATTATATAGAATAAAAAAAAAAAAACCTGTGCCGAGATTTATCAGACTTAACCACTTCAGGTCGGCGCTATCGTCCAGATGTCCACAGCGCCGACCTGAGGTGCCAGGTGGACGTCTTTGGATGGCTTTTGTTTGCATTACCGGGGTAAACAGCGGGTAAACACTGTGTCGTCGCATCGCTGGGAGGCCGTTGCGTGTGCCTGGCGGCCGCGATGTCCGCGGGTACACGCGATCGGCAGTCCCAGCAGGTGACAGCAGGGACGTGGAGCTCTGTGTGTAAACACAGAGCTCCACATGCTGTCAGGGAGACCGATCTGTGTCCCTTGTACATAGGGACACAGCGTCGGTCACCTCCCCCAGTCACCCCCCTCCCCCCACACAGTTAGAAGACACACAGGGAATACCTTCCTCACCCCCTAGTGTTAACCCCTTCCCTGCCGGTCACATTTATACAGTAATTAGTGCATTTTTATAGCACTGATCGCTGTATAAATGTGAATGGTCCCAAAATTGTGTCAAAAGTGTCCGATATGTCCGGCACAATATCGCAGGCCTGACAAAAAAAAAATCGCAGATCTCCGCCATTACTAGTAAAAAATAAATCATAAATCTATCCCCTATTTTGTAGGCGCTATAACTTTTGCGCAAACCAATCAATAAACGCTTATTGCGATTTTTTTTTTAACAAAAATATGTAGAAGAATACGTATTAGCCTGAGGGAAAAATATTTTTTTTTTTTTTAAATTGGGATATTATTATAACAAAAAGTTAAAAATATTGTGTTTTTTTTCAAAATTTTCTGTCTTTTTCTGTTTATAGTGCAAAAAATAAATATCGCAGAGATGATCAAATACCACCAAAAGAAAGCTCTATTTGTGGGGAAAAAACGATAAAAATATAATTTGGGTACAGCATTGCATGACCGCGCAATTTTCATTCAAAATGCGTCAGCGCTGAAAGCTGAAAATTGGTCTGGGCACGAAGGGGGTTTAAGCGGCCAGTAATGAAGTGGTTAAAGCTGAACGACAGGCAAGCAGCTAAATGCTGAAATGTCCTCACTTCTGATTGGGCAATGAAAGAGCAGTGGCAGACTAATGGGTCATCACTCAATAGACCAACAGTACTGCTCACTGCAGCTCGTAATTGGCTCTTTGCCTTCCAGCATGAGTTCTACTGACAGTGCATTACAATAAGCTAATATGATGACAGACAGGTACTGCCCTGTCCTGCCTACATGTATGTGTGTTTTTTTTGTGTGTGTTGTATTGATCTACATCAGGTTAAATATTGTTCAGTAGTATGCTGACATCTAGTGTAAGTTTTGGGCCACTGCAACTTGTTTATGTGATTTTGACTTTTCCCTCTGTCCTTCCCTCCTGTTTAATGCTAGTTCAGTCCTAGCTAGACCTGTTCCTGCCATGTTTCCTCAGTCAGAGACAGGGCTTAGGAACAGTGGCATCACGGTTCTGAGGTCCGTAAATTTTAATGTAATGCAAATTGCCAAGTGCTGGGGGGGGGTGCTATAGGAGGGGAGAGGGGGTCTGCATTGATGGAGGGGGGTCTGCACTGATGGAGAGGGGGTCGGCACTAAGAGGTCTGCACTGATGGAGGTTGGGTCGACACTATGGGTGTCTGCACTGATGGAGTGGGGGTCTGCACTGATGGAGTGGGGGGTCTGCTCTGATGGAGGGGGTCTGCAATGATGGAGTGGGGGTCTGCAATGATAGAGTGGGGTCTGCTCTGATGGAGGGGGTCTGCACTGAGGGAGGTCTGCAATGATGGAGTGGGGGTCTGCTCTGATGGAGGGGGTCTGCACTGAGGGAGGTCTGCAATGATGGAGTAGGGGGTCTGCTCTGATGGAGGAGGTCTGCAATGATGGAGTGGGGGTCTGCAATGATGAAGTGGGGGTCTGCTCTGATGGAGGGGGTCTGCACTGAGGGAGGTCTGCAATGATGGAGTGGGGGGGTCTGCTCTGATGGAGGAGGTCTGCAATGATGGAGTGGGGGTCTGCAATGATGAAGTGGGGGTCTGCTCTGATGGAGGGGGTCTGCACTGAGGGAGGTCTGCAATGATGGAGTGGGGGTCTGCTCTGATGGAGGGGGGTCTGCTCTAATGGAGGGGGATCTGCACTGATGGAGGGGGTCTGCTCTAATGGAGGGGGATCTGCACTGATAGAGGGGGTCTGCACTGATGGAGTGTGGTCTCACTTTTAAAGCTCCCCATTATCTATGCGAAAAAATAAAAGCTCACAATCCCAATTGCGTTCTGCGATCCACCAATCAAAATCTACTCCAGATACTGAAAGCCAACTACAAGTCCAAAGGAGAAAGGAGATTTGCAGTCCAAGGTCCCAGACTATGGAACGCTTTACCAACCAGCATTCGGTTGGAGGAAAACCACTTAGCGTTCAGGAGAAAGATCAAGACTCATCTCTTTTGATATTAAAGGAGACAGGAACAACAAGCGCCCAGAGGCGATTAAGTTTGCACGTGCTGCGCTATATAAGTTTTTCATTCATTCATTCATTCACTGGTGGAGCAGGGGTCTGCACATGTTGGAGCAGGCATCTGCACTGAGGGGGGCTGTACTGATAGAGGGGGTCTGTACTTATTGAGGGGGTATATACTGTGGGAGGGGGGTCTGTACTTAGCAGGGGGGGCTAAACTGAGAAAGGTGGGTCTGTTTTTAGTAGGGGGGTTAAACCGAGAGGGGGGTCTTTACTTAATGGAGGGGGTATGTAGTTAGTGGAGGGGGGTCTGTACTGAGAGGGGACTATAGTTGTTGGAGAGGGGTGACACCAATTTTTTTCCACACTAGGTGACACCAACCCTAGTGATGCCACTGCTCAGGAAAAGCAATACCTTACACTTCAAAAGCCTGAAATCCTTTGTAATGCAGTAAAAGAAAGTTTAATATTGGTTTAACCTCTTGCTGACCGCGCTATAGCAGTTTTACTACTACAGGGCGGCCGCACTGCACAGGATCCTGTGTATATAAATGTGATCCTGCACTTATGCGTTTCGAGCGTGGGTCGCCGGTTTTGCTCCCGTTGGGATTCTACACAGTGGGTCCCGCGGACCAGGCGTCTGCCGGTGCTCACTGATCACTAGGTACACAGGCAGAATGGCGAATGTAAACAAGGCAAGTGTATATGTGCATGGAGAGGTGTGTTTAGAGGCTGAAAAAAAAAAAAATCAAACAATTGTTAAACAGGCTTATTTAATCCCTCTGTACAGTACATGGGCCCTAAATAATGTAACAGAAACTCATATAACATATTGGAGCTGCCATTTCCGGTTTATTTTTAGAGGTGCAGATTTTTCACACTTCACTGAATGATTGAGTGTTTCAGGTCACTGGCTCTCTAGGTTGTGAAGCCCATACTCAGTAAATGTACACGAGCAAATGAAAAAAAAGCAAAATATACATGAGAAAAATAAAGGAACCTTCTACTACTAAAATAGGGCAGAGGTAAGACTTTGTATGTGCCACTGAGAAATCACACATAGAAAATAAAAAATATATATTTTTATTATCTCCATATTAAAAAGAACAAATAAAGTAAAACCCAACATAAATAAAAGAGTCTTCTATATCGTTTTGGATCAACACATTTAGTTTCTAGTGTTGCTCACGAATATTCGCATTGCGAATATTCGTTACGAATATTGCATATTCGAGTATTCGCGAATAAATCGAATATCGCGGTGAATATTCGATATTGCGAATATTCGTATTTTTTCAAATTTATTTTTAAAACAGATCACATCCTAGTGATCTCCATCGACGTCTAAAAGCATTGCTGGTATGATTAGAGACCCTGGGCCGAGTAGCTGAGGCGATCCTTTTATGTTGCCGAATATTCGCAATGCGAATATTCGTATTACGAATATTCGCGAATACTTTCTCTGCCCTTCTGTGTTTTGTGTATAAAAAAAAGAAAAAAAAATGAGCTTTAGTTTAGTCATATAAGTTTGTGTAAGTAGAGTTAGTGTTTAGTGCATATTAGTTTAGTAATCCAGGAAATGATCTCCGTTTTCACGTGTGGACGAGAATTTCGCAATCAATTTCGCATTCGCATTCGCATTAGCGAAATTTCGCAAGATTTTTTTTTTTATAAAATATCACGAATATTCGATATTAACGAATATTTCACGAATATTCTTCTATATATTCGTGAAATATCGAATATGGCGTATTCCGCTCAACACTGTTAGTTTCCTCAAGATCCATACCCGGAATTTTGTACAATGACTCTCTGCATGCAAACTGTATCTCTTTTACTAGAAAATCATCCTTCATTCATGTGAAACCCGACATAGAGGGACCCAAACCTGGGAAAAGACTCTCATATGACTCAGAATACCACCAGTCTTTTATATTAGCTTGTACCTATGATATATCAGCCCACATATCAGACCACATATTAACCACTTCAGCCCTGGAAGATTTGGCTGCTCAATGACCGGGCCATTTTTTGCGATACGGCACTGTCACTTTAACTGACAATTGCGCAGTTGTGCGACGCTGCACCCGAGTGCGAAATTGTCAGTTAAAGATATGAAGTGTTGTATCGCAAAAAATGGCCTGGTCATTAACCACTTCAATACCGGGCTTTTATACCCACCTCCATACCGGGCCTATTCTGGCACTTCTCTCCTACATGTACAAATCATCATTTTTTGCTAGAAAATTACGCAGAACCCCCAAACATTATATATGTTTTTTTAGCAGACACCCTAGGGCAGTGTTTTTCAACTCCAGTCCTCGAGGCACACCAACAGGTCAAGTTTTCAGGATTTCCCTCAGATGTGGTGATTACTTATGGCCCATACACACGATCCGAATATCGGCCGACGGATCGTACGACTTTTTTCGCTTAATAATCGCAAGTAAAATAAAATAGGTTTTTAAACTCACGAAAATTATCGTACGATAGAAAAAAACGATCGGAAGTGATGTCACGTGTTGTAATGTGTTTGTATTGTATTGTCGGACGACGGCTGTACTGACTAAACGAAAATCGGACCATCGGACGAGAAAAATTTTCGCGCTTGTCCGATCGAATTTAATCGGATGAACGGTCGTGATCGGCTGTCGAAAGTAGTGTACACACGATCCGAAAATCGTACGATCCATCATCGGACGATCGTTTTCGTCCGATATTCGGATCGTGTGTATGGGCCATAAGGCAGTGAAACTGATCAAATCACCTGTGCAAAATAATGGAAAGCCTGAAAACATGACCTGTTGGTGTGCCTTGAGGACTGGAGTTGAAAAACACTGCCCTAGGGAATAAAACGCGACGGTCATTGCAACTTTTATCTTGCACGGTATTTGCGCAATAATTTTTCAAATGGCTTTTTTTTGGAAAAAAATTGTTTCATGAATTAAAAAAATAACAAAACAGAAAAGTTAGCCCAATTTTTTTGTAAAATATGAAAGATGATGTTACGCAGAGTAACTAGATACCTAACATGTCATGCTTTAATATTGCACACACTCATGGAATGGCGCCAAATTTCGGTACTTAAAAACCTCCATAGGCAACGCTTAATTTTTTTTTACAAGTTACCAGTTTAGATTTACAGAGGAGATCTAGTGCTAGAATTGTTACTGGCACTCTAACGCACGCGGCAATACCTCACATGTGTGGTTTAAACAGCGCTTACAAATGTCGGCGGGACTTGCGTGTGCATTCGCTTCTGCGCGCGAGCTACCGGGGACAGGGGCGTTTTATTTTATTTTTTACATATTTATTTATTTACACTTTTTTTTATTTATTTTTTATTCCTATTACAAGGAATGTAAACATCCCTTGTAATAGGAATGTGTGTGACAGGTCATCTTTATGGAGAGATACGGGGTCAATAAGACCCCACATCTCTCCTCCAGGCTAGAAAGCTTGAGATCGGTAAAAAAAATTCACCGATCTTATTACTGTTGCTTAGTAGCCGCAATCGCGGCTTTGTTTACTTACGGGGGCCCGGGCGTGACGTCATCACATCGCGCCCGGGTCTTCCGACAATCATAGAGATGACTGGTGACCATCTGGTCACCAGTCATCTTTATACTTCCTATCCAGGGAAGGATATCTGAATAATGCCTCTAGCTGCAGGCAATCATTTCGATATCCCCCCACAAAGCCCAGGACGTCATATGACATCCACCCGGGATGGGAGATCCCCTCTGTGGACGTCATATGACAATGGGCCGGTACTGAAGTGGTTAAGGGGGGAAATCCTTCCGGTCCTTAAGTGGTTAAAGCAAATGCCCTCAATTCATCCATGTCTCCATGCTTTATTTTGCTAAGAAATCACTTTTAACCCTTTCCCGCCGAGTGTACACATATATGCGTCCTCGGATTTTGAGTGTTATACCGGCATGATGCCCGCAGCTGCAGGCATCATCCCGGTACTGTTGTTTAGAGCCAGCGATTGGCTATCCAGACATAACAACCGATGTGGCTAAAAGCCGCTCAGTTGTTATGCCAGAGAAGCGGGAGGGGACATTCCACCCTCCCGCCACTTCTCGCCACTCTGACCGGGCCTCCTGTCCCACCGGGAGACCCGATCCTCCATCCGGCACCTCCAGTGTCCAGACACAGAGTGAAACTAAGCCATAAACGGCTTTGATTCAGTCTCTGCAATGTAAACATGGAAGCGACGTCATGGCGTCACTTCCGGGTTTCCTGTCTGGCAATGGCGCCGGATTTAAAAAAATACATAGTATTCAGAATCGCCAGATATGGCGATCTGAATACTTTGAAGTGCAAAGGAGGGATGGGGGGGGGGGGGTCTTTTAGACCCCCGATCCCTCCATAAAGAGTACCTGTCACCACCTATTACTGTCACAAGGGATGCTTACATTCCTTGTGACAGCAATAAAAGTGATCAAAAGCGATTCCCTCCCCGCGAGCTCGCGCAACAAAGAAAACGCATACGTCAAAGCAAGAGCAATAATTCTAGCACAAGACCTCCTCTGTAACTCTAACCTGGTAACCGTAAAAAAAAGTTTAAAACGTCGCCTATGGAGATTTTTAGGTACCGTGGTTTGTTGCCATTCCACGAGTGCGTGCGATTATAAAGCGTGACATGTTTGGTATCTATTTACTCGATGTAACATTATCTTTCACATTCTACAAAAAAATTGGACTAACTTAACTTTTTCATTTTTTTTTTTAATTCATGAAAGTAAATTTTTCCCAAAAAGTTGCCTTTAAAACACCGCCGCACAAATACCGTCCGACATAAAATATTACAACAATCGCCATTTTATTCTCTAGATTCTCTGCTAAAAATATATATATATATATATATATATATATATATATAGATATATATATATATATATATATATATATATATCTATATATATATATATATCTATATATATATATATATATAATGTTTGGGGGTTCTAAGTAAAAAATATAGATTTTAACTTGTAAACACCAAATGTCAGAAATAGGCTTAGGCATGAAAGGGTTAAAAACACCCTCCTAGCACTTCTGGCCATGGCCATCTTAAGGGCCCTTTCACACTAGTGGACGAACGGTCCGCTAATTACAAGTCCGTTAACGGACTTGTAATGGGCCCCTATGGGAGCGGATCCGTTAGCGGATGATGCATCCGCTAATGTCCGCAAGATCCGCATCCGTTTTTTCGGACGGAAGAATGTCCTATTTTTCTTCCGTCTGGTGGAACGGATCGGATGCAAACGGACAGACGGTCCGTTTCTATCCGATTCCCCATAGGGGATAGCGGAGGAGAGACAGGGGGGTCCCTGCATAGTGTGCGGGGACCGCCCTTTCCGCCCCACAGCTCAGCGGAGACCCCCCGCTGAGCCGACGGACACACGAAGCGGACCGAAAAACGGACCGCTCCGTGTGAAAGAGCCCTAACCACTTCAGCCCCGAAGGATTTGCCATTTTTTTTGCGATTCGGCACTGCGTCGCTTTAACTGACAATTGCGCGGTCGTGTGACGTGGCTCCCAAACAAAATTGACGTCCTTTTTTCCCCACAAATAGAGCTTTCTTTTGGTTTTGTTTGATCACCTCTGCTGTGTTTATTTTTTGCGCTATAAACAAAAACAAAAACAAAAATAAGAGCGACAATTTTGAAAAAAAAAATATTTTTTACTTTTTGCTATAATAAATATCCCCAGAAAAATATATAAAAAAAATATTTCTTTCTTAGTTTAGGCCTATACGTATTCTTC
This sequence comes from Rana kukunoris, assembly GCA_029574335.1. Lineage (NCBI taxonomy): Eukaryota > Metazoa > Chordata > Amphibia > Anura > Ranidae > Rana > Rana kukunoris. The sequence continues at coordinate 459,773,893 of CM056053.1, forward strand.
TTCTATATATTTTTGGTACAAAAATATCGCAATAAGCAAATATTGCGGTCCTTCAGACCGTTCTCATCTGATGGACCGATCGTGTGTACGCGGCATAAGCCGACCCGAATATAAGCCGAGGCACCTAATTTTACCACAAAAAACTAGGAAAACGTATTGACTCAAGTATAAGCCTAGGGTGTCCATCTGCATGCCTCACTGTGTCTATGTGCCCATTCCTCACTGTGTCTATGTGCCCATGCCTCACTGTGTCTATGTTCCCATGCCTCACTGTGCCCATGTCTCACTGTGCCCATGACTAGACTGACGTTTAACATGGGAGTCTATGGTAAGGGGTGCCCGCATTTGAAAAATCGGTGCTCCCCAGCTGTAGGTCCCCCAGACAACAAACTCTGCACACTTATAGAGGAGAAATGGGGCTGCTACAAGTTTCGGGTCCAGGGGACCTACGACATGCCGGTACCGGGTCCCCCAAATCACCAGAGAAATAACTGTTTAACATGGGAGTCTATGGAAGGGGTGCCCGGATTTGAAAAAACGGTGCTCCCCGGCCGTAGGTCCCCCGGACAACAAACGTTGCACACTTGTAGAGGATCAGTGTGGATATATGTGTGCCAAGTTTGAGGTCCAGGGGACCTACAACCAGCCGGTACCGGGAGATCAGGCGCAAAAAGCTGTCTCGAATATAAGCCGAGGGAGTCATTTTCAGCACAAAAAAAAAATTCCTGAAAAACTCGGCTTATACTCGAGTATAGTGCCGATCCTGACCTCCCTGGGGCCCTAAGTAAAATTACATGTCACAGTAAAGTTGAGAAGCGGGGGCTGCCGAAAATGACATGTCACATTAAAGATTAAAGTTCAGAAGCGGGGGGAGGGGCAGCCAGCGAGTGAGGGGTCGAAAATGATTTCTCACAAGGTGGGGCCTCTAGTAATTTGGGGGGCCCATCGCAGATTTGCGGCTTGCATAGTAAGCCTATAGGGCGGATCGGCCCTGCTCGAGTATATATGGTAAATATAATATACCTTCCTATTTACTAATACAACAGATTAAGAATCGTATTATAGAGTTAAGTTGAGACGTTTAAGTCCCAATTATGTATTCAATGTACAGATTTTCTAAAAAGGATGTAATCACCTGACCTAAGATAATAAGTAATGTAGCGCCCCTCTACTTTCAGTATGGGCGCTACGCAAAAGTTAATGGGAGTAATTCAGAACTGTCCTGTGGGCTGGTCTGCTCTCCAGGGGTGATGTTCACACCCCTGGGCGGCAGATGGCGCTAGAGGGGTTCTGACGGAGCCACTTTTCCCCAGCAGCCAATTAGAGGAGTTTTCCCTCGCGGGGCATGCTGGGGGAGGGTATATCCGTGGCGGACGCCATTTTCTTTGGTTCTTCGCGGGTTCCAGGTGCGGCACCCATCTTCAGGTTGTGCGCATCCAACGGACCCCAGCATCAAGGCCTACCTGGCCGGGGTCATATGCTACGCGGAGTTTCATGCGGATGCTGAAAGGGGGCCCAGTGACTTACTGGTTCCCCAGCTACACTAAAAATTATCCCAGGCTGTATGCTGCTCGGTGGGGGATCGGCTTAAAGAGAACCCGGAGGCAGGTGATCCAAGAGGGCTTGAACAAACCATCGGGGATCTGGTGACCGGGAGATTGACAGGTTCACTTCAGACTGTCAACCGGTGACCCTGACTGAACTTACTGGGAGGATTCGCTCAAGAATCCATTTAGCTCATCCAAGTACTAGGCCTGTGGCAGAGGCCCGAGCCAGGCCTGTGGCAGAGGTCTGTTCCTCCCAGCAACCTTAGTGACACTTCGGCTGCCAGGCTCGTGACAGGAGTCTGTCGGGAGCCGCTTCACCCACTCTGGCTGGAGTGGTGACGAACTGTGCTATTAATGAAAGCAGGCTTGCTTTCCCTATCTATCCTGGGCCTGATACTGCAAATGTTCTTCTTCTGCTTCATCAACCTTTCCTGTCCCACTTTGTGTTGATGTTGGCTGTGTTGGGCCTTGGAAATAAAGCATTTGAAAACTCCATTGCTGACTGTAAATTTACTCACTACCTGTACTCACTACCATCACCCCTAAAGAAGCCACCGAGGGTAACTTAATATGCCGATCCCAAAAACAACCAGCGGTTTCTGAATGGGGTAGCGCTACAGTAACAATTCTTACAACATCCGACCCTTATTAAAGCGGAGTTCCACCCTTAAAACCACTTTCTTTCATCCCATCCAGCATACTGGCGTCAGCGCCAGTATGCTGTTTTTTTTTTTTTTTTAATCCATGTACTCACTTTATAATAGATCATTTAATTTTGGGCACAGCGCGGTGTAAGTCGCCGCTATAAGGCGTCACGCCTTCCGGAAACAGCCGACTAGCGTTCGGCTCTTCTCGGCGCCTACGCACAGACCCAGAAGCTGACTGCGCAGGCGCCGTATATAGCCGCGTCACGCCCTCCGAAAAAAGCCGAACTAGGACCGGCTATTTACGGCGCCTGCGCAGTCAGCTCCTGGGTCTGTGCGCAGGCGCCGAGAAGAGCCGAACGCTAGTCGGCTGTTTCCAGAAGGCGTGACGCGGCTATATACGGCGCCTGCGCAGTCAGCTTCTGGGTCTGTGCGTAGGCGCCGAGAAGAGCCGAACGCTAGTCGGCTGTTTCCAGAAGGCGTGATGCGGCTATATACGGCGCCTGCGCAGTCAGCTTCTGGGTCTGTGCGCAGGCGCCGAGAAGAGCCGAACGCTAGACGGCTGTTTCCGGAAGGCGTGACGCGGCTATATACGGCGCCTGTGCAGTCAGCTTCTGGGTCTGTGCGTAGGCGCCGAGAAGAGCCGAACGCTAGTCGGCTGTTTCTGGAAGGCGTGACGCCTTATAGCGGCCACATACACCGCGGTGCGCCCAAAATTAAATTATCTATTATAAAGTAAGTACATGGATTAAAAAAATAAAAAATAAAAAAAAACAGCATACTGGCGCTGACGCCAGTATGCTGGATGGGATGAAAGAAAGTGGTTTTAAGGGTGGAACTCCGCTTTAAGTCTATTTCTTACACCTATCTAAAACGTAAAAAGAGTTTTTGGCTTGACATACACTTTAATCATGACATAGTCAGGCAGATGGGGGTAAGACACCAAGCATTGAAAATGTTCCCGTCTAATTGTGTGCTTAGCCTTTAAACATATAATACTCCTTCAGAAGAATTATGAAGGTCCTCCATTGACATGCTCCTCTTAATAAAGGTTCAGACAGCCCTTTCATTATATATCAATACATTGAAAAAGTTCAAGTAACTTGAATCCAGGCTTGTTGGAATTCAGCGATTGCGTAACCTTCAGAAATATTTCTAAAAAGTCAATTTGATTTATACAAGCCAGTGAATACTTTGGACATGGAGTGATTTGCAGGTTAGGAAAGGCGGAGGGGAACTCAGGACAAGGCCATTCAGAAATTCTAACAAGACACTTCACTGGCATTGTGGTTCAATAAACTGCAAAGAAGAAGAAATGATTCATGACTGTCTGAGAAGGGACTATTGAACAGAAAATGGTCCCGCTGGTCACATAGGCGACCCTGGATAAGTTTGTTGAAGCTTATCGCAAGTACTTTGACGTCCTCAAGAAACCTTCTTTGGGCTTGCTATATAGCAAGAGAGCTCCAGACCCAATCAAACTTTCAGTTTATATCAGCTAATTAAATTCCAGGTGCACCAAAGCAAAAGCAATATGAGACATGAGAGCACACAGACCTCCTTCACCTAAATCAATTAGGATGAGGCCGTGGTGCTCAGCTGGGCTCCTGTAAGCTGTTCCAGGTCTGTAATAGTGGAAAGAATTCCGTAGCTGATTCTTAACCACTTAAGGACCACCTCTTGCACATTTACGTCGGCAGAATGGCATGGCTGGGCACAAGCACGTACCTGTACGTCCCCTTTAAGTGCCCAGCCGCGGGTCACGCGCGCGCCCGTGATCCAGTCCAATGCTCCGTGACCGCGGCCGCGTGTCCCGCGATCGGTCACGGGAGCTGAAGAACGGGGAGAGGTGAGTGTAAACACACCTTTCCCGTTCTTTACAGTGGCAATGTCAGTGATCGTCTGTTCCCTGATATAAGCAAAGGCGATCACTGACGTCACACGTCCAACCCCGCCCCCCTACAGTTAGAAACACCTATGAGGTCACACATAACCCCTACAACGCCCCCTAGTGGTTAACTCCGAAACTGCAATTGTCATTTTTACAGTAAACAGTGCATTTTTATAGCACTTTTTGGTCCCAAAAAATGTGTCAAAATTGTCATATGTCTCCGCCATACGATGATTGCCGCCATTAGTAGTAAAAAAAAAATATATGAATAAAAATGCCATTAATCCCCTATTTTGTAAACGCTACAAATGTTGCGCAAACCATTAAACGCTTATTGCGATTTTTTTAACCAAAAATAAGTAGAAGAATACGTATCGGCCTAAACTGAGAAAAAAAAAAATATATCTATTTGGGGGTATTTATTATAGCAAAAAGTAAAAAATATTGTTTTTTTTTTCAAAATTGTCACTCTATTTTTTGTTTATAGTACAAAAAATATAAACCGCAGAGGTGATCAAATACCACCAAAAGAAAGCTCTATTTGTGGGAAAAAAAGGACGCCAATTTTGTTTGGGAGCCACGTCGCACGACCTCACAATTGTCAGTTAAAGCGACGCAGTGCCAAATCGCAAAAACTGGCCAGGTCCTTTACCTGCATAATGGTCCGGGTCTTAAAGCGGAGTTCCACCCTTAAAACCACTTTGTTTCATCCCATCCAGCCTTCCGGAAACAGCCGATTAGCGTTCGGCTCTTCTCGGCGCCTGCGCACAGATCCAGGAGCTGACTGCGCAGGCGCCGTATATAGCCATGTCACGCCCTCCGAAAAAAACCGAACTAGGACCGGCTATTTACAGCGCCTGCGCAGTCAGCTCCTGAGTCTGTGCGCAGGCGCCGAGAAGAGCCGAACGCTAATCGGCTGTTTCCGGAAGGCGTGACGCCTTATAGCGGCGACATACCGCGGTGCGCCTAAAATTACATGATCGATTATAAAGTAAGTACATGGAATAAAAAAAAAAAAAAAAACAGCATACTGGCGCTGACGCCAGTATGCTGGATGGGATAAAAGAAAGTGGTTTTAAGGGTGGAACTCCGCTTTAAGTGGTTAAGACAGGCATACATGGATTGAAATTCGGTCGATTCAGCAGGGACTAGCCTTATTTTGATCCATGCATGGGCTAGATCACAGGTGTCAAACACAAGACCCTTGGGCTGAATCCGGCCCTCCAGGCCATTTCATGTGGCGCTCGCACCTCTCCTACAGCTGCTCCTACTCCAGACCCTTATGCCGTGTACACACACCCGTTTTTAATGTCTCAACGTGATTCTTCTGTTTTGGTGCTGTTGGATGGTTGTCACAATTTTATTTTTGTAATTGTTTTGTTTGTAATAAAATTTACCAACTGTTTTAATCCTTATCCCTATTTTGTATCTATGTATCGGCACCACAATAGTCCTAATTGGCCCTCCCCCTTCTTAGTTCTTTGGTTCGGGCACCTTTAACTCAAGTACTCTATATCGCCGCTTTGATCGTTCTTCTGGTGCACAGAATCGCCAGCTGAAGACGGCGATATCTGAATGATGCCTGTAGCTGCAGGCATCATTCAGATATCACCGCACAAAGCCGAGGACGTCCAGGGACGTGATTGGGACTCAAGTGGCTACACACGATCGTGAAAAAAAATGCTCAAGCAAAGCGCGGTGACGTACAACACATACAACGGCACTATAAAGGGGAAGTTATATTCGAATGGCGCCACCCTTTGAGCTGCTTTTGCTGATTTTGTGTTACTGAGTGTTAGTAAAAGTTTGGTGAGAGACGATTTGCGCTTTTCAGTCCTTGTGCTTTTCAGTCTGTTACAGCATGACGAATGTGCTATCTCCATTACGAACGCTAGTTTTACCAGAACGAGCGCTCCTGTCTCATAACTTGCTTCTGAGCATGCGCGTTTTTTTCCTGTCGTGTCTACGCTTTTGACGCATCAGTAAGATGAAAGCAGTGCAGCCGCTCACTCACCCACTGTGGTGGACACTGCCCGCAGGTCGCAACAGCACTACCCCTCTTCTATCCCAGCCTCTGAGTGATGTCATGATGGGCAGGAACTAGGAAGCTCCTGTCGTGCGGCGGGCCCCTGACAGGGAGAGCATTATGGTACACTTGCCGGCAGGGGGGGGGGGGGACTGACAACACTCAGGGCCCCAGACCAAATAAAGCAAGGGCTCCCTGTCAGGCCCCACTCATGACCCACCCCTGGCCTTTCAATGACCCGCCACTGGCCTCGCCCCCACATTTCGTACAAAGTACAACAGAGAGTCTGTTAGATAGCGTCTCCTCCAGGCTCCATTAGAGACTACACAGTTTAATGAAACCTGGAGGGGGCCTCTTTCGAACAGAGTGTACAGTGAACACCTTCATTCACTCTGGTCCTAATGGGCCTTCCTTCTTGTACCTTGACTCTCACCCCTGTACATTACACACTCCTGACCCCTGCACGCTGTACATTATGCTATTGACATTATTATGTAAGCATCAGAGTCCTCACAGAGGCCCCCCTTACATCAGAGTCCCCACAGAGGCCCCCCTTACATGAGAGTCCGCACAGAGGCCCCCCTTACATGAGAGTCCGCACAGAGGCCTCCCCTTACATGAGAGTCCGCACAGAGCCCCCCCTTACATGAGAGTCCGCACAGAGGCCTCCCTTACATCAGAGTCCGCACAGACCCCATATACATCAGAGTCCGCACAGACCCTGTATACATCAGATCTGATGTAAGGGGTGTTCTGGGAAACTTGATTTAAGGGTGCATGCTGTGGACTATTGTGTAAAGAGGGTCTCTGCTCCCCTTTAACAAAGTCCACAGAGCACCCCTTTTTATACACTGGGAGGCAGGAGAGACTAGAGAGGGTGAGCTTACCAGGATGGAGGCTGAGACACAGACAGGCTGTCTGAGGCTTTTTTTGGTTTAAACTTACTGTCCAGTGCCCACACATGCCCAGGGAGTGTGGGCAGGGCAGACTCAGAAGGAGGAGGAGCAGAAGAGCTCTATCTCTCCTCGTGTCTGTGCAGAGAGAGAGAAGGGGATGTCAGCGCTGGTGTGCGCTGAGGCTGAGCTATGTGTGAGACGAGACATAGCTCAGCTCTGCAGCCATCTACCTCGGAGCTGACGCAAGCGCGGCTTCACAGTGTGAGGTGAGCAGCGGCTGTGATCTGTGTCAACAGAGCTCCAGCAGGCATATTCCTGCTCTGCAAAAACAGCATTTGGTAGTGGCGGTCGGTGGCTGTGCATAGTGTCACAGGCCCGGGGGGAGATTTCCACCCTGTCCCCCCTGCCAGCCCTCCCCTGGCTCCCTCCTTCTTCCCTGGCCGCCGGGCCAGTAGGAGAGGGGAGCATAGCCTTACGCATCCACAGTAGGGTTCCCGGCGTGAAGCCCACCCCATGCGAATGATGATGCAGCTAGAATAACATCAAAAATAAATGTTCCAACTGATGATACAAGTGATGTTCTTTGCAGGAATGCCAGCACCTGGCTTCTGCTGTCCCAAGCTAGAGATACAAGATTGAAGGATTCCCCCAGGGGAGGGGCTTTATAGGCAGCAATAGTAAGCGTATATATAGTAGTACCAAAAACAAGAAATTATTTTATGAAAATCAATAAATATTTAATTATATAGAAAAAAGATCATACAATATGACATAATATAACACTTAACAAGTCATAGAGTTGCAAAAAAATTGAAACTGATCCACATAAGTAAACTCTACAAGGCCCTACGCGTTTCGGGGTTTTCCCTTCTTCGGGGGCCGGAGTCTGTGTGGAAACAAATTAGGTTGCATCAGGTTTACATAAACATAGCATCAAAAATATATAACTTTAACAATCGCGTCAGATTTTAATACAGCAAGCATAATAAGTAAAAGATAGACAGAAAAACATACCAGTCAAGAGATGGCAACTCAATAAAAACACAGGGTAAAAAAGTCCATGGTGAAAAATTCCTGAAGGGATGGTATACGGGAGTTGGGGAGCAGGCACCTTTCTGACTATGTACTGTCATCAGACGAGAAGACCTTATTAGCCAAGGGTCTCACCTTTTGTCCCGAAGCTCATCTGGATACATTTGAATTGATTAAAGATATCAACCTATTTGCTAGGAAACTCCTATTAAAAAGCCTTTACTCTAAACCAAAGAACGACTCCACGTATAGGACTATGCAACAACATAAGGAAGATATGGATCTGCTTCTGTCACTGTGTGGCGAAGCTGACATCTCTGACCCTAATGTAATGAATGATCTGGAAGAAATGTCATTTGAATTGGATACGGAGGGCACCCCAGAAACACCGGCCAACCCTCTAAAAAATAAATCGGACAAGTTTCCACCGTTACAAACCAACTCCAATCTGGCTGCGTTTGTAGCACTTACCACTGCTGAAATAAAAAAGCTTCATCATTCACGAAGTACCATTCACTCCATCCGTCAGAAAAACAATGCTTTGGAAAAATTGAAAGACTGTCATTCATTAACTATTAAGCCATCCGACAAAGGGGGTAATATTGTCATTTTGACTAACCAACAATATAAATCCATGTGCTTGAAAATTCTTTCCAATAAAGATTGGTACTTACCTATTTCGAAAACTGCTGTCAGCAAATTTGAAGTTGAGTTTTATGCTTTGGTTGACGGGGCTTTTTCTCACGGGGTCATTAATCGTGACACTTGGGAATTCCTCCGTATTAAGTACCCAAGAATTCCAACCTTCTATTGTCTTCCCAAAATTCATAAGCATATGACTGATCCACCCGGTCGACCAATCGTTTCGGGCAACGGTGCCATAACTGAGAACCTCAGTATATATGTGGATTCATATTTGAAGCCATTCGTGGAACGTCTTTCGTCTTTTATAAAAGACACTATTCACCTACTGCAAAAAGTCGAGCACCTCCATACTTCTCCCAATACGTTGCTAGTAGCCATTGACGTAGAGGCCCTCTACAGCTCCATCCCTCACTCCCTAGGCTTGGCTGCTATTCGCAATATCCTTCTACCCATTTTTAAAGCTGATCCCAAACTTGGGGAATTTCTGATAATGGCTTTGGAATTTATTCTCCACCATAATGTGTTTTCGTTTGACGGCTCCCATTTCCTCCAGGTGCAGGGGGTTGCGATGGGGACATCTTGTGCCCCATCGTATGCCAACCTGTACCTGGGGGAGTGGGAGAAGTCTTTCTTGACCAGTACATCTATACAACCGTTCATCCATCTAGTGTCGGCTTGGTTTAGATACATAGATGATGTCCTAGTGATATGGGAAGGGACCATTGATGAATTGCAAAGTTTTATGTCTATTATGAACAACAATGACTGGAACTTAAAATTCACAATGACATCAAGTGACACCCAGATTGCCTTTTTGGATGTAATCCTACGAAAAACCGTGGATGGCAGTATCTCCACAGGGCTTCATAGAAAACCTACAGCGGGCAATACAATATTGCATGCTACTAGTGCCCACCCTTTACCTCTAATAAGGTCCATACCGTATAGCCAGTACTTACGTCTTAAGCGCAACTGCTCCAATCAGGAAGTATTCCTGTTGGAGGCGGCAGCACTAAGAGAAAGACTGCTTTTGAGAGGGTACTCCAAGAAATGCCTCAAAAAGTCTTTCCAACGTGCTAATGCGCATATTAGACAAGACTTACTCTCCCAACCAAAAAAACAGTCGACTAGAGATGGAAATACTCTACGACTAATTACCAAATATCACATGCAACACCAACAAACTAGAGGTATCCTTAAAAAATATTGGCATCTACTTTCTTTTGATCCCAATTTGGGACCTTTTGTCACCAAAGAACCAGCTATTACGTATCGACGGGCTTCCTCCCTCAGGGACCAACTAGTCACGAGTGAATTTAAGGGAGACTTCAGGAAAGATCCCTGTAAAAGAAAGGGCACATACACATGTGGTGGTTGCTCGATTTGTCGATATATCAACATTGACCCAGAAGCCCTGCTACCAAATGGGCGACCCTTTAGATCACGCCATTTTGCAAATTGCAAGACCCCTGGGGTAGTATATCTACTCACTTGCTCATGCAACAGGTTCTATGTGGGCAAGACCAAACTGCCTTTTTTTAAACGGGCTGCCCGACATATCAGTAATATGCGTTCAGCAAAGCCCCTAGGACGCCACATTTTGCTCCATCACAATGGGCAATTTTCAGGGGTTAAATTCCTCATCCTAGATAGGATTCACCCCAATCCTCGAGGGGGTGACTGGAACAAAACCCTATTACAACGCGAAACCCGATGGATCATAGACCTTGAAGCGACTAGTTTTCCTGGTCTAAACGAACAGATTAGTTTTAGACCCTTCTTAGAAGGGTTCTCTTCGGGTGGTTGTGAAAAAGAGTGAGGTGGTTGCAGTCATCTTTGTTACATATGTTTACAATGATAATTATATTTGTCTGCTGTACATATTATTTATTTTCATAACCCGCTTTCTAGACGTGCTTTGGTTTTGTTGTCATTCTTGTATTCATTGTTGTGTTTGTGCTTTTCTCTTTGAAGCCTTCTTGCTTGTTCCCTTGGACAAACAAGATTCAGGTATCATGTTTTTCTATATGAGATGCCTCCTCGTTATAATTACACAGGGTTTTTTTTTTTTTTTGCCTGGTTTGACTTGGGGAGTCCGGCACCTTCATCCTCTTGGGAAGCACGGCGCACCCAGGCCGCCACCTTCAGTTGGCGGCCCCCTTTTTTGGCCCAGTCACACGGCACTATGTGCCCTGTGATTGTTGGGTCAATTTTTGCGCTGGACAGGGATTTTGCTCGGACAGGGGACTTTGCTAGACTTTTTCCCCTCTCCGGGCTTGCTCTCTGTACCCCTTCATTGCCCACTGCCTTCATTTAAGCGATACTCAAATTTGCCAGTAAGGGAACTTAAATCCACACCCCTTTTTTCATCCCCAGCAGCACAGCTCTAACATATGATTCTTTCTTTTTTTTTTTTTTTTTTCCAATTCCTCGGACGTCCTTTGCTGACAGTTGCCATAACACTTCCGCCCATGTGACTATCATTGGTCATGTGATATTTCATACCTCTTACTACTTCCTGTGACCACTCCCCCTCCCTTGCCTATTTATACACAGCCATCTCATGGGAATGGCTGACTTGGCTGACGGCGATGGTTCTACACATCCATTTAAAAGGTACATCACTGGCTGACGGTCTGTTCCTGTCAGCCTTCCCTTCTCCAATACTCCTTTGCTTCCTTGCTTATCTCCATACCTAGGAATTGTTTTATTTATTTATTTATTTATTTATTTTTTATTTTTTTTCTTTCAAATTTCCTTCGTTTTCAGCCTCCTTGTGTTGTGCTTCTCACTGACCCCCTCTGGCCATTTTCAAGTACTACCTCCTTTGGATAGGGAGACAATCTATTGTGCTGTGCCTTCCGCTGACCCCTGCTGGCCATTCTTATCGGTTACTCCCTGTTGTCAGGTATATAACTTACAATTATTTAAGACCTTGACACAAATTGATATGACACATACATATATACTAGAACCATTATATTTATTACATTTTATTTTTTACTTTGCATAGATATATATATCTTTTTTGCATTGTGTCCTTCATTTTAGGAATTATACAACTTTCCTAAGCTTGGCAGTTTTTGGCTTGGGGTTTGCTTCCCTTGGATGCACGGTGCCTGCTCCCCAACTCCTGTATACCATCCCTTCAGGAATTTTTCACCATGGACTTTTTTACCCTGTGTTTTTATTGAGTTGCCATCTCTTGACTGGTATGTTTTTCTGTCTATCTTTTACTTATTATGCTTGCTGTATTAAAATCTGACGCGATTGTTAAAGTTATATATTTTTGATGCTATGTTTATGTAAACCTGATGCAACCTAATTTGTTTCCACACAGACTCCGGCCCCCGAAGAAGGGAAAACCCCGAAACGCGTAGGGCCTTGTAGAGTTTACTTATGTGGATCAGTTTCAATTTTTTTGCAACTCTATGACTTGTTAAGTGTTATATTATGTCATATTGTATGATCTTTTTTCTATATAATTAAATATTTATTGATTTTCATAAAATAATTTCTTGTTTTTGGTACTACTATATATACGCTTACTATTGCTGCCTATAAAGCCCCTCCCCTGGGGGAATCCTTCAATCTTCTATTCGATTAGGGGTGTCGGCAGCACTCACACTCCTGTGATGTTACATAATTCCCAAGCTAGAGATACAAGGATGCTTCTGGCTGCTTTGCGCTGGCTCTAAGCTGTCCCGTGGTCCTAGACATGTAAAGTATTGCAACTCACTGTATTGTACAGGCTTGGGGTAAGTTGAAATGGAAATTACTTACTCAGTTCCTTTTAGTAGTTCCTAGAATTAAAGAAGCTGCTATATGGGCACACTGCTATATAACCCTTGCTATCAGGATGACTTCAGGATGAAGGATGGCTTTAGCTAAGCCTAGCTGAGGCCAGTAAAGGTGTGAGGCTTCCAATTGCTTCTTCTCTCTTCCTCTCACTCTCTCCTCTTCTCTCCTCTCCTCAATGAGAGTGGGATTTTCAAGGTAACAAATATAAAGCGCAAAAATTCAAAAAAAAGTATAAATTTATTACAAAACATATATAATTAAAAAAACATTATCAACAATGAACAAAACATGTCATTATAAGAACAATCCAAATGATACCGTCCCTCAAAACATGCCCGTCATCAGCGGGCTGTTGGCATGCAAGACAGAAAGGCTGACGCGTTTCGAATGTATGACATTCTTCTTCAGGGTAATTTACATATATATTGGATCCTAAAGTAGAAGAATACAAAAAATACAAAAAAAAAATACATATTAAGCACTCCAGAAAGCTGATCATGGCCATACCACATCCCCAAAAGTAGACGTGAATAATGACTCACTTTTTCCCTTAAAAAGTATGTGTATCAATTAGGGTTGTCCCGATACCACTTTTTTAGGACCGAGTACAAGTACCGATACTTTTTTTCAAGTAGTCGCCATACCGAATACCGATACTTTTTTTAAACGTGTCCCCAAATGCAGCCATGTCCCCCACATATTGCAGCCATGTCCCCCATATACGCAGCCATGTCCCCCCCATATACGCAGCCATGTCCCCCCCATATACGCAGCCATGTCCCCCACATATACGCAGCCATGTCCCCCACATATTGCAGCCACGTCCCCCACATATTGCAGCCATGTCCCCCACATACATCCATGTCCCCCACATATTGCAGCCGTGTCCCCCACATATTGCAGCCATGTCCCACATATTGCAGCCATGTCCCCCACATATTGCAGCCATGTCCCCCATATACAGCCATGTCCCCCATATACAGCCATGTCCCCCACATATTGCAGCCATGTCCCCCATATACAGCCATGTCCCCCCCATATTGCAGCCATGTCCCCCACATATTGCAGCCATGTCCCCCACATATTGCAGCCATGTCCCCCACATATTGCAGCCATGTCCCCCACATATTGCAGCCATGTCCCCCCCATCTTGCAGCCATGTCCCCCCCATATTGCAGCCATGCCCCCCCTACCTGATGATGATGCCGCCGTATATACAAAGCTGCCGCCGCCGCCGGGAACATTATAGGAACCTTTCAATAGCTCTTTTCCCTTCCGCGCATGTTAAGGACACTCCTTCTTGCTCGGGATTGGACAGATCCCAGCAAGGGGGAGTGTCTATACACGCGCAGCTGGAAAACAGCTATTCAAAGGTGCCTATAATGTTCACGGCGGCGGCGGCTTTGTGTATACGGCGGCGGGGTCAGATTTGCATATACGGCGGCGGCGTTGGCGGCAGCAGCGGGGGGGGGGGAAGTATTCTATTTGGGTATCGGGGGTATTTGCGGGAGTACAAGTACTCCCGCAAATACTCGGTATCGGTCCCGATACCGATACTGGTATCGGTATCGGGACAACCCTAGTATCAATGTCTCAGGATGTACATATCACAGATTCCCATCAGGGCTCACCATCACTCCAACCCATAGGGGGGCAGAATGAGAAGATTCAATCAGACGGCATTCAAAAATCCTCTCATCATATCACTGTGATGATCAGCTTTCTTGAGTGCTCAATATGTATTTATTTTGTATTTTTTGTATTCTTCTTCTTTACAATCCAATACTGTAAATGACCCTGAAGAAGAATGTCATACATTCGAAACGCGTCAGTATATCTGTCTTGCATGCCAACAGCTCGCTGATGTCAGGCATGTTTTGACGGACAGTATCATTTGGATTGTTCTTATAATGACATTTTTTGTTCATTGTTGATAATGTTTTTCTATTATATATATGTTTTGTAATAAATGTATACTTTTTTATGAAATTTTGTGCTTTATATTTGTTGCCTTGAAAATCCCACTCTCATTGAGGTTTTTTCAACTAAATTTACCTTGACTTAGTAAAACAGAGGGTGCTACACTGCCTACGATAGTGATCAAGCTATTGGTTGAGGTTAACAACATTGCCAGACCACCTCACTCTCTGCTTTTGGGGTGATTTGCCTTTCTTGTATTACTCGGGGCCTCAACCTCTTCTATATGCTATTGCATTCTCCCTTTGCTTATGTTTCTAAACATTAATTGAAAGTTTCCTTTTCTACACTCTTTTTTTCTGCAGACAGAGATGGATTTTCCACTGCCTGATGTTGTGCCGATTTCCCACGATCCCCAATGTTTTCAATAATGAAAGGACAATCGGAAAATGTATCAATCCTGTAGTGAGGCAAAGCAATGCTAACTAGGAGCAGTGAGATACATTGTAAGACCAATTTATTAAAATATTACATGTATTCTTCGTTTGGATGATCAAAAGTCCACATTTGCAATTGCATCAGTGGCAGGTGGTGCTCAATTGTTTTTTTTTTTTTTTGGGGGGGGCGCAAACAAACTAATACATTCCGAACCAAAAAACACCAGTTGTAGCCTCACTGTGCCATAATTTGCAGTCTCACTGTGCCATCAAATGCAGTCACTGTGCCCCGTAAAATGCAGTCACTGTGCCCCGTAAAATGCAGCTACTGTGCCCCGTAAAATGCAGCCACTGTGCCCCATAAAATGCAGTCACTGTGCCCATCAAAAGCAGTCACTGTCCCCATCAAATGCAGTCACTGTGCCCATCAAATTTAGCGCCTGTGCTCATTATATGTAGCCTCTGTGCCATTCATATGTAGCCTCTGTGCAATTCATTTGTAGCGTCTGTGCCCATCATATGCAGCTTGTGCCCCTGATCTAATGCACAGAAATATACTGCATTAAACGTGCATGAATGCACAGAAATATACTGCAATAAACGTACACTAATGCACAGAAATTTACTGCAATAAACGTGCACTAATGCACAGAAATATACTGCGTTAAACATGCAGTAATGCACAGAAATATACTGCGTTAAACATGCAGTAATGCACAGAAATATACTGCATTAAACATGCAGTAATGCACAGAAATATACTGTGTTAAACATGCAGTAATGCACAGAAATATATTGCATTAAACATGCAGTAATGCACAGAAATATACTGTATTAAACATGCAGTAATGCACAGAAATATACTGCATTAAACATGCAGTAACGCACAGAAATATACTGCATTAAACATGCAGTAATGCACAGAAATATACTGTATTAAACATGCAGTAATGCACAGAAATATACTGCATTAAACGTGCAGTAACGCACAGAAATAGACCCGTGATATTTCACCAAAGCTCCCTAATGGGGCTCCTAAAATAAAAAAATATAAAAATAAATAAAAACTACTGACACTGTCCACTGCCCTACTGACACCAATCTCTGCACTACTGACACCGTCCACCACTTTTCTGACTCCATCAGTATACTGTATATACACATGTACACACATGCAAATATGTTTGCGCTTTGGGGTGCACACCCTAATGCAATAGGCTGCACACACCTATGGTGTCAGCGATAACTTATCCAACAGGAGAAAATTGTTCATTGCTCAAGGAACCCCTAGCAACCTCTGGAGGAACCCTGGTTGAGAAAAGGCTAATCTAGGGTATATCATTAGGTATACCATATTCAAGGATCTAAAGCAAAGTGACCTCTGCACCCTCTAGTCTCACCATGACCCTGGTGATGGAACACTGGCAGTGGTGTGGATAGGTGTGCTGCTATCACATCTCCTTTGCATGCTGAATAAAACATGCTGAAAAAACATCATTGAACTCATATTTGTTCTATAATAAAGCAAAACATTGTAGAAATAATGAGATCGATTTTAATACCAGGCAGGGTTCAGAGAGTTCAGATTTATTTTCTTTCTATCTTTCTTTAATGGTGGAAGGGAAATGGTAAGCAGTGCTTTAAGAGACTGTATTCACCACTGCAGGGAAAAAAACAGAAGACCTCTCATCCACGAGAGGTGAGGAGTGCAAAATGATTCTGTAAAATGTGTTGTACTTCATATAAAATTAATAAGAGCCAACTGAACTCAGACTTCACAGTGCCATGTCTATTAAATCAAAATTTCACAAGTAGTGGAAAAAAGATAGATAGATAGACAGACAGATAGTCCTAAAATATTATGGATGGTTATGATGATACACGTAGATAGATACTATAGATAGATAGTTATATAGATTAATAGTCTTAAAATATTATGGATGGTTATGATGATAGATGGATGGATAGATAGATAGATAGATAGATAGATAGATAGATAGATAGATAGATAGATAGATAGATGTGCCCAATTTTAACTGTAGTACAGTGTATTACTCAGAATTCTGTCTTGTGCACTAATCTCAGATCTGCTGGACCAAGTGTTATCCGAAGGGAATAGTTTGTTTTCTTGGTTTTAAAGGGCGTAATGCGCACCAGCATTAATATTTCATGAAAGAGGAAAACAAAATATAATGGAGAATATACCAAATATCCAAAACAACTTTGCTCTGACATTGACTATTAAACAGAAGTCATTGTTCGATGGCACTAAAGAAGAATCTATTTAGTTTTGTGGAAAGAGCAGTCGGTGGAAATGAAGTAAAGTCGAAACTAACCCGCGTGTTAGAAATTGAGAAGTCATTGGAACTTATAAGAAAAAAAAGGCCCGGAGTAAAACCCAAAGGCAATAGAATAGGCTCGGCAACAGGCTGGAGTTAAATTGGCCAAAGCAGCCTTTTTATTAATCAAAATATAAACAACCAATAATTAACAGATCAATAACATAAAACCAGACAAGAGAGTTTATTAACCTCCCTGGCGGTATGATTATGTCAGATTTTAGGTGCTGAAAGCGGTACCATTATTTTGCATGGATATTTGGCGTTTTGTATTGTAGGCCTGCAATTCTTAGGAATAACTCACTTAAATCTGTCCAAACAAGAGTCTAGTAGACATCTCGGGTATGATTAAGTTTGAAAAACAAAACTATAAATTATAATATAATAAATAACTATAAATAATTATAACAAATAATAATATAATTATAATAAAAATTATTCAATAATGTAATCAAATCAAAAACACTGAAATTTGCTCAGTTGCAGAATTGTCGCTGTCATTACTTTTATTTTTTGATGACGAATTTCCCCACAAATCGATATCGCTCAATTCTGCAAGTGACTCTAATTTATCATCGCTGTTTTCTAGCTGCTCTAAAACCACGTTTGACATAAAGGGACACTTTTTGGTTGCTATGGACAATCTCCAGTTTCTAGGCAGAAAGAACAGTTTTTATTATATAGAAGTGCATGCAGGGCACTGGGCAGACCACTAGGGACAGAGGGGGTGTATGTTGTCATACAGTAATGTAATCTATAAGATTACAGTATACTGTATGTATTGTGTTTATTTACTTTTTGGAATTTGGCGCCGATGTCCGCCCCCGTGCGTCGTAACGTCACAGGGAACGGAGCTCGGCGGCACACAGACACAGCGGATAGGCATCGCAGGATCCAGAGACAAAGTAAGTAATTCCCTGCCTGTGGACACTGTGAGGCGATCCCGAGTCTGGCTCTGGGTTACCGCTTTTAGTTCTGAAATTCCACCCCAAGCCAGATTTGGGAATACCGACAGGGGGGGTTAAAGAAGGAGCCACAATGTCCTAATAGGCATAAACCAGGACAGTACCTGCTTGTCACTTCACAGGCCTCCAGCTGAAAAAAGCACAGACTCAGAGACAACTTGCAGGTACACATCCACCAACTGGGCATGCTCTGAGTTGGGTGGAGCATTGGGGGAGTGGTGACCGGATGGGGAAGGTCTTCAGTAGGAGTAACAGCTTGGAACAGCTTAACATTGGGAGAGTATTGCTGGTTGGGGTTTTGGGTGATTGGTGGAGCCAGAAGTGGTGATTGGCGGGGTGCAAGGTCCCTTTTTTAAGTTCATATGGGCACAAAAGGTATGGTGTAGGGACCCAGTCGGTGGATGTGTACCTACAAGTTGTCTCCGAGTCGGTGGGTTTCGTGGCTGGAGGCCTGTGAAGTGACAAGCAGGTACTGTCCTGGTTTATGCCTATCAGGACCTTGTGGCTCATTCTTTAATAAACTGTCTGGTTTTATGTTATTGATCTGTTAATTATTGGTTGTTTATATTTTGATTAATAAAAAGTATGCTATGGTCAATTTAACTCCAATCTTGTGTGGTTACTATTGGAAGGGTGGGATTTTTGGTATAGCAGTTAGCAAGACATATTTAATACCATAGTCAAGATTTTGGCTATGTATCTATCTGAGCGTAAAGCATCTGGTCACTGTTATGCCTTGTACACACGTTTAGTAACACTTTAAATATTGATATTTGCACTGTTTTGCACTTACAACTACCATTTTATGTACTTTTTTGCAGTGTCAGTAAAAAAATGTGTCTCTGTCAGTAATTTTCATGATTTTTGTTAGAAACAAATTGAATTGGTGCTGTTTCTAAATTTTGGGCATCCAGTCAGTAAATTTCACTTTGGGGGGGGGGGGGGGGGTTGGCAACACTGATTCTTGCTGTAGGCTGTGCTACAGTGTGCCACAGTAACATTTAGGCCCCTTTCACACTGATGCGTTTTTCAGGCGGTTTAGTGCTAAAAATAGCTATACCGCCTAAAAAATGGCACCCTGCAGTCTTCGGTGTGAAAGCCCGAAGGCTTTCACACTGAAGCGGTGCGCTAGCAGGACCGCTCCAAAAGTCCTGCTAGCCACATCCTTGGAGCGGTATAGGAGCGGGGTGTTTACCACCCCTATACTGCTCCTTCCTATTGAAATCAATGGGAAACCGCGGTAATAACGCCGGCAATGCGCTTCTGCAGTATCGGCCGCTAGCAGGGGTCATAACTAGGGTTGTCCCGATACCACTTTTTTAAGACCGAGTACAAGTACTTTTTTTACTTTTTTTTAATCTCATGTGACAGCGGCACATGTGTCAGTATGTTGTTGTGTTTTTTTTTATTTTATTTTTATCTTTAACAATTTGTTTTTAATTTTTTTTTTTTACAATTTTATTTATTTATAATGCTTTCTTTTTTTTTTTTAAGGGGGGGGGGGGGTGGACCGTGTCAGTGTGTTTTTTCTTACATTTTTTTATTTTCTACAATCATTTCTTTTGTTTTTTTATTCTTTATTTTTTTATTATTTTTTTTAGCCCTGTTGGGGGGGCTTTGGTGAGATATCAGGGGTCTTAACAGACCTCTGACATCTTCCCTTTAAGACAGAGAAAGGGATTAGGGACACATGTTCCCCTGTCCCTTTCTCAGCAGCATCAGCTGCGCTGAAAATGAATGGAGTGAAGACAGCGTCTTCTCTTCATTCATAAACTGAAACATTTGTAATCACAGATTACAATGTTTCAGTTATGTGAATGGACAGTCAGTGATCACTGACTCTGTCCATTCGGAGCAGTAAGGAGCCAGATTTACCGGCTCCTACTCCGCTCTCCATCCTGACAATTCCAGGGTGTGGGGAGAAAAACACGGCGGGATACACGGCGGGATACACGGCGGGATACACGGGATACACGGCTGCATGCACGGGATACACGGCGGCATGCACGGGATACACGGCGGAAAGCACGGGATACACGGCGGCTTTCAGCTGCTTTAAAATCAGGGGTGATCGGTGCTTGTAACTTCCCCATGCACTGATCACCGCCAATAGTACAAGTATCGGGTGAAGCATCGGGAGCATTTGCCCGAGTACAAGTACTCGGGCAAATGCTTGGTATCGGTCCCGATACCGATACTAGTATCGGTATCGGGACAACCCTAGTTAAAACCACACCGCTAGCGGTCGAATATCGTGGTAATACCGCCACTGCACCTCCCCTGCCCCGTGTGAAAGGGTCCTCACAAAGAAACAGCACCCTGCCTCAGTACTCCTATTGGCTCTGGTAGATAAGTGGTTAAAATACCAAATGGCAGCAATTTTGTGGTCTATTTTTTTTTTTTTTTAGGGAAGTGGAGCTATCCTTTAAATGAAAGTAAATGTTTTGCAAGTTTTATCCATTTGTTTCTAGTCTCGAACATAATAAACAAGTAATATGCATTCCAAAAGTTATACATTCCCTTTAGGACTGATCATCTAGCTGCTTCGGAATTTCCATGACATCTATCAAAATAGCAGAGAGTTTTCGTGTCAACTCTCTATTCTGTTCTCTTCACGCGCGTTGTCGCTCGGCTCACAACACTTTTTATTTTCAATCCGAACTTGCTTTGTGTGATAGGGGAACTATTAAAAGACTTCTTTTGATCCTTAATGAAACGCGTTGCCATGACAATCCTAGCAACGCCTCCTTCTCCCATAAAGATTTAAATGTTACATTATTCTTTCCCAGAAAAAAAAAGAAAACTAAATTAGCAATTATTCCATTCACAATGACATCAAAGATCTCCTCTTAGATACGGCGCACGGTGTAAATAAATGGTGAATCTCACTTCAGCCTGGATGAGATCTTTATTAATGACGAGATTTATTATGGGAGCTACAAGTGGTGGTTAACTTTATTATTATTTTTTACGTTTTATGCACCAAACTAGGGGCCAGATTCACAGAGCCCTTACTCCGGTGTATCTCCTGTTAGACCGGAGTACTTTCAAATTACGCGCGTCGTATCATTAGTTTGAATGCTCAAACCATGATTCGACAGCTTCAGGCTTCGATCCGACAGGCTTAAGTCTCCGTACGCCTTCGGATCTACGCTGCAATCTTTTTGCGGCCGCTGGGTGGAGTTCGGGTTCGATTTCCGCGTCGGGGTATGCAAATGAGCTTTTTCCGGCGATCCACGAAGTTACGATCGTCCTTCGCAATCTCTTACGGCATCTGTAGTCATCTTTTTGCTGCGTAAAGTTATACCAGCTATTAGCTGGTCTATAGTTAGACGGCCCATGTTAAGTATGGCCGTCGTTCCCGGGTCAAATTTAACTTTTTTTTGAGTAAGTCGTCCGGGAATAGGAATGTACGTAAACGGCGCTACTAAAAAAAAGCTAACGACGTTATTTTGCCAATGCACGGCGGGAAATTTCTGAATGGAGCATGCGTAGTTCAATCGCCGCAGGGACGCGCCTAATTTAAATGCTTCACGCCCCCTAATCGCGTATTTCGATTCCGCCACGAGAAATACAATACGCAGCCATACCTTACGGGCCGAAATCTACCTGAATAGAGCCAGGTAGAGCCAGGTAAAATACGGCGGCGTAGTATCTCTGATACTCTGCGCCAGGGCAATTGTATCTGAATCTGGCCCTAATTTTTTTTTTACCATGAACCAAACGAGGTCTAGAGAATATTAGATTCCACTTGACTGGAATTAAAGGATGCATTCTTTTTTATCTTTAATCAAATAAAACAATAAAAAAAAAGAGCACCGTTAAGGTTAACCTATTTCTGACATTTGTAGTTTACAAGTTTAAATTCGTTTTTTTTTGCTAGAAAATTACTTAGAACCCCCAAACATATTATATACAGGGCCGATCGGCACCTATAGGCTCACTATGCAAGCCGCTTAGGGCCCCGCAAAGCTGCGAAGGGCCCCCCAAATTACTAAAGGCCCCGCCTGGTGAGAAGTCATTTTCGCCCCCTAACCCCCGCTTCTCAACTCGCTGGCTGCATGGGAGAAGAGGCAAGAAGTCAGCACCTCTTGCTTCTCAATTTAATGTAAGATGTAATTTCAGACAGCAGAACACCCCCTCCTCCTGCTTCTCAACTTTCTTTAATGTGACTGTCGTCAGCGCCGCCGGCTTCTCATTTTTAATGTGCCATGTCATTTTTCTTAGGGCCCCAGGGAGGTCAGGATCGGCACTGATTATATATATATATATAATATAATTTTAGCAGAGACCTTAGAAAATAAAATGGCAGTCATTGCAATATTTTATGTCACACTGTATTTGGGCAGAGTGTTTCAAACGCAATTTGTTTAGAAAAAAATACACTTTCACGAATTGAAAAAAAAACAAACAGTAAAGTTAGCCCAACATGTCATACTTTAAAATTGTGCATGCTTGTGGAATGGCGAAAAAACGACGGTACTTAAAAATCTCCATAGGCGGCGTTTTATTTTATTTTTTAGAGGTTACCTGTTTAGAGTTAGAGAGAAGGCATAGTGCTACAATTATTGCTCTCGCTCTAACGATCACGGCGATACCTCACATGTGTGGTTTGAACACTGTTTACATATGTGGGCGCAACCAATGTATGTGTTTGCTTCTACATGCGTACTCAGAGGGTAAGGCACTTTAAAAAATGTTTTTTCTTATTTGTTTAACTTTTTATTTTTACACTGTCCCTTAAATAAAAATCATTTTTTTTTCCTATTTCAAGGACTGTAAACATCTCTTGTAATATAAATAAGCATGACAGGTCCTCTTTATTGCGCAATCTGGGGTCAAAAAGACCTTTACACCAAAAAAAAACATTTTACATTTGCAAAAAAAAACAAAACATGCCCTTTAAGGTCATTAGGCGGAAGTGACGTCAGATGTCGCTCTGGTCCTCCTAGGGCATAGATTAGAGTGGGGGCCATCTTGCCCTAACTCGACTTCCTGCCCATTGCGCCATAGGATCAGATCATTAACGCCGCTACCAACGGCTCTGGTAAGCGGGGGAAATGACCCGGAAGTGACAGAGGTGGAGGGGGTGGCGGCACATTGCCGCTGCCCATAAAATTATCCCGTGGTGAATCTGCCGCCAGCACCACTTTTATGTGAAAGAGAATCGCTCACTGTTTATAAAAAAAACAATGGGGTTATGGCAGCTAGCTGCTGCCACAACCACAGTATATAATGTCAAAGTAATGGTGTATATATGCAGTGGGTGGTCCAGAAGTGGTTTTAAAGTGGAGGACCCCCCCCCCGTTTTTTTTTTTTTTAAAAGCCAGCAGCTACAAATACTGCAGCTGCTGACTTTTAAAAAATGAACACTTACCTGTCCAGTGTGCCCGCGAAGTCGGCAGTAGTGTTGCTCACGAATATTCGCATTGCGAATATTCGCTACGAATATTGCATATTCGAGTATTCGCGAATAACACGAATATCGCGGCGAATATTCGCTATTTCGAATATTCAAATTTTTTCAATTTTTTTTTTACAACAGATCACATCCTAGAGATCCCCATCGACATCTAAAAGCATTGCTGGTATGATTAGAGACCTTGGGCCGAGTAGCTGCAGCGCTCATTTTATATTGCCGAAAAATCGCAATGCGATTATACGGCAATAGCGATATCGCGCGATTATTTTATATTGTAATATATCACGAATATTCTGAGCCAATCAGAGTGCTCCTTCCGCATTTGCCGAATATTCGCAATTATTGTGTATTGTAATATATCACAAATATTCTGAGCCAATCAGAGTGCTCCTTCCGCATTTCTTGAATATTCGCAATTATTTTATATTGTAATATATCACGAATATTCTGAGCCAATCAGAGTGCTCCTTTCCGCATTTCTCGAAATTTCGCATTCGCATTCGCAATAGCGAAAATTCGCAATAGCGAAAATTCGCAATATTTTCATTTCCAAAAAATATCACGAATATTCGTATTTAGCGAATATATCTCGAATATTCGACTATATATTCGAGATATATCGCAAAATCGAATATGGCATATTCTGCTCAACACTAGTCGGCAGACGAGGACGATCAATCGCTCGGTCCTCGGATGCTGCCACTGCCATGCTCGGTGAGGGAATCAGGAAGTGCCCGGTTCCCTACCGCGCATGCACAAGTTCGCAGCGCTCCGTCACTGGTCCCCTCTCTCTCCTGGGAAGAGTGTGTTTCCAGAAGACAGCGGGGGGGGGGGGGGGGGGGGGGGTTGTGGTGGACGCGAAGGGCCGTGAAGTGCCCGGAAGTGGTGCAAATACCTGTTTTATACAGGTATCTGCACCCCCTCCCCCCTGAAAGGTGTCAAATGTGACACCGGAGGGGAGGAGGGTTCCGAAAAGAGGAAGTTCCACTTTTGGGTGAAACTCTGCTTTAAATCAGAACTACGCTGTATGACCCCTTTCACACTGACACATTTTTCAGGTGGTTCAGCGCTAAAAATAGCGCTGCTATACCGCCTTAAAAAATCATGCCCTGCAGGCTTCAATGTGAAAGCCTGAAGGCATTCACACTGAATCGGTGCGCTAGCAGGATCGCTCCAAAGTCCTGCTAGCCACATCTTTGGAGCGGGGTGTTTACCGCTCCTATACCTCTCCTTCCCATTGAAATCAACGGGAAATGACGGTAATACCGGCCCGCAATGCGCCTCTACAGAGGTGTATTGTGGGTGGTATTAACCTTTTTTCGGCCACTAGCGGGGGTTAAAACCACACTGCTAGCGGCCGAATATCGCGGTAAATACGACGGTTAGACATGTGCAATTTTTTTCGTTACGAACACGTTTTCCGTCATTATTCGTTATTTTCGTTGATTCGTTAAGCTACATTTGAATTCCGCCGGCTCATTTGTGATGCGCTGCCGCAACTTTAGGAGCAAGTGCTTCGTGAATGACAGCACTTGCTCCTAAAATTACGGCAGCGCAACGCAAATGAGATGCGTTACTCCAGAGCAAAGATGCTCTGGAATACGTGAATCTGGCCCATAGTATATAAGTGCAAAAATGATACATTCGATCATTGAAATAGACACTGAAAATCCACAATGGTTGCACGTTTTCATCCTCCACTGATGTCTTGGTGGTTGGAAATCCTTCCTTTCCTCTCTTTTCACTTCATGAATTCCGCATCCTTCTGTCTGATGGAACGATCATGTTGATGTCTAGTGGTAGCGACAGTTCACTGGTCTGGAATCGAGCACATATTTTGTTACTGTTTGCGTGTTGGAAATCAAAATAGCCCATAGGTTTCCATTCATCTGCATTATTCCGCTGATGGCGCTTTCATTAAGTCAGCGGTTGTTAAAAATAGATCTTTTCCTCCCGACTTCCAACGTGTCATGGTACAAGGCCGTTTTGTTTCAATGGTTAACCGTTTATGACAGTAGTGTTTCTTCGCACTTCACAAGATGATTGCAAAAGATCGCTGTTAATTACTGAAATAATTTATTGTGAAGCGACAGATGAACGTGTTCTAACCCCAGCTTAACCACTTCAGCTCTGAAAGATTTACCCCCCCTCCCCCCTTTCATAGCCAGGTCATTTTTCGCTATACGCCACTGGGTTACTTTAACTGACAATTGCGTGGTTGTGCGAAAATGCCATATCAAACCTTTCCAGTGTTGCCAACCTACTAAATTGATTTTTTTTTTTTTAATAAGTTTTTATTTTATTCTTTCACATGTCTACATCCGTCAATATTATTATGTTTCTTCATTAAATCTTTTCCCATTTTATAAATACAACCAAATCAACAGAAAAAGTATCAATATACATTACATTCCACATTGAAAAAGAAAAGAAAAACAGATAACAAAAAGGAAACAAAACAATAAACAATGATTGAATTTTAGTGACACAACACCCAAATGTTACAGGCAAAGCCAAGTTCGTTACTGGCATTTCCAAAAGTTACAAAATTAATTGCAAATTAAAGAGTTTGTAAAGGATTTTTTTTTTATCTTAATAGCTTCCTTTACCTTAATGCAGTGCTGTTTTCATGTCCTCATTGTTATTTTTTTGCTCTCAAGTTGCTGTAATTCTTCTCTGATCTCCACACTTCCTGGTTGTCTGTTTCCTGGTGACCACAGTACTGGGAGCTTTCTCTCTGTGGTCACTAATCAAGGAGGTGTGATTACTGTGTGTCTAGGTTCTAGTTTCGTTTTCCAAACCATCACTTCTCTATGGCTCTGTATGCTCTGTATAGCACCGAGGCAGGAAACAACACGCAAAAACGAAACTAGAAACTACAGGCACATTATATGATTGACTTGTATCTATTTTTAATCGTTTTTAAAAGGAATTAGTTAACTATTATGTCTCTATACCCTGTAAACAGTCATTTCAGCAAAAAAAAATGTTTCCTTTACAACTCCTTTAACCACTTGCCTAATGTGCACCTACACCCCCTTCCTGCCCAGACGAAATTTAAGCTTCCGGCACTGCGTCGCTTTAACTGACAATTGCGCGGTCGTGCGACGTGGTTCCCAAACAAAATTGGCGTCCTTTTTTTCCCACAAATAGAGCTTTCTTTTGGTGGTACTTGATCACCTCGGTTTTTATTTTTTGCGCTATAAACAAAAATAGAGCGTCAATTTTGAAAAAAAATGCAATATTTTTTACTTTTTGCTATAATAAATATCCCCAAAAATATATTAAAAAAATATTTTTTTCCTCAGTTTAGGCCGATACGTATTCTTCGACATATTTTTGGTAAAAAAAAAATGCAATAAGCGTTTATCGATTGGTTTGCGCAAAATTTATAGTGTTTACAAAATAGGGGATCGTTTATGGCATTTTTATTATTTTTATTTTTTTACTATTAATTGCGGCGATCTGCGATTTTTTTATTGGGACTGCGACGTTATGGCGGACACTTCGGACACTTTTGTGACATTTTTGGGACCATTTACATTTATACAGTGAACAATGCTATAAATATGCATTGATTACTGTATAAATGTGACTGGCAGTGAAGGGGTTAACCACTAGGGGGCTGGGAAGGGGTTAAATGTTTCTTCTAGTTTGTGTTCTAACTGTGGGGGGAGGGGGGTGACTGGGGAGGTGACCGATTGTGTCCCTATGTACAAGGAACACAATCTGTCTCCTCTCTCCCTGACAGGGACGTGCAGCTCTGTGTTTACACACAGAGCTCCACGTCCCCGCTCAGTTACTGGGCAATCGCGTGTGCCCGGCAGCGATCGTTGCCGCCGGGCACTCGCACCGGGATCCCAGCAGAGCGGCGCGTCCACGCGCACACGCCCGCCCGCGGCTTTAAAGAGACAGCACGTCATATGACGTGCTGTCAGGACAATGGAGTCCTCCACCCGCCGTCATTTGACGGTGGGCGGTGGACAAGTGGTTAAGCCTCGTACACACGGTCGGACACCAAACAAACTTTCCCTTGGATTTTTGTCCAAAGGGAGTTGTCCGGTCACACCCATAGCATACACACGCTCAGGCTTTTTCGGCAAACAAACACGAACCTAGTGACGTTTCAAAGTACTGACGAGAGTTTAAAAGAGGAAGTTCAATTCTCCGGCGTCACCCTTTGGGCTCCTTCTGCTAATGGAGAGTTAGTAGAGGTTTTGTCTGTGTGCATTCGTGATTTTCAGTTTCGTGCAATTTTGTTAGTTTCTGAATGTCTGTTCGTCAAGCAGATATGTTGCGCAGTGGGGTTGTGCTAACTTGACCCACAAAAAAATATAGAAATATATTTGATTCATATAACCAAAATACACAAATCCAAAGTAAAGACATTTGTTTTTACTCCGTCAGTATCACCAGCAAAGCAGCTTTTAGTATTATCACATTATAAAGAAGTAGAGAATGTGCGCTGCTTTTCTTGATTTCAGAACTTGCCGCGTCACGAATGTGCTCTTTCAAATACGAACGCTAGTTTTACCAGACAGAACCCTTCAGGCTGATCTTTGGTTCTGAGCATGCGCGTTTGTACTTTGTACAAAAGTCTGATTGCGTGCTGTACACACGGTCGGACTAGGCACCATCTGACTCTTGTTGACGTAAAGTTTGTCCGTTTGCAGACCAAACTTTTTGTCCGATGGAGAGTACATACGGTCGGACTATTTTGAAAACTTGCTCATTTGAAGTTTGTTGGCAAACAGTCCGACCGTGTGTATGGGCATTTCGAATATTTAGGCTACAAACAAATACAATAAGCAATTAGCAATATGATTTAACCACTTAAGAACCGCCTAACGCCGATATACGTCAGCAGAATGGCACAGCTGGGCACAGGCACGTACATGTACATTGCCTTTAAGGCCGCGTACACACGAGGAGACATGTCCGATGAGACAGGTCCGACGGACCGTTTTCATCGGACATGTCTGAAGGGATCTTTTGGTCTGATGTGTGTACACACCATCAGACCAAAATCCCCGCGGACAGAGAACGCAGTAACATATAACACACCAACGTGCTCAAACAAGAAAGTTCAATGCTTCCACGCATGCGTCGAATCAATTTGACGTATGGTACACTGTGCTTTAGTGTAGCGCTACCCAGGGCCGGCCTTAGGCCTTTAGGCGCCCTGTGCGAGAAAGCTTTACAGCGCCCCCTACTGACCACGCCCCTCAGTAACCACACCCCTTAGTAACCACGCCCCTTGGTAACCACGCCCTTTCAGTGTCCACACCCATTTCTCCAATATCGGCTCCATTTAAAGCCTTCCATTCCGTTAAGTTCCCAAAAGACAGATTACAAGCTATGTTAAAAATACAACTTTTATTCACATGGTATAATAACGCCACCTATACTATAAATCACACGCTATAATAACGCCACATATAAAGTAAATCACACGCTATAATACCACTACCTGTAAATTTACTATCAAATATCAAACATAATTACAATAAAGTATTTTGTATTTACTGTTCCTTTAGGAAACACCTTATTTAAATAATAAAATACAAAACAGACATTAAGCAGTGCTCTGCATTTATAAAAAAAAAAATGTACTTACAGAAAAAAGTTTTTACATCTGCTGCCTGCGTCTGTAGATTCTTGCCTTCCTTTGTCTTCTCAGTGCGCATGGCGTATGAGCTCCTCATAGCAAGGCAAGGACAGCCGCCCACGCCGTCTTTCCGGCAGAATCTGCCTGTGGCCTGCCAGGTGTACCTAGAGCATTTGGCACACGGGGGGGGGGGGGGGGGTGGGAACCTATATCTGCTCCCCCCCAGTAAAATGTAAAAACACCCCACTGTGCCCCCTGCATCCTTCAATATCTCTGTCACTACTACTCCACAACTGCACCAATGGACCCCTTTACATTACACAGTACCCTGCACATCTGGACCCCTTTACATTACACAGCACCCTGCACCTCTGGACCCCTTTACATTACACCGCACCCTGCACCTCTGGACCCCTTTACATTTCACAGCACCCTGCACCTCTGGACCCCATTACATTTCACAGCACCCTGCACCTCTGGGCCCCTTTACATTACACAGCACCCTGCACCTCTGGGCCCCTTTACATTACACAGCACCCTGCACCTTGGGGCCCCTTTACATTACACAGCACCCCACAGCTCTGGACCCCTTGACATTACACAGCACCATG
Organism: Rana kukunoris; assembly: GCA_029574335.1. NCBI lineage: Eukaryota > Metazoa > Chordata > Amphibia > Anura > Ranidae > Rana > Rana kukunoris. The sequence goes on from CM056053.1 coordinate 459,803,674, forward strand.
CACCTCTGGACCCCTTTACATTACCCTGCACCCCTGGACCCCCTTACATTACACAGCACCCGGCACCTCTGGACCCCTTTACATTTCACAGCACCCGGCACCTCTGGACCCCTTTACATTACACAGCACCCTGCACCTCTGGACCCCTTTACATTTCACAGCACCCTGCACCTCTGGGCCCCTTCACATTACACAGCACCCTGCATCTCTGGGCCCCTTTACATTACAATGCACCCTGCACCTCTGGACCCATTTACATTACACTGCACCCTGCACCTCTGGACCCCTTTACATTACACTGCACCCTGCACCTCTGGACCCCTTTACATTACACAGCACCCTGCACCTCTGGACCCCTTTACATTACACAGCACCCTGCACCTCTGGACCCCTTTACATTACACTGCACCCTGCACCTCTGGACCCCTTTACATTTCACAGCACCCTGCACCTCTGGACCCCTTTACATTTCACAGCACCCTGCACCTCTGGACCCCTTTACATTTCACAGCACCCTGCACCTCTGGACCCCTTTACATTTCACAGCACCCTGCACCTCTGGGCCCCTTTACATTACACAGCACCCTGCACCTCTGGACCCCTTTATATTACACCGCACCCTGCACCTCTGGACCCCTTTATATTACACCGCACCCTGCACCTCTGGACCCCTTTACATTTCACAGCACCCTGCACCTCTGGACCCCTTACATTACACAGCACTCTGCACCTCTGGACCCCTTTACATTACACAGCACCCTGCACCTCTGGACCCCTTTACATTACACAGCACCCTGCACCTCTGGACCCCATTACATTTCACAGCACCCTGCACCTCTGGACCCCTTTACATTACACAACACCCTGCACCTCTGGGCCCCTTTACATTACACAGCACCCTGTACCTCTGGGCCCCTTTACATTACACAGCACCCTGCACCTTGGGGCCCCTTTACATTACACAGCACCCCACAGCTCTGGACCCCTTGACATTACACAGCACCATGCACCTCTGGACCCCTTTACATTACCCTGCACCCCTGGACCCCCTTACATTACACAGCACACTGCACCTCTGGAACCCTTTACATTACACAGCACCCCACAGCTCTGGACCCCCTTACATTACACAGCACCCTGCACCTCTGGACCCCTTTACATTACACAGCACCCTGCACCTCTGGACCCCTTTACATTACCCTGCACCCCTGGACCCCTTTACATTACACAGCACCCTGCACCCCTTTACATTACACAGCCCCAGACACCTGTACATTACACAGACACCCCCTAACAGTTCTGGACCCCCTGCATGTTACACGGACCCCCTACAATACAAAACCCCCTCTACAATACAGATTCACCCCTACAATACAGAACCCCCCCCCCCTCTACAGTGCAGAACCCCTACAATAAAGAACCCCCCCACACAATACAGAACACACACCCCTACAATACAAACCCCCCCTCTACATTGCAGACTGCAGACCCCCCTACAATAAAGAACCCCCCACAATACAGAACACCCCCCTACAGTGCAGACCCCCCTACAATAAAGAACACACCCCCCTTACAATACAGATTCCCCTCTACAGTGCAGACCCCCATACAATAACACCCCCCCTACTTCAGACCCGTTAAGCAGGTTCAGATAACCTGCTTGCCGCGTGCTGCACACACAGCACAGTGCAGACAAGGGGGAGGCAGCTTTCATTGCTCGGCTGCGTAACTGTGAAACAGTCACAGACAGCCGAGACTCAGACCCGCGGAGCTGCCACAGGGAAAGGGGATCACCCAGGTCCGGTTGTGCCGACGGCTCCTGCAAAGCCAGGCACCCGGAACCACTCGGCAAAGTCGCGGGAGGGAGGGCGCCGGTCTGACACCCCCAGTGTATAGCACCCGGTGCGGCACCCCCCCCGCCCACTACTTAGTCTTAGTACGCACCCCCCTGGCACCCGGAACCACTCAGCAAAGTCCTCTTCGGTCGCGGGGGGGGGTGCCGGCCTGACATCCCCAGTGTGTGGCACCCGGAGCGGCACGCCCCTCTGCCCACTACTTAGTCTTAGTACGCGGGCGATTATTAAAAAAATTCAGTGCGGTCGCCAGACGCCCATGATGCTATGGCGCCCTGTGCAACCGCACTGTCCGCACACCCCAAAGGCCGGCCCTGGCGCTACCCCATTCAGGAGCCGCTAAGTATAAGTGGGATCGGCTCGTTGTGTTACCTGGCAAGTGTCTAGGGGTGATACTTGTGAGTTGAGGAGAAGAGAGTGAATGTCCAGTCTTTAGTTGGGTTTTCTTCAATGCTTTATTCCAAGGCCCAACATGGTCTTCATCAACATAGAGGAGAGAGAGAGAGAGAGAGAGAGAGAGAGAGAGAGAGAGAGAGAGAGAGAGAATTTGAGTATCAGACCTTGGATATTGCAAAGTGAGAGAGCAATCTTACTCTCAGTAGTAATGAGCTCAGTTCGTCGCCACTCCAATTGGAGTGGGTAAAGAGCTCCCGGACAGGTCTCTGCCAAAGGCCGAAAAAGAAAGACACATGCATGGGGGACCTTGGCGCTGCGAACCCCGAGTGTGAAGTGAAAGAGAAAGAGGGTTTCCCCATGGGGCTTTTAACAGCATATTGGTAGAGGTCAAAACATGAATGGAACAGTGATACTGTAAAACATCATTTAATCGACAGTTGACAAAGGTCACATGGTTATTAAAATCATACAATAGAAGTTGGAACAACATTGCTGATCACACAAAAAGATTCCACAATGGATGAAAGCATATAAACAGGGTACATGATAGTGTTACGTTGCAAAATGATTCAACACGATCTGGGTTCCCCGACGCGTTTCGACCTGTTATAGGTTTCTTCAGGGGGATAATGCATTCTAAAAAATATATACAATACATGCTTTAGAATTCAACATATTAGTAGGTGAGACATAAATGTACTAGACACAGGGAACATTTACCGTAAAATTCGCGGATGGATAGTAGTGTGATCAGGGATGAAACAAACCATGAAAACAATCCAAAGTGGGACCTCGTGGTTGACGCACCAACGCCATAGGGGGGGGGGGGATGGTTCGCCCAAGGAGGCTTACAAGGAGCCAAAAAGTACACACCCTCCGGGGAGCAGGGAAGTGGATGCCTGTGAAAGATGCCCAAAAATTGTCATATTAAGGGATCATAGTATTAGCAGCATGTGGTGCTGAGTAAATAGGTATAAGTATTTAGGCATATAGAAGGTTGCTGGCGACTAGTAGTAGAATAAGTAATCAATATTATATAGTAATAAAATTAAATGGTTGATGATAAGGGCAGACATACATAGAGGTCTCCCATAAACATCTAATATGTAGAAGTATGTCAAATCAATGTAGTGAAATCATAGATATTGAAGTAAAGAGAAATAGTGTGTGAATGCTGAAAATGTCAAGTTGGGAGGTAGAAGGTGATGGCGAACTGCCTGCGTGTGTGTGTGTGTGTGTGTGTGTGAGAAAGGGGAGAAAAAGGGGGGTGAGTTAATAAATAAAAAAGATGCAAAATATAGGACTGATTGAGTATGTGTGTGTGTGTGTGCATATGCGTGCGGAGGAATAGTGAAGAATCAAAGTATAAAATGTGATGAATTAATAAAATGGGAGTCCCACTGGGGAAAAGAGTGGGAATAGTGATAAAGTGGAATGAATGTGTGAAAGAGATGAAGGAGATATGCTATGGGGATCAAAGGTGTAGATGGAAGGTATGGCAGTAAAGTATGTTAGTATACAAAAGGGGGGGGGGGATAAACCCTAGGTGAGAGATGTGTAACTATGAAACATGTGGGTAAAATGATTAGATAGGTGATATCACATAAAAATGTTAGATGTATGGATTACCTAGCTGCAAACGTGCAGGGAGGATAGACTGGTGCTATCGAGCAGCGAGGTATGATGTCTAACCAGCCAGGACTCCATGGAGCAAAATAGCTCAACGAGGAATCCACCTTATATATGTCTGGGAATATGATTGGGCTGCAGGCTCCGATCTATCCCCGCCCCCCAGAAGGAATGACGTAGGGCCACCACGTGGGCGACCCGACAGAGGCTCCCTCGGCGTCCCGGAAGGCCGGGAGGTCCCGCCCATCGACGTCACCTACTGCCGCAAACTGCGTGACGCCATGGCAATGAGCGCGCGCTGGAGCACAGCGCGCGCGCTCCCGCCATGACAGTCCAGAGGTGCACGTGGGACGCCGCCGGCAGGGCAAAGCGTAAGCACCGCGGTCGGGCACTGAGTGAAGCCCAGACCGTAGGTGAGGGCAAAACGGGGGGCGCAAAGGGATTTGCGACCCCCTACCCTGCCGGGAAGCCAATATGGGCGGGATCCCATCCCCCAAAGGCGGGGCACCACCAGAGGCCCCCCAAATGGATTGCTAGGGTGGCGAAATGTAAAAAGAGTTAGGCCTGGCAGCCGAAACACCACTTGCAAATGCTGGGAGGACCGGGCCTCTGCCACAGGCCTAGTAGTTGAATGAGCATGAAATTGAAGTGAGCGAGTCCTCCCAATAAATTTAGTTAGAGTCACTGTATCCCCGATGGTTCGTTCAAGCCCTATTAGATCACCTGCCTCCGGGTTCTCCTCAAGCCGATCCCCCACCGCACAGCTTCCAGCCTAGGATTCTTTCAGAAAAGGGTTGGGACCCAGCAGCATCTGGGATCCCTCGCCACGTTAGAGTGAAGCTCCGCATGGTGCGCAACTTCGGCCAAGTAGGCCATGGCTGCGGGGGCCGTGGATGCGCGCACCCTGAAGGTGGATACCGCACCCGGAACTCGGACCCCGCAGAAGACAAGAACGGGCCCCAGGCCAAGGCGGCTGCCCCAGATATAGCCTCCCTCAGCATGCCTCGGTGAGGGAACCAACCCCTCTGATTGGCTGGTGAGGAAAATGAGTCCGCCAGAACCCCTCTAGCGCCAACTGCCGCCCAGGGGTGAACACACACCCCTGGAGCGCAGACCGGCCCACAGGACAGTTCTGGAATTGGCAGCAGCCAAATTTTACAAATTGCGAATGAGAGCCACGTAACTCTCCCATTCCCCACTAACTTTAGCGTAACGCCCCCACAAAAAAAACAAGGGGGCGCTACATTAGTTAAAGAAATGTCATTCAGTTAGGGTAACATCTAATTTAACGGCAGTGTGCTTGAGAAGCTTCCAACTAAACGCACGACACGAATGTGATCTATAAAAGCCCATAACCACAAGATCTAAAACTCATAATAAAGTAAAACATTCAGAATTTTCGGGATAGTCACAGTGTTCCCTGGAGAGCACTAGTTCAATGACTGATTTTATTTGTTGCCTGCAGATGCATTTTTAACTGTAGTCTTCTCAGTCATCATAATTGAAGGTCTGGATGTTACACTGCAAATAATTTAGAGTGACACAATCTAGTCATAATAAGCATAAAAAAGAAAGGAAATGAGTTCTCTCTCCCAATGTGTTTGCTTGGTGGATAATTGCTATATCATTATATCATTTCAAGTGCTCCACATTGACTTGCAGTGTCTTCCTCTTCAGGCTTAAACTCTGAGAGACCGTACATGCTTATAGTCAAATTATTATTAGGAAGGAAAGAAATCCAACTATGCAAACCAACCTTGCCTATTTGTACAGGAATGAGTTGCAGTATGTGTATGGTCAGTGGTGTAACTAGAACCTTCAGGGCCCCTGTGAAAAAAAACGTGAAGGGCCTCCATGACCTCCGACTGGGGACCTTCCCTCTGAGCCCAGTGCCGGAATGTCAGGGCCAGGTCGCAAGTGCGACCTTTGTGACCCTGAGGGCTTTCACACTGAGGCGATGCGCTGGCAGGAGAGCAAAAAATCTCCTTCAAGCAGTATCTTTGGAACATCTTTTACCGCTCCTTTCCATTTAAAACAATATGAAACCGCCGTAAAACTGCCCGCAATGCGCCTCTGCAGAGGCGCATTGCGGGCGGTATTAACCCTTTTTTGGCCGCTAGCGGGGGTTAATACTGCACCGCTAGCGGCCGATATTTTTAGCGGTGCTATACCACCACTGCACCTCCACTGCCCCGTGTGAAAGGGGCCTAAACATGGAGGGCCAGATTCATAAAAGAGATACGAAGGTCGTATCTATACGCCTGATTCATAGAATCAGGTTACGCATAGATCTCCCTAAGATCTGACAGGTGTAAGTGACTTACACCGTCGGATCTTAGGCTGCAATTCTAGGCCGGCCGCTAGGTGGCGATTCCATTGCGGTCGGCGTAGAATATGCAAATGACTAGTTACGCCGATTCACGAACGTACGCTTTGCCCGTCGCTGTCAATTTACGTCGTTTCCGTAGAGATACGCGTCGTAAAGATAAACATGTCCCCTAGGTGGTCTAGCCAATGTTAAGTATGGCCGTCGTTCCCGCGTCGAAATTTGAAATTTCACGTCGTTTGCGTAAGATGTCCGTAAATGGCGCTGGACGCCGTTAACGTCGAAACCAATGATGTCCTTGCGACGTCATTTAGCGCAATGCACGGTGGGAAATTTTAGGGACGAAGCATGCGCAGTACGTTCGGCGCGGGAACGCGCCTAATTTAAATGGTCCCCACCCCATTTGAATTAGGCGGGCTTGCGCCGGGTGGACTTACGCTACCCCGCCGCTACTTTACAGGCAAGTGCTTTGTGAATCGAGCACTTGCCCGTAAAACTTGCGGCGGTGTAACGTAAATGTAATATGTTACGCCGCCGCAGAGTAAGCCGATTCTACCTGAACCTGGCCCGAAATGTGCTTCTACAATACATTTTTTAATAAACTTTAAAATACCGGTAGATTTTCTATTTTTGTCATTTCATTTTGTGATGAGCCTCATTTACCAGAATTTTTGCTCGTATGTAAAACAAAAAAATAGTTGTCAAAAAATACAGAGCATAACTTACCCACCAAAAAAGTATAAATATGTATTATTGTTCTCTGGCAACAACAGAAAGATACAGCGGAACATTCCCAAGGCAGCGTCTTGTCTAGGAGCTGTGAGGAGGGCAGAGCACCAGCGAGCAGGCAATACAATGGGGACAAACAGCCAAGACATCAAAATGCTAGAAATAGCTACGATCAAAAATATATGGATAATAATCTGACAAAGTGTGGCTTACCTATGTTTCGGTTTACGTTGGTGCGATGACCGCTGCCCCATGTTTTCTGTTTCAGGGGGGTGACCCCTTTCTCTTGCTGTGTCCTATGGGGCTACCCTGCCAAGCAGGGACTAGAGTTGTGTCTCCCTACACTGTGTGCATGCATACAAACACACAGCCCTATTAGGGTGACCACATTCCCAAATTACCATTCAGGGACACCCGCCCTTCCCAAAAATCAGCTTGTGCTGTAACGAATCACAGCACAGTGATTGGACACAAGAGGCGGGATTCATGATTTCTCCAATCACAAGCAGGGGGCGGGGATTGTGCTCCTCCAGGTATTCCCGGCCAGTCAGTGAGTAAAAGTGGTGATGTAGCAGCCTTTTTTGGGGGCATCAGATTGGCCCCGGGGGGGCTATGTCAGTTTCATTCCAGGACACTGTATTGTCCTGGAATGAATGTGCCCGGGACAGACCTTCAAAATGCGGGACTGTCTCAGGCAATCCGGGACACGTGGTCACCCTAATGCCGCGTACACACGGTCGTTTTTTGCGATGAAAAAAAACTACGTTTTCTGTGAAGTAAAAAAACGACGTTTTTGAAACGTCACTTTTCAAAGACAATTTTGCATACACACCATCGTTTTTTCACAAAAAGCGAGGTTACGTTCACCACTCTTTTCCATTGAAGCTCGCTTCATAACTAGCTTCTGGGCATGTGCGGGTTGAAAAACGTCGTTTTGAACGACGTTTTTGCTACACACGGTGACTTTTTGTGAAACAAAAAACGACGTTTTGAAAAACGACACAAAAAATTCAAGCATGTTGGAATTTTTTTTTGCCCACACACAATCAATTTAAATGACGTTTTAAAAAACGTCGTTTTTTTTCATCGCAAAAGACGACCGTGTGTACGCGGCATAAGCCCTATAGAATAGGATGGCAAGGCACTCCCCTGTTCTTCCCTCCTACCCCCCCCCCACTTCTCCAAGCATATAGACTAGAGACTGCTCTTCCTTGTAAAGACTGGAAGTTCAGGCAAGCAGCACTGGAAGTTCAGGCAGGCAGCAGCATTAAAAAGTGTAAAATGTTAAGCTTGCCTCTTAAGCACAGTGCAATGCACACAGGGTACTTGTAGCTGGTTGTGGAGAGCTTGCTGTGCTTGATCGCCTCCCCCCCCCAACACTGTCTTCTGTGTGGATCAGGCTAAGTGATAGTGTGCCTGCTTCTTCTCCCCACCACTGTGTAGGGAGCGGGCTAAATGCTTTAGTGTGTGCTCCCCCCCCCCCACCAGCTGGTGTGTGGGCGGCTGCATGTGTAAGAGCTTTGCCCATCTTCCCTGTAGGGTGACCACTTGTCCCGGATTGCCCAGGAGAGTCCCGCATTTTGCAGGTCTGTTCCAAACACATTCATTCCAGGACAATACAGTGTCCTGGAAAAAAACCGACACAGACACCCCCCCGGGCCAATCTGATTCCCCCAAAAAAGGCCGCCATATTACTGCCTTACTCACTGACATCACTTGTCCTGGCCGGAAATGCCTGGAGGAGCACAGTCCCCACCCCCTGCTTGTGATTGGAGAAATCATAAATCCCGCCTCTTGTGTCCAATTACTGTGCTGTGATTTGTTACAGCACAAGCTGATTTTTGGGAAGGGAGGGTGTCCTCAATGGTAGTTTGGAAATGTGGTCACCCTACTTCCCTTGTGGCTTCACTTCCTGGTTCCATACTGCGCATGCACGAGTCGCACTGCGCGATCCGAATGGTCCCTGTTGTCTTCTGAGACCTGTGTGTTTCCCAGAGGACAGCGGGGGGACGGGGACAGGAAGTGGCGTAGATACCTGCAGATAATGTAGCAATAAACAGGTATCTGCCACCCCCTCCCCCCTTAAAGGTGCCAAATGTGACAGCGGATGGGGGGGAGGGCTCCGAAAAGCAGAAGTTCCTTTTTTGGGTGGAACTCCGCTTTGAGGCTTTTCTCCATCCTCTGCTAGCTTAGCATGCATATGAATACACACAACATGAATACAACCTCCTGAGTATAAGTCCATATATACCATTAATCAGCCGGGGGCACAGATCGGTGCATGACTTTGAGTCCGTCTCAGCTGTTGGATTTCCAATTTCGCAGTGACTTGGTTAGGATGACACAGTGAGTGAAGATTTCCTCCACAGGTCGGGTTGTGTGGAAATTGTTTAGAAGAGTACCGTGTCTGGCTCACACGTCTTTTATATGGGTGTCACCTTTATTTATTCAATATACAGTAGCTACACTGCCTAACAATTTTCTTTGTGCACCGATCAAGTGCACCTAACAAGTAGATAGGATAGCAGGCAACTCCAGGGGTTTGTACATTGAGTTACATTCTAAAGTTCATTGGGGACCTTGAACCAGGCAATTTTTTTTTTTTTATGTCTTTGTACCCAATGGGAAATTCAGTGGCGGCTGGTGCTCCAAATTTTTTTTTTTGGGGGGGGGGGGGGGGGGGGGTGCCAAAAAAACAAACAATTGCAGCCTCACTGTGCCCATCAAATGCAGCCACTGGGCCCATCAATTGTCACCACTGTGCCATGCCATCAAAAGCAGCCACTGTGCCATGGCATCAAACGGAGCCACTGTGCCATGCCATCAAATACAGCCACTGTGCCACCAATTGTCACCACTGTGCCATGCAATCAAATGCAGACACTGGGTCCATCAATTGTGACCACTGTGCCATGCCATCAAAAGCAGCCACTATGCCATAGCATCAAAAGCAGCCACTGTGCCATAACATCAACGCAGCCGCTGTACCATGCCATCAAATACAGCCACTATGCCATCAATTGTCACCACTGTGCCATGCCATCAAATGCAGCCACTGTGCCCATCAATTGTCACCACTGTGTCAATTGTCGTCACTGTGCCCTTTAATTGTCGCTACTGTGCCCTTTAATTGTCGTCACCATGCCCTGTAATTGTTGCCACCGTGCCCTGTAATTGTTGCCATCGTGCCCTTTAATTGTCACCACTGTGCCCTTTAATTGTCGCCACTGTGCCCTTTAATTGTCGCCACTGTGCCAATTTTCGCCACTGTGCCAATTGCCTCCACTGTGCTAAGTGCCAATTGTCGCCACTGTGCCCTGTAATTTTCACCACTGTGCCAATTGTCACCACTGTGCCCTTTAATTGTCGTCACCATGCCCTGTAATTGTTGCCACCGTGCCCTGTAATTGTCGCCATCGTGCCCTTTAATTGTCGCCATCGTGCCCTTTAATTGTCACCACTGTGCCCTTTAATTGTCGCCACTGTGCCCTTTAATTGTCGCCACTGTGCCAATTTTCGCCACTGTGCCAATTGCCTCCACTGTGCTAAGTGCCAATTGTCGCCACTGTGCCCTGTAATTTTCACCACTGTGCCAATTGTCACCACTGTGCCCTTTAATTGTCGCCACTGTGCCCTGTAAAATGCTGCCCCGCGGCCCGGCAATTACCTTTCTGGGGTTGGCCACCCTCCTTCCACGGTCCCTCGATGTCTTCTCCAGCCCTCGATGAGGCTTCAGCCAATCAGGTTACCAGCAACCAGAACCGGTGAACCTGATTGGCTGAGATGCCTGTCAGTCTTATCCAAGGAACGCACCCCCCGTGTGTCCCCTGGATACGTATTTGGAAGCCTATTACAGCCTGGCTCTGATAGGCACTTCCACAGCCAACCAGCTGCCATTATTCAGATGGCCGGCGCTCACCAGTGAGCCGGCCATCTGAATAGTCGGCGGCAGAGACAATAGATGGATTCATGCAATTCATAAATCTATGTATTGTATTCAGTGGTGGTATTCAGTGGTGGTGCGGAGGTCCGGCGCCCTCTATGGATGCACCACCACTGGTCAAATTTCTGTTGTTTTCTGTCCCAGAGACGCAACAGAAAGTTAGCAGAAATATCCCAAAGAGAGGGTAATTTCCCTCTTAAGCCTCATACACACGGTACGATTGTTGGCCAACCGAGCTTCTGATTTTTGTCAAAAGGGCGTGTGCCAGGATCTTGTCTTGCATACTAACGGTACACAATTGTCGTGCAACAAACACGAAAGTAGTAACGTACTACAAGAAATTTCAGCTCTTGAGCGCCACCTTTTGGCCCCCTTCTGCTAATTTCATGTTTGCTGAGCATTGATTCCAAACATGCGTGTTTGTACATTTGACTTTTGTGTGACGGATTTGTGTACTGCCAAAAATGTACTAGCCTATCATCCAACATTTGTTGGCCGAAAGTTGGACAATGATTGTCAAAAAGAACGTACTAACGGTCAGATGTTAGGACAACAGTCTGTCAACAGACTTTCTTTTGGTGGTATTTGATCCCCTCGCGTTTTTTTTTGCGCTATAAACAAAAATAGAGCGAACATTTTGAAAAAAATTCTATATTTTTTCCTTTTTGCTAGAATAAATATCCCCAAAAATATATAAAAAAAAATTCCTCAGTTTAGGCCAATACGTATTATTCTACATAGTTTTGGTAAAAAAATAATTGCAATAAGCGTTTATTGATTGGTTTGCGCAAAAGTTATAGCGTCTACAAAATAGGGGATCGTTTTATGGCATTTTTATAAATAATTTTTTAGGTGGTGCTGTAGGGGTTAAGTGTTCCCTAAGGAGTGATTCTTACAGCAACGGAGCGTGGCTTGCTGTGATTTTTATTAATAATTTTTTAGGTGGTGCTGTAGGGGTTAAGTGTTCCCTAAGGAGTGATTCTTGTAGGGGGGCGTGGCTTGCTGTGACACGTCACTGATAGTGTTTTCCAGAAGACAGGGAGGGACCGTGGAAGGACCTTTTCGAGGGTTTGCAGCCGAGCTGTCCCTAAATATTTCCAAGGCTCTCCGGCACCCCCCCCCCCCTCTGGCCACATGCGGTATTGCATGCCATAGAAGTCAATGCATAACTAATTATCTTAGTTGGCTTCTATGGGGAAACTCCCTTTGATATGCAAGTAATTTGGATTACAAGCATTCTCCTGGAACGGATTATACTCATAATCCAAGGTTCCAATGTATAATGGTTGGGTTTTGGGTAATCTTCAGGACTAAGATTATTTTTTAATCATGTGAACCAAAAATTTGACTTAAGTGGTTAAGTGAATGTAAAAAACTGATGTAAAAACTGATGTAAACTAATCCGTTTTTGAAAAAACGTGACTAAATTGATGAAGCAAACTGAACAAAGGTGAGAAAGGGACCTAACTGACACTTTTGACAGTTTTTTGGGGACCAGTGACAATATTACAGTGATCAGTACTAAAAAATATTAGGGCTGTTAGTGATTAAAATGTTTGTGTTTAATTAACCATTTTTTTTTTAATCGATTAATTATAACACACGTACAAATCCAACTACTTTTAGCTGATCTCTGTGCAGGCTGATTCCCAGTGCAGCTCCAACCACTGGAAAAATGGATAGCAGGATACAAAAAACACACAAAGGCAGCGCTCGATGGGAATAGCATTAAAACTTTTATAGTCTTCGAGTAGGTAACAAAATAAATATTGCACTGGAGATAAGATCGATGTAGCTACATAAACTGTAAAAATGGTGCGAGTAATGCCAAACGGTAGCAAAAGCAGTCATACAAACATGTAGCTAAGTATGATACTGGTATAAAAATGTGTACAACGATACAACTGCTGAATCTAGATGAGGAGGGGTTAACATCAGTCCGTCGGCATTTAGATGTCCCGTGAAGGGAACTATCACAACTCCCAGTGGGTGGCTGTAGATTCCTAGGTTGATAGAGGGAAGTGATAGAAGGAAGTGATAGAGGAAAGTGTACCACCCTTGTGTGTGGCAGATAGTAAGGTCCCGCCGGCATGCAGATATAAGGCACAGCAAAGGAGCCCTTCAGATGGACACGGCAAGCCCCGCCGGTGTCTGTGACGTTACCGGATCTCCGACGGAACTCCCTGAAGACCCAGAAGCCGGCGGAGAGGTGAGTACCGATCAAAAGAATTTTGATCGATCAACAAAATTAACGATTAATCGAGAAATAAACTACTTGCAATGTATGAACAGCGATCAGTCATTTCCCCATGTCAGTCCACCCCCCCTTCAGTTAGAACACACCCAGGAAACATGATTAACCCCTTCCTCGCCCCCTAGTGTTAACCCCTTTCCTGCCAGCGTCATTTTTATAGTAATCAATGCATTTTTATAGCACTGATCGCTATAAAAATGACAATGATCCCAAAAATCTGTCAAAAGTGTCCGAAGTGTCCGCCATAATGTCGCAGTACTAATAAAAATTGCTGATCGCCGCCATTACTATTTAAAGAAAAATATTAATAAAAATGCCATAAATCTATCCCCTATTTTGTAAACGCTATAACTTTTGCACAAACCAATCAATAAACTCTTATTGCGATTTTTTTTAACGAAAAAAATGTAGAAGAATACGTATTGGCCTGAACTGAGGATTTTTTTTAATATATATATATATATATATATATATATATATATATATTTTTTGGGGGGATATTTATTATAGCAAAAAGTAAAAAATATTCATTTTTTTCAAAATTGTTGCTCTATTTTTGTTTATAGCGCAGAAACTAAAATCCGCAGAGGTGATCAAATACCACCAAAAGAAAGCTCTATTTGTGGGAAAAAAGGACGTCAACTTTGTTTGGGAGCCACGTCACATGACCGTGCAATTGTCAGTTGAAGCGACTCAGTGCCGAATCGCAAAACGTTGACCAGCAATAAGGTCCGGGGCTGAAGTGGTTAATAGTTAATTTCCACAGCCCTAAAAAATATGCACTGTCACTGTACTAATGACATTGGCTGGAAAGGGGCTAACATCAGGAGTGTTCAAAGGGTTAACTGTGTGCCTAGTCTGTGTTTTGTTACTGTGTTTGTTTGAGGTGCTTGTACTAGAGCAGGGGTACTTCATTAAAATTCAAGGAGGTCCGGTCACCAAAATTTTCTTTGGGCCGAGGTCAGAATCTCAAGTCTGTGTTATGTGTACAATTTCAACAATATTTATTGTCAAGTTTCAGGTGTCCCCATAACAGTGCCTCTTTACATCAGGTGTCCCCATCACAGTGCCTCTTTACATCAGGTGTCCCCATCACAGTGCCTCTTTACATCAGGTGTCCCCATCACAGTGCCTCTTTACATCAGGTGTCCCCATCACAGTGACTCTTTACATCAGGTGTCCCCATCACAGTGCCTCTTTACATCAGGTGTCCCCATCACAGTGCCTCTTTACATCAGGTGTCCCCATCACAGTGCCTCTTTACATCAGGTGTCCCCATCACAGTGCCCCTTTACATCAGGTGTCCCCATCACAGTGCCCTCTTAAATCAAGTGTCCCCCTCTGATGACAACAAAACGTTCCCCTTAACATAAAATTTGCCCATCAGAGTGTCCCTTAACATAAATTATGTCCAACAGCGTGCCCCTTAATATGAATGTGCCCATCAGTGTGCCCCTTAACATAAAATAAGGGTCACGCTAATGGGCACATTTTATTTTAAGGGGCACGCTGATGGACACATTTTATTTTAAGGGGCACGCTGATGGACACATTTTATTTTAAGGGGCACGCTGATGGACACATTTTATTTTAAGGGGCACGCTGATGGACACATTTTATTTTAAGGGGCACGCTGATGGACACATTTTATTTTACAAGGCATGCTGATGGACACAACAAAATATGTCCATCAGTGTGCACATTAAAAATATACTCATCAGCGTGCCCCTTAAATTTAAATTTGTCCATCGGAGACGGGGTCAGGAGGAGGCGGGGCTGTGGGAGCGAGCAGAGCAGAGGAAATTTCAATGTAAGTTGAAACAGTGTGCTATACCGCTCTCCTCTTCCTCACGGCTCTCCTCTTCCTCTATGCTCTCTGGGAGCACGTGAGTCTTCTATGGGGGCAAAGTGAATCTGAAATTGGGGGCACAGTGAATCTGCAATGGGGGCAGGATGAATCTACAATGGGGCACGGTGAATCTACAATGGGGCACGGTGAATCTGCAATGGGGGCACGGTGAATCTGCAATGGGGGCACGGTGAATCTGCAATGGGGCACGGTGAATCTGCAATGGGGCACGGTGAATCTGCAATGGGGCACGGTGAATCGGCAATGGGGCACGGTGAATCTGCAATGGGGGCACAGTGAATCTTCAATGGGGGCACAGTCAGTCTGCAATGGGGGCACAGTGAATCGGCAAAGGGGGCAAAGTGAATCAGCAAAGGGGGCAAAGTGAATCAGCAAAGGGGGCAAAGTGAATCTGCAATGGGTGACGGTGAGTCCGCAATGGGGGCACGGTGAATCGGCAATGGGGGCATAATGAATCGGCAATGGGGGCACGGTAAATCTGCAATGGGGGCACGGTGAATCTTCAATGGGGGCACAGTCAGTCTGCAATGGGGGCACAGTGAATCAGCAAAGGGGGCAAAGTGAATCAGCAAAGGGGACAAAGTGAATCAGCAAAGGGGACAAAGTGAATCAGCAAAGGGGGCAAAGTAAATCTGCAATGGGGGACGGTGAGTCCGCAATGGTGAGCACGGTGAGGCTGCAATGTTGAGCACGGTGAGGCTGCAATGGTGGGGATGGTGAGGCTGCAATGGTGGGGATTGTGAGGCTGCAATGGTGGGGACGGTGAGGCTGCAATGGTGGGGATGGTGAGGCATGGTGAGGCTGCATTGATTGGCACAGGTGAGGCTGTGCTAAGGGGAACTGATAAAGTTGTTAATATTTATTTTTGCAACTTAATTTTGCATAAAACATTTCACAAGATAATTTATGAGGGCGTGATTAGTGGGAGAATTAGGGGCGGGGTAGGGTGGGGCAACTAGTGGGGAGTAAACCTCGAGGCCTGGCTAGTGGCTCAAGACTTGAAATGTTGAGCCCTGCTGTAAGCCATAATCATCAAAATGAAAAGAAAGAAATGCTTGGGAAATATCACTCTGTGTGTAATGATTCTATATATTCCGTGACATTTGCAGTTTGGGAGTTAACCACAGGGGGCGCTGATGGTCTTATGTGTGTGTATGAAGTGTGTTTACAACTGTAGGGGGGTGTGGCTGTAGGTCTGACGTCATCGATTGTGTCCCCCTATAAAAGCGATGACTCAATCACAACCACCACAGAGAAGCACGGGGAAGCCGTGTTTACACACGCTCTCCCCGTTCTTCAGCTCCAGGGACTGATTGCCGCACTCCAGCGGCAAACGGGTCCGCGGGTCCCCCGGTCCCGGAGCTTTGGACTGGGTCACGGCTGGGTACTAGTACAGGACTAACCTGTACGTGGATTTGCCCAGCCGTGCCATTCTGCCGACGTATATGTGCAGGAGGCGGTCCCTAAGTGGTTAAAGAGCGTGTTTATGTATATATTTTTTTAGGGTGGACCTCCGCTTTAACATTTTTGTTGATATTCTAATTTCATGAGATGCACATGTATGTATTTATTTTTTATTAATTCTTTTTTATCAATTTCACTGATACAAAAAAAAACAGGTATTGACAGATTGCGTTTTTATTCAAATTGATATAAAAATATCTACATTACACCCAAGGAACTTCCAGTCCCGGCATGGCGAGCCAGCCAGGGGTAGACCTCTATTTGTTACAATTGATTATGAATAACCTTGAGCAATCCAGGTAAGAGAATATCCAAATATAGAGCTGGATCTTTTTTTTTTTTTGCCATCTTGCCAGCTCTCTCCGATTGCCTTTCCAGTAGGAGTCCCCTGAGACATCTAATGTTTCTGTGCGCTACGTGTTTGTATAACACAACATTTTACAGAGCTCAGCTGGAGACAAACCGGTTAAATCATCTGAAAGTGTAAATACCCGAGTCATTTTCACACAGATTGAACAATATGTATACATGAATGCTTTTGTGTCACTGTGCCTCAAATCTGCATTTAAAGTGTGACTGTGATTTCAGTCAGTGTTGATGGGGGAATCACTCCCGCTCCGCTAGTGTATACTGGACTGCACTTAAAGCGGAGCTCCACCCAGGAAAACAACATTTTACAATGTTGTTTAAAAAAATAAAATAAAAAAAACCTGAAAAAAAATTAAATAAATACTCACCCGAAATACCTGTTGCTATGCGGAAGTCCGTAATCTGCCTCACCTGCACCGTGGTCCGATTTCTTCTTCTCCTTCTCCTAATGAATGGGGCGCGCTGCTTTCTGGGAACTGTGTGTGTTCTCAGAGAGCAGCGCGCCCATTCACAAGCCAACGTGAGACTCACGCAGGCGCAGTAGGAAATGGGCAGTGAAGCCGTACGGCTTCACTGCCTGTTTCCCATAGTGTGGATGGCGGCGCGGGACCCGGAGCGATCGTGGGACCGGCATCGGGGGGGCCATTAGCGCGGGCAAGTAGGACAAGGTAAGTGTCCTTATTTAAAGTCAGCAGCTACACTGTTAGTAGCTGCTGACTTTAAAAAAAAAAAAATCGCGGCTGGAGCTCCTCTTTAACCACTTAAGACCCGGACCAAAATGTAGGTAAAGGACCTTGCCCCTTTTTGCGATTCGGCACTGCTTCGTTTTAACTGACAATTGCGCGGTCGTGCGACGTGGCTCCCAAACAAAATTGGCGTCCTTTTTTTCCCACAAATAGAGCTTTCTTTTGGTGGTATTTGATCACCTCTGCGGTTTTTATTTTTTGCGCTATTAACAAAAATAGAGTGACAATTTAAAAAAAAATTCAATATTTTTTACTTTTTGCTATAATAAATGTCCCCCAAAAATATATAAAAAAACATTTTTTTTCCTCAGTTTAGGCTGATACGTATTCTTCTACGTATTTTTGGTAAAAAAAATCGCAATAAGCGTTTATCGGTCGGTTTTCGCAAAATTTATAGCATTTACAAAATAAGGGATAGTTTTATTGCATTTTTATTAATTTTTTTTTTTTTACTACTAATAGCGGCGATCAGCGATTTTTTTCATGACTGCGACAATATGGCGGACACTTCGGACAATTTTGACACATTTTTGGGACAATTGTCATTTTCACAGCAAAAAATGCATTTAAATTGCATTGTTTACTGTGGAAATGACAGCTGCAGTTTGGGAGTTAACCACAGGTGGCGCTGTAGGGGATGTATGACCTAGAGTGTTTGTTTACAACTGTAGGGGGGTGTGGCTGTAGGTGTGACGTCTTCGATCGCGTCCCCCTATTACAGGGATGACGCGATCGATGCTGAGGACACAGAGAAGCACGGGGAAGCCGTGTGTAAACAAAGGTTCTCCCCATTCTTCCGCTCCAGGGACGGATCGCCGCACTCCAGCGGCGATCGGGTCCGCGAATCCCGCGGTCCCGGAGCTTCGGACCGGGTCGCGGGCGCGCGCCCGCGACCCACGGCTGGGTACTAAAATCAACATATATATACGTTGATGTGCCCAGCCGTGCCATTCTGCCGACGTAAATGTGCAGTAGGCGGTCCTTAAGTGGTTAAAGAAGAAGTTAACCCCCCCCCAAAAAAAATGACACCCTGCAAGACTAATGCATAATGAGCATACTAGCTCATTATGAAGTACTTACCTGAGATCGAAGCCTCCGCAGCCAACCTCGTTTGCCTCCTCCATCGCCGCCATGTTTCCAAGTGACTTCCGGGTATCGTGACTCCAGCGCTGTGATAGGCCTAGTACTTGAATGAGCATGAAATTGAAAATGAGCGAGTCCTCCCAATAGATCTAGTTAGAGTCACTGGATCCCCGATGGTACGTTCAAGCCCTATTGGATCACCTGCCTCCAGGGAGGCCCGGAGTGAAAAGCAGCAAAAGCAGAATAACCGAGGGCCGGGCATGACTAGGGGGAGGTAGGGCAGCTAAGGGTTAAACTGGAGGAGGGAGCTGGTTGGTTGGAAGGAAGTCTGTGGAGAAACTAGGAGGGGAGGAGTATTATTTAAGGAGGGGGTGGAGACAGCAAGGCAAAGTGCGGAAAGGAAATTGCAAGGAGGCAGGTTTTTCCCACCCACCCTCCCTATGTGTTGTGCGTTGGTGTTGTTTGTTTTTTTTCTTTTCTTTCAGGTTTGGAAATATGGGGCCAGATTCAGGTAGATGGGAGCATCTTTGCTCTGGAGTAACACTTCTCATTTACGTTACTCTGCCGAAATTTTAGGAGCAAGTGCTGTTAATCATGAAGCACTTGCTCCTAAAGTTGCGGCAGCGCATCGCAAATGAGCCGGCGGAATTCAAATTGGGCGGGTACGGGGCGTGTATTATTAAAACTAAGCGCGATCTCGCGGCGAACGTACTGCGCATGCGTCGAGTGTCAATGCATCCCAGTGCGCATGCTCCAAATTCTGTCAGTGAACGTCAATGACGTCACATCCCCATTCATGAACGTTTTACGCAAGCGACGCGATTATTATTTTTTTCGACGCGATGACGACGCCTATATTTAACATAGGATACTCCACTAGGGGGCTGCTTTATCTTTACGTCGCGTATCGCTTCCGGAAACGTCGTAAAGTCACTGCGTCGCGCCCGAAAAAGATCGTGAATTTCCGACTCCCGCTGATTAACATATTTTTTCAGCGTTAATCAGCGGGAACGCCCCCGGCGCCATTTTTAAGTTGAAGTAACGATGCGATGGCGAAATTCAATTGCGCCGATCGCATCGGAACTCCAACCCGGCGTTTCTTGTTTTCTGGTTACAGAAAACAAAAACGCCGGCTTAAAGTGACAGTTAGGCTGGCGGATCCATTGATCCGCCAGCCTAACTCTACCTGAATCTGGCCCATGGTCGTCACGACAGCAGTAGCCGTCTGGTTGGCGGTGTTAGTTGGTCTTTGATGGTGGCAGTTACAGATGTGATGGAAAATGGTGGTGGGCTCATTGGTGGGATGGGACCCTTATGGGGGATTATTCCAGCAGGACGGTGTGCGGTGGAATACGGTTATGGTTGCACTGCGGGGGGAAAAGGTTCGTCTCCGAGCTGGGTCGGCTGGGGGCCGGTTATGGTTAATGATTGCGCAGTGTAGTGGTAAAAAGGAAGGTGTAACCGGGTTGCCGTCAAAGACCAAGAAGCTGGGTTATTAAAGTTGTTTACAAAAGTGTTAAGGAATAAAGTTTTGTGTGGTTTAATTATTTGATTTAATTATTTAATTTAAATATTTATGTGGTTAAAATAAAATTGGCTGTTGTGGCCATTTTACTCCAACAAGATTGTGTCTCTTGTTAATCTTAGAAAAGTGGGAAACTAAGGTTTAAAAGGGGGTTGGCGGTTTTTGGGGAAAGTTGGGCTATCCGAAGTACACTGGTCAGGGTTCTCCTCAAGCCGATCCCCCACCGTACAGCATCGAGCTTGGGATCCTTTTAGGAAAGGTTTGGGACCCAGCAGCTTCTGGGGTCCCTCTCCGTGTTAGAATGAAGCTCCGCATGGTGCGCAACTTCGGCCAGGTAGGCCATGGCTGCAGGGTCCATGGATGCGCGCACCCTAAGGGTGGATGCCGCACCTGGAACTCGGACCCCGCAGAATACAAGAACGGCCCTCAGGCCAAGGCGGCTGCCCCAGATATAGCCTCCCTCATGCCCTAGTGAGGGAACCAACCCCTCTGATTGGCTGCTGAGGAAAACGGGTCCGCCAGAACCCCTCTAGCGCCAGCTGCCAAGGTTATTGTGATTTTTTTTTTTTTGCCAAAAATATGTAGAAGAATACGTATCGGCCTAAACTGAGATATATTTTTTTTTTTAAATGGGATTTTTATTATAGCAAAAAGCAAAAAATATTGGGCCAGATTCAGGTAGAGTTACTCTGGAGTATCAGTGGTACTCCAGCCTAACTCTCACTTTGAGCCGGCGTTTCTGTTTTCAGTAAGCAGAAAACAAGAAACGCCGGGTTGGAGTCCTTATACGAGCGGCGTAATTGTATTTCGCCGTCGTATCGGAACTGCAACTTTAAAAATGGCTCTGGGGTCGTTCCCGCTGATTAACGCCGAGAATATGTTAATCAGCGAGAATCGGCAATTCACGATCGTATTCGGGCCCGACGCAGTGACTTTCCGACGTTTCCGTAAGAGATACGTGGCGTAAAGATAAAGCAGCCCCCTAGTGGAGTATCCTATGTTAAGTATGGCCGTCGTCATCGCGTCGAAAAAAAAAAATGAATGGGGATTGACGTCATTGACGTTCACTGACAGAATTTGGAGCATGCGCACTGACAGTCGACGCATGCGCAGTACGTTCGCCGCGGGATCGCGCCTAGTTATAATAATACACGCCCCCTACCCGCCCAATTTGAATTCCGCCGGCTCATTTTCGCTACGCCGCCGCAACTTTAGGAGCAAGTGCTTTGTGAATACAGTACTTGCTCCTAAAGTTTCGGCGGAGTAACGTAAATGAGAAAAGTTACTCCAAATTAAAGATTCGCCCATCTACCTGAATCTGGCCCATTGTGTTTTTTTTCAAAATTTACGCTCTTTTTTGTTTGTAGCCCAAAAAATGAAAACCGCAAAGGTGATCAAATACCACCAAAAGAAAGCTCTATTTGTGGGAAAAAAAGGACGTCAATTTTGTTTGAGAGCCACGTCGCACGACCGTGCAATTGTCAGTTAAATCGCCGCAGTGCCGGAAGCTAAAATGTTGTCTGGGCAGGAAGGGGGTGTAGGTGCACAGTAGGCAAGTGGTTAAAGCGGAGGTCCACCCAAATTTTTTTTTTAAAAGCCAGCAGCTACAAATATTGCAGCTGCTGACTTTTAAATAATGAACATTTACCTGTCCAGTGCGCCCGCGATTTCGGCAGCCGAGGTCGAGCCATTGCTCGCCTCTCGGCTGCCCCCACCACCATCTTCTGTGAGGGAATCAGGAAGTGAAGAATCGCGGCTTCACTACCCGGTTCCCTGCTGCGCATGCACAAGCCGCGTGGTGCGCCCTCACTGGTCCCCGCTGTCTCCTGGGACCAGTGTGTTTCCCAAAAGACAGGGGGGGGGTGATGCGAAGGGGCGGGACTCCCATGGGAGTCTATTCCTGGAAGTGGGTGCAAATACCTATAATACACAAGTATCTGCACCCCCTCCCCCCTGAAAGCTGCCAAATGTGACACCAGAGGGAGGGAGGGTTCCGAAAAGCAGAGGTTCACTTTTTGTGTGGACCTCCACTTTAACCACTTGATCGCCCCATAGTGTCAACCCCTTTCCTGCCTGGCATTTTTACAGTAATTAGTGCATTTTCATAGCACTGATCACTGTATAAATTACAATGGACCCAAAAATGTGTCAAAAGTATGCGATGTGTCGCAGTCCCCATAAAAATCAGATTGCCACCATTACTAGTAAAAAATAAATAATGATAAAAATGCCAAAAAAATACCCCCTGAGCAAAACCAGTACCACTCTGTGTGTGATTTGAGTTTAGGACGGAGGTTCACCTTCCAGCAGGACAATGACCCCAAACACACCGCTAAAGAAAAACTTGAGTGGTTTAAGGGGAAACATGTAAATGTGTTGGAATGGCCTAGTCAAAGCCCAGACCTCAATCCAATAGAAAATCTATGGTCAGACTTAAAGATTGCTGTTCACAAGCGCAAACCATCTAACTTAAAAGAGCTGGAGCAGTTTTGCCAGGAGGAGGAATGGGCAAAAATCCCAGTGGTAAGATGTGGCAAGCTCATAGAGACTTATCCAGAGCGACTTGGAGCTGTGATAGCCGCAAAAGGTGGCTCTACAAAGTATTGACTTTAGGGGGATGAATAGTTATGCACATTGGGCCAGATCCACAAAGGAATTACGCCCGTGTATCTATAGATACACGGGCGTAATTCGAATTTCCCGCCGGTGTGTCATTGTTTTCTATCCAGAAAACAAGATACGCCGGACTTACGCTAAGATACGACTTGCGTAAGGTTCTTAC
The DNA here is from genome assembly GCA_029574335.1 of Rana kukunoris. Lineage (NCBI taxonomy): Eukaryota > Metazoa > Chordata > Amphibia > Anura > Ranidae > Rana > Rana kukunoris. The sequence goes on from CM056053.1 coordinate 459,826,643, forward strand.
ACCGTTGTATCTTAGATGCATAGGATGCTAGGGGCGCGTCCGTGTTAAATATGCAAATGAGGTAGATACGGCGATCCACGAACGTACGTACGCCCGGTGCAGTGTGTTTACATCGTTTGCGTAAGCGTCTGTATGGCGTAAAGATAAAGCTGCTATAGTGAGGCGCAGCCAATGTTAGGTATGGACGTCGGGACCGCGTCGTATTGGACGTCGTTTGCGTAACTCGTTTGCGAATAGGGAATTGCGTATATTGCATACACGTTGTTTATATTGACTATTTTCGACGTGATTTCACGCATGCGCACTAGGGTACGTCCACGGCCAAGTCTTGCGCAGTGTAAAAAAAACGTCGTTTGCGTCGGGTCATTCATAATTATACTAAACCACGCCCCCCACTAGTTAATTTGAATTACACCCACGTACGCCGGCCCATTTACGCTACGCCGCCGTAAGCTACAGCGGAATTTAATTGAGGATTCGTAATACGCCGCTGTAAGCCAGTGTAAATGGGATACGCCGCGCGGGCGTCCCATCTTTGTGGATCTGGCCCATTGACTTTTTCTGTTATTTTGTCCATTTTGTTGTTTGCTTCACAATAAAAAAAAAAATATATATTCAAAGTTGTGGGCGTGTTCTGTAAATTAAAAAATGCAAATCCTCAAACAATCCATGTTAATTCCAGTTTGTGAGGCAACAAAACACGAAAAATGCCAAGGGGGGTGAATACTTTTGCAAGGCACTGTATGTAAGTTATGCGGTCCGCAAGTGGTTAATCATCCATTCTAGGTGAGATATCCTTTGTACTAATTTGCAGGAATACCCCCCCCCCACTGTGTAATACATTGTAATGCATGCAGCGTTGTTTTTGAAAGGCTGCAAACAGCAGTTCCTTTGCATTCAATGTCGATCGCAGACACAGTAATAAATATATCTTGCTATTTGTCGCAGTTCCAATATTCTGAAGTTCGTAAATGTATTCAAATGCACAAAACAAATACAAGAATCCATAAAACAACTCAACGCCCATCAAATCAGATATTACTGACACCAAAGGAACCAGAGGAGGATTTTTCAGATGGATTATCTCACTTCTGTCTCCTAAGAGTAAATTGGATACATTTATTATTTAACCACTTAAGACCCGGACCAAAATGCAGGTACAGGACCTTGCCCCTTTTTGCGATTCGGCACTGCGTCATTTTAACTGACAATTGCGCGTTCGTGCGACGTGGCTCCCAAACAAAATTGGCGTCCTTTTTTCCCCACAAATAAAGCTTTCTTTTGGTGGTATTTGATCACCTCTGCGGTTTTTATTTTTTGCGCTATAAACAAAAATATAGCGACAATTTAAAAAAAAATGCAATATTTTTTACTTTTTGCTATAATAAATATCCCCCAAAAATATATAAAAAAAAAATTTTTTTCCTCAGTTTAGGCCGATACGTATTCTTCTACATATTTTTGGTAAAAAAAATCGCAATAAGCGATTTACAAAATAAGGGATAGTTTTATTGCATTTTTATTATTTATTTTTTTTACTACTAATAGCGGCGATCAGCAATTTTTTTTCGTGACTGCGACATTATGGCGGACACTTTGGACAATTTTGACACATTTTTGGGACAATTGTCATTTTCACATTTAAATTGCATTGTTTACTGTGAAAATGACAGATGCAGTTTGGGAGTTAACCACAAGGGGGCGCTGTAGGATTTGAGTGTTCCCTGTGTGTGTTTACAACTGTAGGGGGGTGTGGCTGTAGGTGTGACGTCATTGATCACGTCCCCCTATAACAGGGATGACAGGATCGATGCTGCGGCCACAGTGAAGCACTGCAGCGGTGTTTCGGGTCCGCGAGTCCCGTGGTCCCGGAGCTTCGGACCGGGTCACGGGAGCGCGCCGCGGGCGCGCGCCCGTGACCCACGGCTGGGTACTAAAACCAACGTATATATACGTTGATGTGCCCAGCCGTGCCATTCTGCCAACGTATATGTGCAGTAGGCGGTCCTTAAGTGGATAATCAATATTAATATTAATATAATATATTAATATAACCTCTAGAGGCCCGCGCTATAGTCAAATGACGACTACAGCGTGGGCCTGAAAATCCGGGAGGACGTCAATAGACGTCCTACCCTTTGCATGCGCAACGTGCGCCCCCTGAGACTCAGTGGATCACAGATTCGTGTAAGGGGCCGGTCGGGGGGCCCTTTACCATGTGACAGATGATCACATGATGTAAACAAAGGATCAGTAATCTAACAGCGTGAGGAGAAAAAAATGCCGATCCACGGCTTGTTTACAAGGGATATCGGTTCCCGAAGAGGAAGGAGGCACATCTGCAGCCTCTGTGCCCAAAAACACCGCCTGCCAGTACCACCTGCAAGTGCCCACAGTGCCACCTATCAATGCCCACAGTGCCACCTATCAATGGCCACCTGTGATGCCAATCAGTGCCACTTAGTAATGCTGCCTATCAGTGTAACCGATCAGTGCCCATTATTGCCACTCATCAGTGCCCATCACTGCCACTCATCAGTGCCCATCACTGCCAGCTATCAGTACCACCTATCAATGCCACCTATTAGTGCCACTTCTCCTCAATACTTGTGCGAGAAAATAAAACACTACACCCCCAATCGCATTCTCCAATCGACCAACCAAAACCTCCTCCACATCCCCAAGTCCCGCAACAAATCGAAGAACGAAGATTTGCAGTCCAAGGACCACGGCTATGGAACGCTCTGCCCACAAACATCCACATGGAAGAAAACCATTGGGCCTTCAGGAAAAAACTTAAAGGGTTTGTAAAGGATTTTTTTTTTTTTATCTGAATAGCTTCCGTTACCTTAATGCAGTGCTGTTTTCATGTCCTCATTGTTTGTTTTTGCTCTCAAGTTGCTGTGATTCTTCTCTGATCTCCGCACTCCCTGGCTGTCTGTTTCCTGATAACCACAGTGCTGGGAGCTTTCTCTCTGTGGTCACTAATCAAGGAGGTGTGATTACTGTGTGTCTAAAACCCCTCAGCACCAATCAGTTTTGTTTTCCAAACCATCACTGCCCTGTATTGGCTCTGTGGCTCTGTACAGCAGAGACAGGAAACAACATGCAAAAACGAAACTAGAAACTGCAGGTACATTATATTATTGATTTTTATCTATTTTTAATCGTTTTTAAATGGAATTAGTTAACTATTATGCCTCTATACCCTGTAAACATTCATTTCAGCATAACATTTTTTATTTTTATTTACAACTCTTTTAAGACCCACCTCTTCTGAAGGAACAGGACGACGCCGGATGGAAATAAGCGCCTTGAGGCAATTTAGTTCGCATTTGGAGCGTTATATAAGTTATTCACTCGCTCACTCACTTCTCAGTGCCCACTAGTGCCACCTATCAATGCCCTTCAGTGCCACCTCTCGGTTCCGCCTATCAGTGCCCACCAGTGCTGCCTATCAGTGCCCACCAGTGCCACCTTATTGGTGCCCACCAGTGCCGCCTTATCGGTGCTCATCAATGCAGCCCATCAGTACAGCCTCATCAGCGTAAATCAATGAAGGAGAAAAATTACCCGTTTGCAAAATTTTGAATTCTTTTGAATTTTGTTTAACAAAAGAGGAAAACCGCAGAGGTGATCAAATACCACCAAAAAAAAGCTCTATTTGTGGGCAAAAAAATTATAAAAATGTCATTTGGGTTCAGTGTTGCATGAACGCGCAATTGGCATTCAAAGTGCATCAGCGCTGAAAGCTGAAAATTGATCTGAGCAGGAGGGGGGTTTAAGTGTCCAGTAAACAAGTGGTTAAGGATCTAAAGGAACAGCGAGAACAAAATCACAGTTCTGCACCTGAGCGATATCTGTGCTAGGAGCCGCAAATCGCTGGAGGAGGACATGGTACTTTGATCACACGAAGAAAAGGAGGGAGAGAAACACCAGTGCAAATACATTACACCCTGTTACTAATTATTATGCCAATGATATTTTTCTCATTTACCAAAATAAATGAAATCCCAAAAGCTATTTCAATCAAACTTTGAACAACATTTGAACTTTTTAAACATTTTAACAAGTCACGTTACACTTTTACCACTTAACCCCCGGACCATTTGGCTGGCCAAAGACCAGAGCACTTTTTGCGATTCGGCACTGCGTCGCTTTAACTGACAATTGAGCGGTCGTGCGACGTGGCTCCCAAACAAAATTGGCGTCCTTTTTTTCCCACAAATAGAGCTTTCTTTTGGTGGTATTTGATCACCTCTGCGGTTTTTATTTTTTGCGCTATAAACAAAAATAGAGCGACAATTTTGAAAGAAAAGCAATATTTTTAACTTTTTGCTATAATAAATATCCCCAAAAAATATCGAAATTTCTTTTTCCTCAGTTTAGGCCGATACGTATTCTTCTACACATATTTGGTAAAAAAAAATTGTCGCTCTATATACGCTTATTGATCGGTTTGCGCAAAAGTTATAGGGCCAGATTCAGAAAGTATTTACGTCGGCGTAAATACCAAGAATAGCCGGCGTATCTTTTTTTGCTATTCAGAAAAGAAGATACGCCGGAATTCTGCTAAGATACGATCGGCGCAAGTCTGTTACACCGTCGTATATTAGTTGCATATTTACGCTGGCCGCTAGGTGGCACTAATGTCGTTTTACGCGTAAAATATGCAAATGAGCTATTTACACCGATTCACGAACGTACTTGCGGCCGGGTGTTGTATTTTACGTCGTTTGCGTAAGCGTTATTCCGGCTTAAGTTACCCCTGCTATAGCAGGCGCAGCCAATGTTAAGTATGGACGTCCAGACAGCGTTAAATTGTACGTCGGTTACGTCGTTTGCGTAAATCGTTTGGGAATGGGGCTCGACGTAAGTTACACACACGTCGTTTACATTGACGAATAACGACGTGATTTCACACATGCGCACTGGGATTCGTCCACGGACGGTGCATGCTCCGTTCAGAAAGAACGTCATGAGCGTGGGGTCACGCCCCCATCCTCAACATTTGAATTGTGCGGCCTTACGCCGGGCACTTTACGCTACGCCGCCGCATATTATGGAGCAAGTGCTTTCTGAATAAGGCACTTTTCCATAATATTTGCGGAGGCGTAGCGTAAAAACCATACGCTACGCCGCCGGACAGACATACCACAGATGCCCATAGCGTCTAAAAACTAGATGATGGATTTATGGCATTTTTATTAATATTTTTTTTTTTACTAGTAATGTCGGCGATCAGTGATTTTTATTGCGATATTGCGGTGGACACATGAGACACTTTTGACACTATTTTGGGACCATTGTCAAAAAAAGGGCACTGAATACTGTGTAAATGACACTGGCAGGGAAGGGGTTAACCACTAGGGGGCGATGAAGGGGTTGCTTGTGTCCTAGGGAGTGATTATAAAAAAGGACATACATTTTGTTTGGGTGCCATGTTGCATGACCACGCAATTGTCAGTTAAAGTTCGGAATCGCAAAAAGTGGCCTGGTCATTTAGCAGCCAAATCCTCCGGGGATAAAGCGGTTAAGGTCGTAACACTGCTTAGTTAAAAATAAAAGGCCAGATTCACGTACATTGGCGCATTTTTTGACCAGCGTAGCGCACCTCCTTTACGTTAGACCGGCGCAATGTAGAGGCGCAATCACCGTATCCTCGTAGTATTTGCGCAGAAATTAGCGCCGGAGTAATGTTAATTCCGAGGCGTAAGGCGGAGTAATTCAAATTGGGAAGGACGTGGGCGTGTTTCATTGAAATGAGCCGTGACCCCATGCAAATGAAGGGCCGGCCGGCTCGCGCATACGCACATGAAGCAGACCATGGTCAGCACCTCTGTGCGCATGCTCACAACTCGGGAACGGCGCAATCAGTGAAATTGGAAGTGGACCCGGGCAATTTAGTGAACTACGCAGACAGCATAAATAGACAGAGACAAACGCACTTCCTTTGCAAAAGTACATCCCTTTGTATCCCTTCCTATACAGCAAGGTGCTTTTGTTCTGTTGTTTGTTGTTCTGTTGTTTGTTGCGTTGTGACTTGTCTTTGTGATATTTGTGGACTGTTTGATCTTGTGTTTTGTAGAATATATTTGAAAGTGTTTTTTGGTGACTGCTTGTGAGAGTTTTTGGTTGATAGATTTGTGTTTGTTTGTTTTGTTGCTTGATTTTTCCTGCTTGTTTTTTGTGAGTGATTTTTGGTGATTGTTTGGGAGAGAGTTGTTGTATGAGTATGACTGAGAGGAAGAGGAAGAGCAATTTTTCTTTGGGGGAGAAACAAATTATTGCCCGGGCCCTTACCCAATATGGGCATTTCCTGCATGGCCCGGAGAGTGCCAACACCACCCCGGCCAGGAAGAAGGAGATTTTGCAGAACATTACCGACCAGGTAAATGCATTGGGGGGGGGGGGGGGGGGGGAGACCTGGACATGTGAGGGGATCGTCAAGAAAATCAATGACCTCCGGCGTCTGGTCCGCAAGAAGCTGGTCAAAATGGCAGCCCATGCCAGGGGCACTGGAGGGGGCCCACCATGCCCTGTTAGGCTGACAGTGGAGGAGCGTGCGGTGGCCCACACCTTTCATAGACAACAGGTGGAGTGCCTGCCTGGCTATGACTCCAGTCAGGAGGCCGTGATGCCAGGTAAGGTTTTTTTTTCCTATCTGGTGTGTAGCATGTGTGGGGGAGGGGGGGAAAGGAATATATGGCAAGTGCGTGGATCCTCCAACCTGTGAATGTTTTGTGTCATCCACAGATGTGCGGGAGGGTGCTGGGCCATCTGGGCTGACCGCACCATCCCCGAGACAACAGCCTGACAAGGCCGGAGTCCTCGGAGGAGTTGGAGGAGGAGGAGTTTGAGGAGGAGGAGGATGTCATGTCAGCCAGTGGATTGCTGTTTTTGGAGGAGTCTTCCTCTCTGGCTGGCAGCAGCCAGCCCTCCATAAGGGCTAGCCCCTCCCACTCCTCCCCCAACAGGGCTCCCTTCCCAAGGGCCTCCCCTTCTCCCCGGCCACAAGCATCAGCTGGAGGCAGGAAGTCGTCCCAGAAGACCAGGGGGGTGCCCGCCAATCTGAGAAGGGACCAGGCCCTTCAGACCCGCCATCTGGGACAGGTCAGCCAGACTTTGGGGCGGATACACTTGGGGACCTGGACTGCCACTCCCTGTCTCTTACAAACTGCCTAAACGTACTGCAGACTACTACAGCAGACGTTGGGCAGGATGTGAGGGCCCTCGCCCAGGCTATTCAGGCCAATACGGCATCACTAAGTGCTGGCCTGACCAGAATTGCCGTGGCCTTGGAGGGCAGGCCGCCAGGTGGGCAGAGACCAGGGGCTGCTCCTCCTTCCCCGGATTACCCCCCCCATGAGTCTCCCCTGAGGAGCCGGGGCCGTGGCCGTGGGCGCCCCAGGCGTGGGTCACGCCAGGGGCATTAATTTGGTTTCCCTTTTTTTTTTTTTTTTTCTGGACTTTTTTTTTGTGTGTTTTGAATGATTTCGGAATGTGGGGGTGACATTCCTGCCGGAAAAGGGGTGTCACCCTCATTTGTGGTGGAGAAGGGTTCCCCAGGACCAAGGGGAAGTGATCCCCAGGTCCGTGTGAATGGTGTATGAATGTACAGTGACATAATTGGAGCCATGGCGTGGCGTTGCTGCTCACAAGTCCTGCATGGTGGGCTTGTGCTAATCCAATTTGATGAGGATGTGATGTGTCTGTGCTAGGGACCACAGTGGTGTGCATGCATGCATTCTCATTGTGCCATGATTAATGTGTGTGTTTAACGTGCAAAGATGCCTATTGTGAGCTGGCTCCTGGCTGCTCTTCCCTCAGAAGACGGGGTAACCTCGGTTAGGGGGGGATTGTCTGGTTCAGGGGTCAGGTCATCACGTATGTGAATATGCAGGCCCTTTCTCACTGCGAAGTTGTGCAGCATGCAACATGCACCGATGATCTGGCACACAAAGTTGGGGGAATACAACAGGGTACCCCCAGACTTATCCAGGCATCGGAAACGTGACTTCAGGAGGCCAAAGGTGCGCTTCACCACTGCACGTGTTTGGGCGTGGGCTTTATTGTATCTTTCCTCTCCTGGGGTTTGGGGGTTCCGGATAGGAGTCATGAGATGGGGTCCCAGTGCATATGCAGAGTCACCTGTAAGGGAAAAGACAGGAGGATGTTAGTCATGCATGTGCCCCTTGTGATGTGTGCATCATGGGGGGGGGACAGTCATGCCTGCCACCCATGTCACTCACCAACCAGCCAGGTGTCCCCATACACGTTCTGTTCGAATTCAATTGGAATGGGGCTCTGATTGTATATGTAGCTGTCATGGCTGGATCCGGGGTGTTTGGCACGGACGTGCCATATGAGGCCTTGGGCATCGACTATCACCTGTACGTTGATGGAATGCCAATGCTTCCGATTGCGGTATATGTGCTCTGTCTCATGGGAGGGGCTGGAGTGCCACATGTGTGCAACCAATGGCCCCCACGGTGCGTGGGAATCTGGCAATTCTGTAGAAATCTGTCATTGCCTTCAGCCGCAGCTCCTCAGTGGTTGGTTTGATGATTTGGTTGGCCATGCGTCTGAGGATTGCAGGGACAACCTGGTGCACACATCTGCTCATGGAGGATTGTGACATCCCAGCCACCACTCCACTTGTTCTTTGAAAAGAGCCACTGGCAAGGACATGGAGTGTTGCCATGACCTTGACCAGTGGCTGCACTGCATGTGAGCGGTGTGTTGGGCTGGTGATGTCCTCCTGCAAGGTTGTGGTTAATTCCAGGATGGCACGAGGGGTGAATCTGAAGATGCGATACACCTCAGAATCACTCATGCCAAAGAGGTCTATGCGGGTGCGGTATATCCTCTCCCGTGCCCTCCTCCTTCTTTGCTCCTCTAAAGTCATTAGTATAGCTATGAGCAAGGATGCCACTGGCATGTTGGCATAAAGTTTGTTGTCCAGCAAGTGTGACTGCTCAGCTCGTCCCTAACAGTGTTGCTTTAGCTGACATGTAGACGGATTGTCTAATTTTATTCCACCTTTTATATGGTCTAACGTTCATTTGTGGATCCCCGTAACTCCCTCATTTGCAGGGCCGCCATCAGGAATTTTGGGGCCCCTTACACAGCTTCAGGGATGGGCCCCCTGGAGCAGAGAACCGGGGGGGGGGGGGTGCTGCCGCATGAAATTGAGAAGCGGGGGGGGGGGGCTGCTGGCGCAAATTGAGAAGCGGGGGTGCCCTGAAGAAATAAAGAATAAATATAAAAAAGGGGGGTAGCCACCCGGGGCCCTGGGGACCTCTATGCCCTTTAATAAAAAGAGAGAATATATATATATATATATATATATATATATATATATATATTTTTTTTTTTTTTAAAGGGTGGTTGCCAACTGGGGCCCCGGGAAACTTATTTTTTTTTTTTTTATAAAAGGAAATTACAAAAAAAGGGGGCTTTCCATTCGGGTCCTCTGGGCCCTTTAATAAAAAAAAAAACCTCTGGGCCCTTTAAAAAAAAAAAGAAAGAAATAAAAAAATATATATATAACAAAGAAATAAACATTTATATAAAAAAACAAAACAAGGGGGTTGCCTTCCAGGGCCCTGGGGACCTCTGGGCCCTTTAATAAAAAATAAAAATATAAAAAAAATATATAAACAAAAATAAAAAATACAATTATAAAAAAAGGGGGTTTGACACATGGGGCCCTGGGGACCTCTGAGCCCTTTAATAAAAATACATCTATATATTAAAAAAAAGAAATAAAATAATATAAAAAAGTAAAAATAAATTATAAAAAAGGACCTCTGGGCCCTTTAATAATAATAATAATAATTATATATATATATATATATATATATATATATATAAATAAATATAACAATAAAAGAAATAAAAAAATATATAATAATTATACATTTTTTTTTATAAAAAAGGGGGGTTGTCATCTGGGGCCCTGGGGATCTCCAGGTCCCTGTGGACCTCCGGACCTCTAAAAAAAAAAAAGAAAAAAAATTGGCCCTTTAATAAAAAATAAAATAAAAATATATTAAAAAAATATATTTTTTTATAAAAAAGAAAATAAAAAAAAGGGGGTTGCCATCTGGGGCCCTGGTGGCCTACGGGCCCCTAGACCCCTAAAAAAATGGCCCTTTAATAAAAAAATAAAATAAAAATATATAAAAAATTTTTTTTATAGAAAATCAATAAAAAAAGGGGGGTTGCCATCCAGTGCCCTGGGGGCCTCCGGGCCCCTGTGGACCTCCGAACCTCTAAAAAAAAAAAAAAAAAAAAAATTGGCCCTTTAATAAAAAAGAAAATAAAAATATATTAAAAAAATATATTTTTTTATATAAAAATATATTTTTTTATAAAAAAAAAAGAAAAAAAGGGCTTGCCATCTGGAGCCCTGGTGGCCTCCGGGCCCCTGGGGACCTCCGGACCTCTAAAAAAAAAAAAAAAAAAAAAATTGGCCCTTTAATAAAAATTAAAAAAAAATATTTTTTTTAGTGTGGTTCCCATCCGGGCCCCTGGGGACCCCCGGGCCCCTTACAGGTGTAATGCCTGTACCCCCCTGATGGCGGCCCTGCTCATTTGCATATTTGAATAGCAAATCAATGGTGTGTCTAGCGCAGTTTTGCGCGGACGGATACGCCGGTCTATCGAAATTACGCCGGTCATCTCGTTTTGGGGATGTGGCGCATCGAAACGCATGCGCAAATTTAGACTTACGCCGCGCATCTCCTGTTACGCTGGCGTAATCACTCTGTGAATCTGGCCCAAATTCCCTTTCCTTGTTCTACATGGCCCATAACATGTATGTGTCCTCCATACAGTAGCTGGTAGTAAGTAACAGATCAGATGTGCTGTCGGGTTCCTCGCTGTCTGCTCTGTACTTTCCTTTTTGACTGATAAATCCTCATTGCTGTGCTTAGAATACAGAACACATTTAAATGGCAAAATTATTCTGACAACCCAGAGCTACAGTGACATTTTAATTTGATTTGATAGGATTTTTTTTTTAAAAAGTTTTCACAGCCTGCTAAGACTGCAAATGATTTATGTTGGAATGTACACTCACCGGACACTTTATTAGGTACACCCGTCCAATTGCTTAGTAACGCAAATTGCTAATCGGCCAATCACATGGCAACAACTCAATGTATTTAGTCATTTAGATGTGGCGAGGACGACTTGCTGAAGTTCAAACCAAGCATCAGAATGAGGAAGAAAGACCGTTTTCATCGGTTAACCAACGAAGCCGACTGACGGTCTCATGTGTCTACACACCATCGGTTAAAAAAAAACGATCGTGTCAGAACGCGGTGACGTAGAACACAACGACGTGCTGAAAAAAACGAAGTTCAATGCTTCCAAGCATGCGTCGACTTGATTCTGAGCATGCGCAGCCTTTTGACCGATGCCTTTGCATGCTAACGATCAGTTTTGACCCATCGGTCGGGCGTCCATCGGTTCAATTTTAAAGCAAGTTCTTTTTGGACCGAAGGATAACTGACCGATGGGCCATACACATGGTCGGTTTGGACCGATGAAACTGAACTTCAGTCCGTTTTCATCGATTTTGACCGATCGTGTGTATGCAGCCTTAAAGGGGTTGTAAAGGTTTGTCTTTTATTTTCTAAATAGGTTCCTTTAAGCTAGTGCATTGTTGGTTCACTTACCTTTTCCTTCAATTTCCATTCTAAATGTTTTTTTTTCTTTGTTTGAATTTCTCACCTTCTGTTTCTCCTCAGTAAGCTTTCCACCATCATCTGAGTGGTGGAAAGTCATTAAGAACAGCTTACTGAGGACGTGAGAAATTCAGACAAAGAAAACAAAGAAAAAATACATTTAGAAAAGAAATCGAAGGAAAAGGTAATTGAACAAACAATGCACTAGCTTAAAGGAGTTGTAAAGGAATTTTTGTTTTTGTTGCTGACTGTTTACAGGGTATAGAGACATAATAGTTAACTGATTGCTTTTAAAAATGAATAAAAATAGATAAAAATCAATCATACAATGTACCTACAGTTCTAGTTTTGTTTTGCATGCTGTTTCCTGTTTCTCTGATGTACAGAGCCACAGAGCCAATACCGAGCCAGTGATGGTTTGTAAAACGAAAGTGATTGGTGCTGAGGGATTTTAGACACACAGTAATCACACCTCCTTGATTAGTGACCACAGAAAGCTCCCAGTACCGTGGTGATCAGGAAACAGACAACCAGGAAGTGTGGAGATCAGAGAAGGATTACAGCAACTTGAGAGTGAAAATGAACAATGAGGACATGAAAACAGCACTGCATTAAGGTAAAGGAAGCTATTAAGATAAAAAAAAAATATTTCCTTTACAAACCCTTTAAAGGAACCTATTTAGAAAATAAAAAACAAGCCTTTACAACCCCTTTAAGTAGATGCAATGACAATTGGCAGACTCCGAGACTTCTATAGGTAGAAAGCTATACAGTGGAAGGCTACAAGCCGGATACTACTTCTGTATAGGTAGGACCGCTGCCTCCTATGGCAACAAATCGTGTAAGAGTCACTAACAGTAGTTGTATTTAACTATTGGTAACACAAATAGTTCTCTTCCCCCCTTACAGTCTCTCACTGTAGAGCTTCACTCACCAAGCTCCCAGTCTCTCACTAGACTCTTAGACCCAATTGCAACTGGGTCCCCTGAGCTCTTCCACTTCCATAATTCGGTATCTCCCTCAAGCGTCACCCCTGCTGGGTCCCTGGCTTGGCACTCACAGATGCTCCTCAAGCATCAACTCTGCTGTCCCGTTGGGTCCCTGGGCTTGGCACTTGCTGAAGTTTTCCCACTCCTTCACTGTCCCCCGCAAGAGTCCCTTGAGCTTTTCCACTTTCATAATTCAATATCTCCCTCGAGCATCACCCCCGCTTCCCTGCTGGGTCCCTGGCTTGGCACTCACAGATACTCCTTAAGTGTCAGCCCTGCTGACCCACTAGGTTCCTGACTTGGCACTCACAGATACTCCTTAAACATCACCTCTGCTGTCCCGCTGGGTCCCTGGCTTGGCACTCACAGATACTCCTTAAGTGTCAGCCCTGCTGACCCACTAGGTTCCTGACTTGGCACTTACTGATGCTCCTTAACGTCTTAAGGACCGCCTACTGCACATTTACGTCGGCAGAATATATACGTTGATTTTAGTACCCAGCCGTGGGTCCAAAGCTCCGGGACCGCGGGATTCGCGGACCCGATCGCCGCTGCAGTGCGGCGATCCGTCCCTGGAGCGGAAGAACGGGGAGAGCCGTGTGTACACACGGCTTCCCCGTGCTTCTCTGTGGCTGTAGCATCGATCACGTCATCCCTGTAATAGGGGGACGCGATCGATGACATCACACCTACAGCCACACCCCCCTACAGTAGTAAACAAAACACATAGGCACACATCCCCTACAGCGCCACCTGTGGTTAACTCCCAAACTGCAACTGTCATTTCCACAGTAAACAATGCAAATTGAAATGCATTTTTTGCTGTGAAAATGACAATTGTCCCAAAAATGTGTCAAAATTGTCCGAAGTGTCCGCCATATTGTCGCAGTCACGAAAAGAATCGCTGATCGCCGCTATTAGTAGTAAAAAAAAAAAAATTAACAAAAATGCAATAAAACTATTCCTTATTTTGTAAACGCTATACATTTTGCGAAAACCAACCGATAAACGCTTATTGCGATTTTTTTTACCAAAAATACGTAGAAGAATACGTATCGGCCTAAACTGAGGAAAAAAAATGTTTTTTTATATATTTTTGGGGGATTTTTATTATAGCAAAAAGTAAAAAATATTGCATTTTTTTTTAAATTGTCGCTCTATTTTTGTTTATAGCGCAAAAAATAAAAACCGCAGAGGTGATCAAATAACACCAAAAGAAAGCTCTATTTGTGGGGAAAAAAGGACGCCAATTTTGTTTGGGAGCCACGTCGCACGACCGCGCAATTGTCAGTTAAACCGACGCAGTGCCGAATCGCAAAAAGGGGCAAGGTCCTTTACCTGCATTTTGGTCCGGGTCTTAAGTGGTTAAACATCACCTCTGCTGTCCCGTTGGGTCCCTGGCTTGGCACTTGCCTAAAATGTAATACTCCTTCACTGCCCCCCCGCATGAGTCCCCCTGAGCTTTTCCACTTTCATAATTCGGTATCTCCCTCAAGCATCACCCCCGCTTCCCTGCTAGGTCCCTGACTTGGCACTCACTGATGCTCCTCCAGCGTCACCCCTGCTGTCCTGTTGGGTCCCTGGCTTGCCACTTTCTGAAGCTTTCCCACTTCTTCACTGTCCCCAGCTGGTGAGAAGACTGCTCTGGTACTGGCTCCAGCTTACTCACAATGGTCTCCGATAATAAGGTGGATGGTCCCTCAGTGGCGACTACTTCCCCTCTACCTCTGACCACGACTGGTTCCCCGTCCGGTGGAACCGCTACTCTCGGTCGGATGCCAATCCTGCAGTCCCAACCCTGCACTGCTTCTCCTGCTTCTGGATAGTGCCTCAGCCAGCCTAGCAGCCAGATGTCTCCGGGATAGGCCTCAGGCTTCCGGCCTAGCAGCCTGGGGTTGCATGACACACGTCCACCCAGACAGTCATCCAGGTGGCACAGAACAGCGATCACCCGACTCCACCCAAATAAATAGACTCTCCCAGCAGGCCAATGGGCTAAAAAAAACCCTGCCAAATGGCTGAGACACCCCATTCACTAATAACCTGACCTTGCGAAACCCTTGTCTATACAATGTCAACAGCATGACGCCACCTAGCGACAGAAGAAATAAGGTGCAGCAAGTCCAAAACTATAGAAGATAGTAGGTCTACTAAGAATTAAACAGGGTGCTACATATACTGTGTATCAATATATATCTCATATGATACATAGTAGGAAAATCTGTGCCTTATCTGAATTTCCCTGAGTGCCCGACTCCATGCACCACCCTAAGGGAGCACCCCACACTCTATACTCCACCGCCTCATTGTGCACCCCCACATTTCATCCCCACATTATGCCTCCCAACTTCATGAATGAATGAGTAACTTGTATAGCCCTACAGACGTGAACTAAAACACCTTAAGGCGCTTTTGCAGCCAGTGTCTATTTGTGTCTTCAGAAGAGGTGGGTCTTAAGCTTCTTAATGAGGGTCAGATAGTTTTTTTCCGAGCGGCTGTACATGGGTAGAGCGTTCCTTAGCCGTGGTACTTTAACTGCGAATTTTCGCCTTTTGATTTGTAACGGGTCTTGGGGATGTGGAGGAGGTTCTGGTTAGTTGACTGGAGGGGGTGACCTGGTGTGTAGTGCTTTATTTTGTCGCAGAGATATTGCGGGGCTTTTCTTTGTGTATATTTGTGAGTGAGGCAGAGGGTCTTGAATGTAACCTGATCCTTCACGGCTAGCCAATGGAGGGTCCTCAGGGACGGGGTGATTGATTGATTCTAGTTACTAGTCTGGCTGCTGTGTTCTTGGACAACTTGTAGACGTGAAATTTGGTATTTGGAAGTCCTAGGTAGAGTTTGCGTAGTCGAGTCGGGAATTGATTATTGTTCCAACTGCTACTTCTGCTGTCTCCTTCCGGGATGAGTCTACGCAACAGGCGAAGAAGGTGGTGAGATCCGCTGACTACTGATCCTATTTGTACATCCATTGATCCATTGTCATGTCTAAGTCAAAGATGACTCAGAGGATTTTGATTTTAGTGCTGGGGGTGATGGTTTGTCCGAGATGGTAGGTGGTGTGGACATCATGCTAGGATTTTTGTTTCGGTTTGCACGGAGGAAGAGGAGTTTCTCCGTCATCCAATCGTCGATCAACAGAGTTTTCCAGTGCGTAGTATTGGTCATTTTTGTTGGTGATGCGTAGGTATGTTGGGTGTCATCAGCGTAGGAGTGATAGAGCAGGTCCTGTTTGCTGATAATTTTAAGGAGTGGGCAGAAGTAGATGTTGAAGAGCACGGGCGACAGGGGTGATCCTTGAGGGACTTTCTAGGAAGGATGCGAACCAGAGTAGATCTGAGTCTGCGAATCCGGCTACTTCTGCGAGACAAGTGAGCAGGGTTTTGTCATACATTCCCCCATTGTGTACTCCCAGACCCTCTACCCCATTATTGTGCACCCCAACTCCATGTAACCACCCCTTTATCCCTGGGCTTACTCCGTAGTTGGATGAGATCCAGTGCACAGCATACTTTTTGGCAGTAATCCTGGAAAAGAGAGAGGAATCAGAAGAGCAATTAGACCCACCCTCAACTGCCCTGAGCAGTGCATTGCCACACACTTAGCTGAAGCAGGCCACTCACGCTCCTCAACTTTGCCATTCTGACCCAGAACCGCCCATCCAGACCCACCCACCCAGCCCAAGAGGTAATGAGAGAGGAAGGAGCGTGACAGGACAGGAACAGTAATGGGCACAGACTGCTCTCCTGCCTCTACTCACCCCAAATCCTTATTAATTTTGCACCAAGAGCAAGTGGCCTTGTGGCCCTTTCCATGCAATGCCATTGAAGCAACCCATTCATTTTGAACTGGCTACCAAAGCTGCATTCAAACTAGACCTGCAGAATTTTTTTTAAACCCTGGACACCACAATTAATTGGTGGTTCACATCTGTGTACTGTGGTGCACTATAGTGCAGTACGATGTGTACAATGAATAGCACAACAATGTTTTTACCCCACACACTGGTGAAAACAAGTCATTATCAGTGACGGCCCGTCAATAAGGGGTGCCCGGGCGCCGCCCCCCATCCCCCAGTCAGTAAAAAAAAAAAATGATTTAAACCTGTCCCTTTAAAAAAAAAAAATCCAAAAAAGGGCCTTATGTGCACTGTGTCCGCGCGCCGGGCGCAGTGCTGTAGGAGTAGCGCCACGTCTGTGCAATCACAGGATTGCAGATGCGGCGCTACATTGGCAGCCAAAATATGCCTTTGTGGCGCTCTCCATCGCGCCACTGTTTCCGCCGCGATGGAGAGCGTATTGTTATGGCCGGGCTGGTGCATACACTTTCTGTGTGCACCCGCCCGTCTCTGTGCTCGTTCCGACATCACTGGAAAAACAGAAAGTGACGTCGGGACTCTCGAGCTCAGTGCGCCCGACCGAGGAACAGGTAAGCTGAGCTATGCCTGCCACGATTTCTGATTGAAAAAGTGCAATGTTAGCAAGCACAAAAAAGTGCTTTATTGCAGTGTTGGTGTGTGCAGAAAAGTGTTGTTGCAGTGTTTGTGAATGCTAAAGTGTGTTTAGGTGTGGTGACAGCTGGTACTGGTGTAATGTCGCTGAATGCAGAAATACTTGGTGGTGTGGTGTCAGTAAGTGCAAAACAGGAGAACACGTGTCAGCGCAGAGTGTTTGTTATTCAGTTAAAGCTCAAAGCTGGACATACATGGATGGAAATTTGTCCGGTTCGGCAGGGACTTCATCTGTATAAATCATCTCTGATCCAAAATCCAAAATAAATAGCTTGGTAGAATATCAATGTAATATTCAGAATTCCAATGGTTGCAATCTGAAGCAATTCTTAATGTTCTAAGTGCAGAGGATCACACCTATAGGTTTTGTCCATTTTTTTATGACCGATTAGCCTACCTACAATGCAATTTAGGAAAGGCAGAACAGCTGCAATCAAATCTGACATATATATTTTGAATATAGTGGAGCTGCACAGCATGTCATTAGCAATTTAAAGAGTATTAGGCCAATAAATCATGACTAAAGAGAGTTAAAATTCAGTGAAAGTAACAGTTTTTTAAACAGTTTATGTTTTATATTTGATTTGATTTAATATTAACAAAATCTCCCCCCTGGTTATTAAAAAAAACTTTTTTTATAATTCATTCACCCACTTATTAACAACATTTCTTTTCTATGTAAAAATTAATTACAGCACAAATAGCGGCCGTCAAAACTACCCCACCAGACCACCCCCCAGTTATTAAAAAAAAATACTTGTGTGCAGGGAAAATATCGGCCGTCAACACCACACCACCCCCAGCTTGCAAATTGTCCTGCGACTTGGGACTGGAAAGTTGCAGGATAAGTTGGACCTGATGATTTCCAATGAGAACTGTTAATATCTGTGCAACTTTGAAGTAGTTCCTGCACTACTTTTGTCCCACTTTGATGTGACTTAAGGTCCATAGACCTCCAGAATACATAGGCATTGCTTTAAGTCGCTGCAAAATCACAGGAAAAAATTGTGGCAAAATCTTGCGACTTTCAGGCTAACGCAGTCTGAAAGTTGCATAATTCTCCTGCAATTTTGACGCGACTTAAAGCAATGCCTGTGTATTCTGGTTGCATCAAAGTAATGCAGGGACTACTTTGAAGTCGATGTGACTTGAAGTCGCACAGATATGAACGGTTCTCATTGGAAATCATGGGGTACGACTTGTCATGCAACGTTTAAGTCCCAAGTCGCAGGACAAGTAATGCCTGCAGTCTCTGGTAATCTTGTGCAGTATGTCCGCAGTCTCTGGTAATCTTGTGCAGTATGTCCGTAGTCTCTGGTAATCTTGTGCAGTATGTCCGCAGTCTCTGGTAATCTCCTGCAGTATGTCCGCAGTCTCTGGTAATCTTCTGCAGTATGTCCGTAGTCTCTGGTTATCTTGGGCAGTATGTCCGCAGTCTCTGGTAATCTTGTGCAGTATGTCCGTAGTCTCTGGTTATCTTGTGCAGTATGTCCGTAGTCTCTGGTTATCTTGGGCAGTATGTCCACAGTCTCTGGTAATCTTGTGCAGTATGTCCGTAGTCTCTGGTTATCTTGTGCAGTATGTCCGTAGTCTCTGGTTATCTTGTGCAGTATGTCCGCAGTCTCTGGTAATCTTGTGCAGTATGTCCGCAGTCTCTGGTAATCTTGTGCAGTATGTCCGCAGTCTCTGGTAATCTCCTGCCCATTTCGAGTCCTTCATTACTAACAGTGTCATATTTTAGTTTGTTTGTACCGATCTGTGAGGCTGCGCCATATACCATGATTTGTGATGCTGGGGCTGTATACTCTGTGCTGTGATGCTGAGCTGTATACTCCTGACACTGAGTGGAAGCAAGTGGAATACAGGGGACGGAGTGGTGGATTCTATATGGGGTGTGGCTTATGAGAAGTGGGAGGGACCAAATGTGGAAGGGCAGGGTTTTGCGCCCCCCCCCCATCCTAAAACTTCACCAGCCGCCACTGGTCGTTATAATTCTTAATTAACTTCCTACTGAAAGGGAGAGACCACAGACAGTTATCTGAGCTGGTGGTCCACACATCTGGTGGCCCCAGAAAAAGTCATAGTAGGTGAGGTTGAAAAAATTCCATCAAGTCCAACCTATGTGTGTGATTATATGTCAGTATAACATTGTATATCCCTGTATGTTGTAGTCATTCAGGTGCTTATCTAATAATTTCTCAAAACCATTGATGCCCCCCCCCCCGGTGAGACCACCGCCTGTGGAAGGGAATTCCACACCCTGGCTGCTCTTACAGTTAAGAACCCCCTATGTAGTTTAAGGTTAAACCTCTTTTCTTCTAATTTTAATGAGCTGCCACTTGTTTTGTTAAACTCCCTTCCAAGAAAAAGTTTTATCCCTATTGTGGGGTCACCAGTACGATATTTCTAAATTGAAATCATATCCCCTCTCAAGCCTCTCTTCTCCAAAAAGAATAAGTTCAGTGCTAGCAACCTTTCCTTATAACTAATTGTGACAGACTCGGACCCTCTTATGTCTAAAATCATCCTATGTACACTAGGGGCATAGGATGACTGAGGAATTATATCTTGGACTACCTGAGCTGGGATTATTATGTACTTATTATCCACAATATATTCCAGGATATCTGTAAAGAACTATTGACTGTTTGTTGGTTCTGAACACAACGGGCTAATTGTAAGAGTGACTAATTCATAATGATGGGACACATACTGTTAGATGCTAATGTCACCAACTCTAGCCATCTGTCTGTTCTCTGTGCTAATTGACCCTGCTATTGTGTGAAGATGTCCTGTTTTTACACTTATGATCATGTGTATTGTATAGCAGGTAATCGAATAGACGGGACGTCTACCTTGAGAGGTCATGTCTCGGAGTCGCCTAGTCTGGGTAAATGATTAGTTAATTATCTCATGTTAATTTATGTTCTGGTTACCTCCTCTTTAAACTGTATATAAGGTTGCATTCTTGGTTCTATTAAACACTCCATGTTTAGCACAGAAACAAGTCTCGTCTCATTGTGTGTTGAGGGCAGCAGGAATATCTGATATCTATATCCAGACTGATAGGAAGTGGTATATGACGGAAGCACTCAAGCTGAGTGTGGGAAGTTCCGTTACACTAATATCCTCCAGACCCTGTAATGGCTTTGTTGCCCTTCTTTGCACTCTCTCCATTTCCAGTACATCCTTCCATAGGACTGGTGCCCAGAACTGGACAGAATACTCCAGATGCGGCCAGCCCAGAGTCTTGTAGAGCGGGAAAATTATTGTTTTATCTCTGGAGTTAATCCCCTTTTTAATGCCAATATTCTGTTTGCTTGCAGCAGCTTGGCATTGCTGAGCCTATCATCTCTATCATCTTCTAGGACCCCCAGGTCCTTTTCCATCCTAGATTCCCCCAGAGGTTCTCCTCCCTAGTGTATAGATTGCATTCGTATTTTTGCCACCCAAATGCATTATTTTACATTTCATTCAGGATTGCATATTTCACAAACATACCAATAACGTAGAGCCTTAGAAATGGTAAAAGGTATTATTGTGTTTATCAATTAATCACAAATTGAGAAATGAAGTATCCATGAATCTTGCCAGCCCCATCTCCCGACCTAAATTTGTTTTATTGTCTTTTTTCTGGTTTTCCACTCAAATTGGCAAATGCTTTGAACTTTATGACAAGACCAGGGATACAAGCGCTGTTATTTCCATTGCAAACAGCAAGGAATTGATCATTTTTCTCCATTTTGTTAAGAGGCTCCTTTGTCAATGTGATGGCTCTGTGGTTTGGTCTAACTCTGAAATGTCACTAGGCTTTCTGAAAAATGATGATGCATTGCCTTGTGCTAAATCATGGAGCTCATCCTTTGATTGATGCCCTCTGTGAAACCTCTCTTTGAGAAGATACATTGTGTGCAATGCCAGAAAGGGGACTGGTGATCCGCGTCTTACCCTTTCTTGGTAATTGAATGAAGCCAATCCGATTTGTATTGTCATCATCCCAGAACAATTTCTTTCTTTTTTTTCTTGAAGTTTGATAACTGAAAGCATTCCCTGTAGTGAAGACTACACTTCTCATGCACTGTATCTTGCTGGCAGACTTTATAAGCCAATTAAATCTGGAGTTTGACAGTGGAATAGAAAAATTGGATTTATTTGGAGAACTTGATGGTGTAAGGAACTTGCTTGTCACAGGCTTGACTGGCTTGTCAAATTGTGGTTGGTTGTCCATCTGCAGTGTGGTCCTTGGTCAGGTGTTCAGCTGGTTGTTGAGTGGTCTGCTTGTCCTTGCTTTGGGGTAGGTATCAATGACCCGCTTCTCCACTTATCCGGTTTATTTTACCTTTCCGAAGCATGTCATTACTCATGTGCATCCTGACAGAAGCGGCGGGGGAGCAGATGCAACATCAGACCAAAAGCTGCATCCATCTAGGTAGGTATGATTCTTGAAACAAAAATAAATACTTCTCTTTTAAATAATAGAGACACTGTGGCGGTGCGTCCATAGAGGGCGCAGGAGCGCCGCCCCCTCTCTCTCCTGCACCACCACTAAATACAATACATAGATTCATGCATTCCATGAACAACGGCAGCTGGTTGGCTTTGGAAGTGCCTATCAGAGCCAGTGGCTCTGATACGTTTTACGATTACAGCCCTTAGGCTGTAATCGGCTTCCAAATAGTTATCCAGGGGGGTGCGTTCCCTGGCTAACACTGAGACCAGAACGCGGTGACGTAGAACACAACGACGTGATGAAAAAACGAAGTTCAATGCTTCCAAGCATGCGTCGACTTGATTCTGAGCATGCGCGGGTTTTTGGTCCGATGATTTTGTGTACTAACCATCGAACATGTCCGATGGACAGGTTTCCATCGGACAGGTTTTAAAGCATGTTTTGAAACTTTGGTCCGCTGGAAAACCGTCCGATAGGCCGTACACACGATCGAACATGTCCGCTGAAACTGGTCTGCGGACCAGTTTCAGCGGACATGTTCGATCATGTGTATGCGGCCTGACAGTCGTCTCAGCCAATCAGGTTCACCGGTTCTGGTTACTGGTAACCTAATTGGCTGAAGCATCATCGAGGGTGGGAGAAGACATCAAGGGACAGTGGAAGCAGGATGGCTGACCCCAGAAAGGTAAGTTCTGGGCGGTGGTGGAGGGGGCATTTTACAGATCACAGTGGCAGCATTTTTTAGGGCACAGTGGCGCTAATTTATGGGCACAGTGGTGACAATTGATGGGCACTGTGGTGACAATTGATAGGCACAGTGGTGACAATTGATAGGCACAGTGGTGACAATTGATAGGCACAGTGGTGACAATTGATGGCACAGTAGCTGCAATTGATGGCACAGTGGCTGCGTTTGGCATGGCACAGTGGTGACAATTGATGGGCACAGTGGTGACAATTGATGGCAAAGTGGCTGCATTTGATGGCATGGCACAGTGGTGACAATTGATGCCATGGCACAGTGGTGACAATTGATGGCATAGCACAGTGGCGACAATTGATGGGCACAGTGGCTGCATTTGATAGGCACAGTAGCTGCATTTGATGGGCGCAGTGGCTGCGTTTGATGGGCACAGTGGCTGCGTTTGATGGGCACAGTGGCTGCAATTGTTGTTTTTTTTCGTTTGTCCCCCCCCTCCCAAAAAAAAATTGAGCACCAGCCGCCACTGTAGAGACAGAATATCAACCAAAAAACACACAATACAAATGTTATACATTGAGTTGCAGTAAAATAAGTATTTGATCCCCAATTAAACATGACTTAGTACTTTCTGCAAAAACCCTTGTTGGCAAGCACAGAGGTAAGACATTTCTTGTAGTTGGTGACCAAGTTTGCACACATCTCGGGTGGGATTTTGGTCCACTCTACTTTACAGATCTTCTCTAAATCCTTAAAGTGATTGTAAAGCAGTGGCGTCGCTAGGGGGTGGCTATTGGGGCTATAGTCCTGAGTGTCTTAGCGGTTGCATGCATCCTTTGATAACTTTCACCCTTTTACCCTACTCCTGCCCAGGCCAATTTTCATTGTTGTCGTACTTTGAATGACAATCGCACGGTCACTCAATACTGTACCCAAATTAAATCTTTATCATTTGTTTCCCACAAATTAAGCTTTCTTTTGGTGGTATTTAATCACTGCTGGGGTTTTTATTTTTAGCTAAACAAATGAAAAACACAGAAAATTTGGGTGTGGCCGTGCGTGAGTGCTATGCATAAATCTATCCATTATGCATATAGGGAGTGGCAAGGAGAGGGGGCGGGGCCCAGGCACCTGTAATGGACGGGCTGCACCTGGAGCTAATGGAACTCACCAGAGGTGGTGCGTCCATAAGGGGCGCATGGGTGCTGCCCCTCTCTCCTGCCACAGCTCTATAACCAATAGGTAGATTCATGCATTGCATGAATCTATCTATGGTCGCTGCTGCCACCCCCTATTCAGGCGCCCGCCCCGTTTCGAGCACCGGAAGCCTGAATTACAGCGGCAGAGTATTTTTTCGAAGCACCTGATTAGAGCCGTTGGCTCTAATAGGTGTCCAAAAAGGTGAACAGCGAGTGCCATGCTGTGTGTTAGGAAAGCGAATAAATATTCGCTTTACTTACACTGAACCGCCTCTCCGTCAATCAGGTGCTTGGGTCTGTTACCTGTCACCTGATTGGCTGAAACGACAATCATAGCATGGGATGGGAAGAGAGGATGGGAGAAGACATCACGGAGTGTGGAGGACACCGCCGCCGTGACCTGCTGCACCACCGAGACGGGTATAAGTGTCGGGCAGACTGGTAATGCCTACTGGCAGCATTTGATGGGCACAGTGGTGACAATTTATGGGCACAGTGGCAGCAATTGATGGGCACAGTAGCGGCAATTGATGAGCACAGTAGCGGCAATTTATGAGCACACTGGCAGCAATTGATGGGCACACTGGCAGCATTTCATGGGCACATAGGCGGCGATTGATGGGCACAGTGGCAGCGATTGATGGGCACAGTGGCTGTGTTTGATAGGCACAGTGGCTGCGTTTGATAGCACAGTGGTGGCAATTGATGGGCACTGTGGCAGCAATTGATGGGCACAGTGGCAGCAATTGATGGGCACAGTGGCAGAGTTTGATGGGCACAGTGGCGGCGATTGATGAGCACAGTGGCGGTGATTGTTGGGCACAGAGGCTGTGTTTGATAGGCACAGTGGCTGCGTTTGATGGACACAGTGGCAGCGTTTGATGGGCACAGTGGCTGCGTTTGATGGGCACAGTGGCGGCGTTTGATGGGCACAGTGGCGGCGTTTGATGCGCACAGTGGCGGCATTTGATGCGCACAGTGGCAGCGTTTGATGTGCACAGTGGCAGCGTTTGATGGGCACAGTGGCTGCGTTTGATGGGCACAGTGGCTGCGTTTGATGGGCATAGTGGCGGCGTTTGATGGGCACAGTGACCGTGTTTGATGGCACAGTGGCTACAATTGATGTTTTTTTTTTTTTCAGTTTGTTTGTCCCCCCCAAAAAAAAAAAATTTGAGCACCAGCCGCCACTGGAACTAACACAACTGACAACTGTAGCCCTGACCTTTCTGCAGTAAGTGCTCCACAGCCAATCTAGAGCCATGGCGTTTTAGTAGTGTTGCTCACGAATATTCGTATTGCGAATATTCGGCTCGAATATGG
This sequence comes from Rana kukunoris, assembly GCA_029574335.1. Lineage (NCBI taxonomy): Eukaryota > Metazoa > Chordata > Amphibia > Anura > Ranidae > Rana > Rana kukunoris. The sequence goes on from CM056053.1 coordinate 459,851,507, forward strand.
CATATTCGAGTATTCGCGATATATTCCGAATTTCGCGGTGAATATTCGCTATTTCGAATATTCGTATTTTTTCAATTTTTTTTTAGAACAGATCACATCCTAGAGATCCCCATCGACGTCTAAAAGCATTGCTGGTATGATTAGAGACCCTGGGCCGAGTAGCTGCAGCGATAATTTTATATTGCCGATAAATCGCAATGCGATTATTCTGCAATAGCGATATCGCGCGATTATTTTAGAGAAATTCGCAATATTGTTTTTAGCTAAAATAACACATATATTCGATTTCAGAGTGTTACTGTCGAAATTCCGCAATAAATTTCTCATTCGCATTTTTGCGAAATTACGATAAAATATCAAGAATATTCTGAGCCAATCAGAGTGCTCCATTCCGCATTTCTCGAATATTCGCAATTATTTTGCATTATAAAATATCACGAATATTCTGAGCCAATCAGAGTGTTCCTTCCGCATTTGCCGAATATTCGCAATTATTTTGTATTGTAATATATCACGAATATTCTGAGCCAATCAGAGTGCTCCTTCCGCATTTGCCGAATATTCGCAATTATTTTGTATTGTAATATATCACGAATATTCTGAGCCAATCAGAGTGCTCCTTCCGCATTTGCCGAATATTCGCAATTATTTTGTATTATAAAATATCACGAATATTCTGAGCCAATCAGAGTGCTCCTTCCGCATTTGCCGAATATTCGCAATTATTTTGTATTGTAATATATCACGAATATTCTGAGCCAATCAGAGTGCTCCTTCCGCATTTGCCAAATATTCGCAATTATTTTGTATTATAAAATATCACGAATATTCTGAGCCAATCAGAGTGCTCCTTCCGCATTTGCCGAATATTCGCAATTATTTTGTATTGTAATATATCACGAATATTCTGAGCCAATCAGAGTGCTCCATTCCGCATTTCTCGAATATTCGCAATTATTTTGTATTATAAAATATCACGAATATTCTGAGCCAGAGTGCTCCTTCCGCATTTCTCGAAATTTCGCATTCGCATTCGCAATAGCGAAATTTCGCAATCATTTCATTTCCAAAAAATAACACGAATATTCGTATTTAGCGAATATATCTTGAATATTCGACTATATATTCGAGATATATCGCGAAATCGAATATGGCATATTCTGCTCAACACTACTTTTTACATAAGTGGACCTATCCCAAATCACTAAAATCTCACGTAACCTTTCAAATGTTTATGTCATTTCAAAAGTCATTTTTAATCTTTCATTTTAAAGAATACCAAGTAATTCTGGGAAATGGCTTTTTCCATAACCTTAAAGTAAACCCAAACCAAATGACTAAAATCTCATAGAACCCTTACCTCTTCATCTCATTTCAAAAGTCAATTTCAAGCTACAGTATTTAAACATAGAGCATTCATTTAAAAGATTACCTGGTAATCCTTTCATGAAGGTCCTTGTTCAAGCACTTTCCATTATGGCATAATGACACTCTGTCCTTGTCTCCTAATTGTTCTTCAGCATTGCCACCGTGTCACATACACTCCTAGATTAGGCTGTTAGTGGCCATGACATACAACATACTATATTTAGAATTACAATAATTATATCAATAAGCAATCCCCTCTGGGGGATCAATGTACATTGCGGGGACGGATTGCAGACTGATTCTGAATGAGGAGTGTCTGGTTCATTATAATCAGCTGATGTACATTCAGTGTTCTGATGGGAAATGGTTGCAGTGTCTGCATCCCTTTGGAAGTATTTAACCGTTAGGATTTGTTCACACATCTGACCGCCCACCTAAACACAGACATGCAGCCGCTCACGCCTGTGCACACGTGCAAAAATGAACCACTTGACCTCCAGAATATCCCCCCCCCCCCCCATGACCAGGTTATTTTTTGCGATATGGCACCGCGTTACTTTAATTGACACTTGCGACGCTGTACCCATATAAAATGTATGGCCTTTATTTTCCCACAAATAGAGCTTTCTTTTGGTGGTATTTGATCACCTCTGCGCTTTTTATTTTTTTGCCTCTTTCAGTTTAGGCCAATACGTATTCTTCTACATATTTTTGGTAAAAAAAAAAAATTGCAATAAGTGTATATTGATTGGTTTGTTCACAATTTAGAGGCCTGGATTCACAAAGCACTTACGCCGATGTATCTCTAGATACACCGCGTAAGTACAAATATGCGGTGTCGTATCTATGCGCCGGACCCACAAGCTAAGATACGCCTAAAAACAGACTTCATCCCACCAACGTAACTTGCCTACGCCGGCGTAGAGTGGGCGCATATTTATGCTGGACGCATGTGGCGCTCCCAATTGATTTTCTATTCAAATGAGGGAGATACGCCGATTCACGAACGTACTTGCGCCCGGAGCATGATATACGCAGTTTGCGTAAGTTTTACGTTCGGCGTAAAGTTATTCCCCATAGATGAGACACAACCCATGCAAAGGTATGGAGCAGGGAACACAAGCCTACGTATTGTACGTTGGACGTCTGTGAATATGGGCCGACGCGGGTCTGGCTGGGCGTAGGTTACGTTAACGGCGTACACAGTGATCCGGCGTATCTTAGGCAGTTCATATACGACTACGTCTCGACGCATGCACAGTTCATTTTAAGTACTTGTCTGGCGCCCGGCCCATCATTTGCATGGGGTCACGCTTCATGAACATGGATCACGCCCACTTCCACCTACTTCCACTTATGCCGGCTTACGCCTACGAAATATACGCTACGCCGGTGCAGATTTGGGAGCATTTGCTTTGTGAATTCCATGCTTGCCTCTCCGTTCTGCGCCGGTGTGGCGTAAAAGAGATATGCTACGGCGGCATAAATATGTGCCGATGTCTGTGAATCCGGGCCATAGTGTCTACAAGATAGATTTATGGAATCTTTACTAGTAATGGCCGCGATCTGTGATTTTTTGTGGGACTGCGAAATTGCAGCAGACAAGTCGGACACTTTTGACACTTTTTTGGGGACCGGTGACAATTATACAGCGATCAAAGCTTAAAATTGCCACTGATTACTGTATAAATGTCACTGACAGGAAATGAGTTAACACTAGGGGGCAATCAAGGGGATAAGTGTGTCCTAGGGAGGTGTTTTCTAACTGTGGGGGGAGTGGAGTGACTGGAGGAAGAGAGAGATCGCTGTTCTTGATCACTAGCAACAGCAGATCTGTCTGTTTACATTGATAGATCCCTGTTCTGTCTCTTACATGAACGATAGCGGGTGGCCGGCAGATGATGCGGCTGCTGGCTCCGGAATCGCGCCGTGGGCACTGGTGATGCCAGTGGCAGTTAGTGTCAGATTGTCTGCCACAATATATTATTATAAGTCGCTGATCACCGCCATTAGTAGTAGTTAAAAAAAAAGTACAATTTTTTTTTAAATTTCAGTAAATATATAATACTGTAGTTTGTAGGCGCCATGACTTTCACGCAAACCAATCAATATACAATATACACTTCTTGGGATTTTTTTAATTAAAACATGTAGCAGAATACATTTTGGCCAAAATTCATGAAGATTTTTTTTAGATATGTTCTATAGCAGAAAGTAAAAAATATAGTTTTGTGGTTTTTTTTTTCCAGTATTATTTTAATTTTATATTGCAAAAAATAAATAAAGCTCTACTTGTGTGAAGAAAATGATATACATTATGGGCCAGATTCTCATATATATTCGGCGGCGTAGCGTAAGCCATTTACACTACGCCGCCGCTGCGTACTAGAGCAAGTGCTTTATTCTCAAAGCACTTGCTCCGTAGTTTACGCCGGCGTCTCGTAAATCGCCAAGCGTAAACCCGCGCAATTCAAATGGGGCGGCTTGTATTTAAATTAAGCGCGCTCCCGCGTCGAACGAACTGCGCATGCGCCGGCCGGGGAAAAAGCCCAGTGCGCATGCTCCAAAGGACGTCACATTTTCTCAATGTAAACGACGTAATCGCAGTGTACGCCAGCCCCATTGAGAATCGACGTACGCAAACGACGTAAACGACGCACAACACGACGCGGTCCCGAGGCCATACTTAACATGGCATCCGACGGGACACGACGGCATCCGACGGGACCTCGTAAGGTTACTCCACATAGAAGCTGGGGTAACCTTACGCGAACGAAAACGACGTACACGACGACGGGGCGGCGTAAAAGCGATCGAGAATCGGCGTACTACTTCATTTGCATATGCAAATGAAAAAACAACGTAAAGGCCACCTAGTGGCCGGAGTTGTCATTACACCTACGATCCGAAAGTGTAATGCTTTTACACTTGTCGGATGTAGAAGCGTATCTATGCAAAAGTGATGCTAAGCATCACTCGCATAGATACGAGGACAAAAAAAAGGCGTTACGACGGGGTATCTGAGATACTCCGTCGTAACGCCTCTGAGAATCTGGCCCTTTGTGTGGTTACAGCATTGTACACTTTGCAGTTAAAGTAATGCAGTGCGCAAATGGCAAAAAAATGGCCTGGTGATGAAGGGGGCAGTGGCGGCTGGTGCTCAAATTTTTTTGGGGGGGTGCAAACAAACGAAAAAAAAAACATACATTTCAGCCTCACTTTGCCCATCAAACGCAGCCACTGTGCCCATCAATTGTCGCCACTGTGCCATGCCATTGCCATCAAACGCAGCCACTGTGCCATCAATTGTCACCACTGTGCCCATGAATTGTCGCCACTGTGCCATGCCATCAATTGTCACCACTGTGCCATTGCCATCAAACGCAGCCACTGTGCCATCAATTGTCACCACTGTGCCCATGAATTGTCGCCACTGTGCCATGCCATCAATTGTCGCCACTGTGCCATGCCATCAATTGTCGCCACTGTGCCCATCAATTGTCGCCACTGTGCCATGCCATCAATTGTCGCCACTGTGCCCATGAATTGTCACCACTGTGCCATGCCATCAATTGTCACCACTGTGCCATTGCCATCAAACGCAGCCACTGTGCCATCAATTGTCACCACTGTGCCCATGAATTGTCGCCACTGTGCCATGCCATCAATTGTCGCCACTGTGCCATGCCATCAATTGTCGCCACTGTGCCCATCAATTGTCGCCACTGTGCCATGCCAAATGCAGCCACTGTGCCATCAATTGTCACCAGTGTGCCATGCCATTGTCATCACTGTGCCATGCCAAACGCAGCCACTGTGCCCATCAATTGTTGCCACTGTGCCCATCAATAGTCGCCACTGTGCCATCAATTGTCGCCACTGTGCCCATAAATTGTCGCCACTGTGCCATGCCAAAAGCAACCACTGTGCCATGCCATTGTCGCCACTGTGCGCATCAATTGCCGCTAGTTTGACCCATAAAATGCTGCCAGATTGCCCCAAAATACCGCCAGATTGACCCCCGCCCGGGACTTAGCTTTCTCGGTCAGCCATCCTCCTCCACGATCCCTCGTTGTCTTCTCCTGCCCTCAATGTCGCTTCAGCCAATCAGGTTACCGGTAACCAGGTCCGGTGGACCTGATTGGCTGAGGTGCGTGTCTGTGTTAATCAGGGAACACGCACTTCGTGTGTCCCCTGGTTAACTATTTGGAAGCCGATTACAGCCCACAGGTTGTAATCGAAAAGCCTATCAAAGCGGCTGGCTCTAATAGACACTTCCACAGCCAACCAGCTGCCATTATTTAGATGGTCGGCGCTCGCCAGGGGGCTGGCCACCTGAATAGTGGGTAGCAGCGGCGCCGGCGACAATACATAGATTCGTGCAATCCGTGAGCAAGAGCGGGCGGCGCTCCTGCGCCCTCTATGGACGCACCGCCACTGGAAGGGGGTAAAACTTGTCTGGAGCTCAAGTGGTTACTAAATTGAAAAGTTTTAATTTGCATATATGTTTTAAGTAATGTTCATTCATTTTTTGGAAAACCATTTTAAAATGCCAAGGAAAGAATTTTGCAAGAGGAACAATCATTTTACATGTGACATTGGGGAAACAATTCTTGGCAAAGTTTGATCATTTTTGTTTTAATTAGTCACTCATCTGCTAGAATTAAAAGAGATTAGTGCTAAAACATAGATAGTTATTATGCTGGATTAGCAGTCTTTACATTTTTAACTGAAACATTCTGAGTTATTACTAAAGAGGAACTGCAGTCTGCTCACATAATTTGTAATAAAAACACCCTTTCCGTTCTGAAGCTTCCCTCCATCACTTTGCATATTATTTTATATATACTGTGATTCTGTACTTGCCAAACATGCTGCAGAAATCTCCCTCCACTGAGTCTGGCTGCAACTGTTTTCACTGTGGACAGCTGAAGCTGCTGCCTGTTCACTTCATGGATTTACACAGACACACCTACAGCTCTGCAGCTCTCATTCGCCCTCTTATGGCTCATCCCCCTCCCTTCCTGGCAAACTCTCACCAGAGAGAGAGCTGTGCATGATGTCATAAGTCTAGACCAATGACCAGACAAGTGTAGCACTAGCCCCGAAAGAGCTGCTGGTTTGATTTGGGTGGCATGTTACCTGTTGTCTTCTCGCCATCTAGGGTACTGGATGAGAGCTGTAATAAAGTCAATGTTCACACGACAGATGTCTTTTCTGTGCTTTTATTACCCAGCTGGCTAAAAACGATAAAAGTGGAAATAGGTGAAGGGATAGAAGAAATGGAAATGGCCGATTCAGGGTTAACTGGTACAGAAACAGTCCTGCTTCCAATAAGAAAACTTCTTCACCACTCTAGCCAGAGTGGGTATAGTGCAGTGATGGTGAACCTTGGCACCCCAGATGTGTTGGAACTACATTTTTTATGATGCTCACCTATACTGCAGTGTAGGTGAGCATCATGGGAAATGTAGTTCCAACACATCTGGGTTGCCAAGGTTTGCCATCAATGGTATAGTGCATCTGGATAGGCCTCTCTCACCAGCCTATTAGCCAGAGTGTCACTCGGAACTTTAGGTTAAAGCCTCTGCCACAGACCCTCCCAAAGGTGGAGACAATCTCGGTCCAAAAACCCCTCTCAACTGGATTCAGCATAAATAAAAGCCAACTTATTTTAAGTAATTTCGGAGTGCGGCTGTCCAGTTTTCGTCCTTCAATTTGCTATCATTAGCATTGCCAGCACCTTGGTGGTTCAACAACCCTTGATTGCACACGGGGCTCACCTGGAGCGGTGAGAAATTTGTCTGCTGTCCGGGGGTGACTGAAATCCCCAGACAAAAAGATAGGCACATAGCACAACCAGGGCTGGAACAGAAGCCGATAAAATATGGCTAAATTAACATGGTCAAAGCCAATTAACTCTCTGACCCCCTTCTAAATTTACAATACAATAGCACCTGCTATAAAAGTAGCCAGGCGCTACACAAGAAACAGGAAGTGGGCTATATAAGGGATTTACTGTCCAAAGTTAAAACAACAAGGGCAGAAGAGCCTCCATTCCCAGGAGAATCCTTATACGGGGAAACGCATAGGGTAGAGCAACAAGTCCCTGACGTCATCACGTTTCAGCCAGCTGGTGTGAACCGCGGCTGTGTTTGAAAATGTTCTCTGTTCAGTGGATGTCAGTATGTAACGAAGTCTGTACAAATAAACATTTTTATGAGGAAATACTGCACCATGAGGATTTTTTCTTCTTCCTTTTCCTGGTAACAAAAAAATGAATACCTCCAAGTAGGTGGGATTTTTAGGGCAACAAAAATCTAAATGACAACTAGGGTCATAAAAAGTTATATTTATTACAAAGCATTAACATACTATATATCACAATATCAAATACAGCATAAAAACATTATTTAGAAAAATACGGTAAGTCACCGCATGCCCCAGGACTAAGCTAGGAGCATGATGGACAGTTTCCAGGACGGTTTTGGAAACTGTCCATCATGCTCCTAGCTCAGTCCTGGGGCATGCAGTGACTTACAGGGCCAGATTCTCAAAAGAGATACGACGGTGTATCGCAGGAAAAACCGTTGTATCTCAGTTTTTTTTTTACTGGGTATCTATGCGTGCGATTCCTAGAATCACTTACGCATAGATACAGTGAAGATCCGACAGGTGTAAAACACTTACACCGTCGGATCGTAGATGTAATGACTTCGCTGGCCGCTAGGTGGCCTTTAAGTTGATTTCTCATTTGCCTATGCAAATGAGCCTAATACGCCGATTCCCGAACGTTTTCACGCCGCCCTGTCGACGTTTACGTTGTTTCCGTAAGCATAAGGTTACCCCTGCTATATGAGGGGTAACCTTACGAAGTTCCGTCGTATGCCATGTTAAGTATGGCGTTGGGTCAGCATCATCTTTTTCCGACGTTTACGTCGTTTTACTAAGTCGTTCGCGAATAGGGATTTACGTAAACGACGCTCACGTCGGTTTCATTCACATTTTCCGACGTGAGCTGGAGCATGCGCACTGGGCTATTTTTGCGGCCGGCGCATGCGCAGTTCGATCGACGCGGGGCGCGCTTAATTTAAATACAAGCCGCCCCCTTTGAATTACGCGGCCTTACGCCGGGCCATTTACACTATGCAGCCGCAACTTACGGAGCAAGTGCTTTGGGAATACGGCACTTAAGTTGCAGCGGCGTAGTGTAAATGGCTTATGCTATGCCGGCGGGCAATCTACAAGAATCTGGCCCACAGTATTTTTCTAAATGATGTTTTTATGCTGTATTTGATATTGTGATTTATAGTATGTTAATGTTTTGTAATAAATATAACTTTTTATTACCCTAGTTGTCATTTAGATTTTTGTTGCCCTAAAAATCCCACCTACTTAGAGGTTTTCATCTTTTCATTTGATAAAGGGATGATGGCAACCTCAGGCCTCTACACATGAGCTAATTTTTTCCTTTTCCTGGTAACTGTTTTCCAACTCTCTGAAGTAAAATAATAAATTTTTACTAGTGTTTTTGTGGAAGTTGGAAGTTGTAAAAAGTGAAAATACACCAGCTTTTACCATATACACTCATTCTGGACTATATTCACTTAGGCCGCGTACACACGATCGAACATGTCCGCTGAAACTGGTCCGCGGACCAGTTTCAGCGGACATGTTCGATCGTGTGTACGGCCTATCGGGCCGTTTTCCAGCGGACAAAAATTTCAAAACATGCTTAGAAACCTGTCTGCTGGAAACCTGTCCGTCGGACATGTTCGATGGTTAGTACACTAAATCATCGGACCAAAAACCCGTGCATGCTCAGAATCAAGTCGACGCATGCTTGGAAGCATTGAACTTCGTTTTTTCATCACGTCGTTGTGTTCTACGTCACCGCGTTCTGGTCCGAGGGGATTTTGGTCCGATGGTGTGTACGCACATCAGACCAACAGACCACTTCAGCGTGGTCCGATGAAAATGGTCCGTCGGACATGGTTCCTCGAACATGTCTGATCGTGTGTACGCGGCCTTATAGTTTTAAACCCATATGGACTTTCATCATATATAGTTTTTATCTGGTTGAGTGTGTAGCGCCTGTGTACTTTATAGTACGGGTGCTAGTCAAATTTAAAGCGGTTGTAAACCCCCCATCTCATCTCCAAACAATTAACACATTCATAAACACAGTGTCCCGCTGCATCCACCACTCGTTATGTAGTAAATGTGATTCTAATTATTAGTGTTTAAATCCTTACTTTTGTGCATGCTCTGTCTCCTACTATGCCGGCGCCATTGTTCTCTCGGTCTTCCGCATCTGCTGCAGAGTCTAACTTCCGCCCACAGTTGATTACGATCGCTGTAATCCCGCGCGTGCGCACTACGGCAAATATTAAAGCCTCATTTTCGTTTCCGGTTACTATGGAAACGAAAATAAGCTATTCACAGCGTACAGCAGGAAGTTGTTATCAGAGCTTCCGGAGCATCTGGGGGGAGGGGGGAGGAAACGTCACCGCACAATATCGCGCGATGTCGGGACTGACGTCAACAGCAGGAAATGACGCAGCCCCAACATAAACATAGATTTTGGCCGGCAAGCGCCTCGGCTTGCCAGTTTACAGATCAGACGGCGCATGCGAGGAGTGACGTCACCACTCGGGATATCGGCGATATCGCAAGAAGGAAGCAGGTAAGACAAGAAACAAACAGAGTGACGAATTAGGCATATTAGGATGACTGTATAAATATAAAGAGTAAAATTTAGGTTTACAACCACTTTAAGGGTAAGATCAGAGTGTAGTTAGACTCTGATCCAGATTAAGTGCTAAGTGCTGTTAAGTGCAAAACAGGATCTCTGCCTCAGCTTGACTGTGCTGCATACTTATTCTGTTGTACTGGGGTGTTCTTCCAACCCCAGGGCTGCAGGTGGCAGCAGTGGAGACAAGGTTTGGGTGCTCTTTCCCAGCAGCCATACAGGAGGGTTTGACCTCGCTGTGCATGCTGGGAGGGGTATTTATGGGGCAGATGCCATTGGTTCTGGGTCTTCTTCATCCAGTGTGGCACCCACCTTTAGGGTGGCCACATCAGGGTGCCCCAGCGTTATGGCCTACCTGGCCGGGGCGTGCGTGCCACGCAGTGTTCCTGGTTCCGGAGCCATGCTGGCCCGGAGCATCTGAACAGCGACGGTGATCCAGTGAGTGACTGGGTTCCCACCTTTGAGGATCCCAAGCTGTACTGCTGTTCGGTGGGGAGTCAGTCTGAGGAGCGCCATTGAGAGTCTGGCGGTCCAAAAGGGCCTGGACAAACCACCGGGATCGAGGTAGCCGGACACTGAGGGATTGATCACCCATCAGTCGCTACCTGGCAAGGTACGACAAGTTGAAGAAGATCCAGGCGTAACTCATCTAAGGAGGGATATCTCCAAGAATTCAATCCAGAGAGGGCCTGTGGCAGAGACTTTTCCTCAAGTTCACCAAGGAGGGTTTGTGGCAGCAGAAACTTGTTGAGCGGGGGCGGGGGTAGTGAAGTTGTTGACCAGGGGAGGCCTCAGCTGTCGAAAATGACATCCATCTGCCGAAGTTGTTGAGCCGTGCATGGGGGATTGCCGGGAAATTGCGGGAGGGGGTTGCCGTGAAATTGCAGGAGGGGATTGTCGCGAAAGGGGGGGGGGTTGCCACAATTGGGCGGGAGCTCAGTCAAGCCCAATGGTAAGTCCGGCCCTGGGCGTGTATATGGGCTGTAGTGGAAATCTCCTCCTTTCTGAACTCTCGGCACTGGAGAAACTGTGCAGTTCATTATGTAACCCTGGTATACAGATCATCCAAAAAAGTATATAGTGGAAATATTTTAATGTAAAAAGAAGATTTATAAGCTGTGGGCACTGTGGGGGGGGCAGATGAACTATTTTCATATTACTGGGTTTACTAACACTTTAAGGCACAGCAGAAAAAAATACTTATGTTTCTTTTATATAATGATTTATACCAGACTGTCCCTTCGTTGCTTTTTCTCACACATTCGTTTATGAATCCCCCATGAAATTTCCGTACGCTCGCTTACCAATCTGCATAAATCATTTAGCTGACAGTGTGTGAATAATACATAACAGGAGCAGGATTTGGCAGAAGTTTTTTGGATGGCACATAAGGGTTTGGCACAGTTTGTGTGAATTCTGCGTGGACCTTTCAGGGGCTGAGAAGTATGATGGAAATCTGTGTGTGCGTGGAAGAAAGGACGCCCTCCGATCGTTCCTTGTGAGTATTGCTGGGATGAAAGTCAATTATTATTAGAGTGGACCGAGCATGTGGACAGGCCGCACATCATGGCCCTGGGCTGACTTCATGTCCTGACATGGTCTCTTTAAGCGGACCTTTCCCCCATTTTTACAAAAATTTGCATCAGCATCATATTTGCATACTAATGTGAAGTCATCTAACATTTTTGACAAGTGGTTGGAAAGGTAGACAGGTTTTTTTTTTTTTTTGCCTTAATGCATTCTCTGCATTAACCTTTCCAACCATGATATAGCTGAACGGTGGCTACAGAGTGGCTGTCTAGTTCAGGGAGGTCATTATGTGATGGCCCTCCATTGATCGCACCCGCTATGGGGCGCAGGCGGCACGCTCTGTGATCAGTGTCTGGAGCACACTGGTGATCACAGATTGAAGTAAGGAACCAATCAGCAGGTCTTTACCACGTGATCAGCTGTGTGCAGGGCCGCCATCAGGAAAGGAATTATGGGGCCCCTTAGACAATTTCAGGCATGGGCACCCTGGAGCAAAGAACCAGGGGGTGCCGCTGCCCAGGGGAGGACTGGCAGCCTTAGGCCTGGGGGGAAAGTCCAGTCAAGTGGCCCATAGAGCTTGGAAAAGTGATGGATCGAGGAAAACAGTCTAAGATTTTTCATGATCACAAGAGTCCGCACAGAGGCCCCCCTTACATCAGTGTCCGCACAGAGGCCCCCCTTACATCAGTGTCCGCACAGAGGCCCCCCTTACATCAGTGTCCGCACAGAGGCCCCCCTTTCATCAGTTTCCATACAGAGGCCCCCCTTTCATCAGTGTCCGCACAGAGGCCCCCCTTTTATCAGTTTCCATACAGAGGCCCCCCTTTCATCAGTGTCCGCACAGAGGCCCCCCCTTTCATCAGTGTCCGCACAGAGGCCCCCCTTTCATCAGTGTCCGCACAGAGGCCCCCCTTACTTCAGAAGCCCCCCTTACATCAGAGTCCACACAGAGGCCCCCTTACATCAGAGTCCGCACAGAGGCCCCCCTTACATCAGAGCCTCCCCTTACATCAGAGTCCACACAGACCCCATAGATCTGATGTAAGGGGTGTTCTGTGAAACTTGATTTAAAGGTGCAGGCAGGAGAGACTAGAGAGGGTGAGCTTACCAGGATAGAGGCTGAGGCGCAGGCAGGCTGTCTGATGCTTTTTTGGGTTCAAACTTCCTGTCCACTGCCCACACATGCCCGGGGAGTGTGGGCAGGGCAGACTCAGAGGGAGGAGGAGCAGATGAGCTCTATCTCTCCTCGTGTCTGTGCAGAGAGAGAAGGGGATGTCAGCGCTGGTGTGCGCTGAGGCTGAGCTATGTGTGAGACGAGATATAGCTCAGCCCTGTAGCCATCTACCTCGGAGCTGACACAGGCATGGCTGCACAGTGGGAGGTGAGCAGCGGCCATGACCTGTGTTAACAGAGCTCCAGCAGGCATATTCCTGCTCTGCAAAAACAACATTTGGTAGTGGCGGCCGGTGGCTGTGCATAGTGTCACCAGCCCGGGGGGGGGGGGATATTTTTCACCCTGTCCGCCTCAAATTGAGAAGCAGGGGGGCTGCCGCAAATTGAGAAGAAGGGGGGTGCCGCCGCAAATTGAGAAGTGGTGGGGGCTGTGAATGGAGAAACGGGGGGTGCTGCCGCTGCAAATTGAGGTTGGGGGGCTTTGGGTGCTGACAAAAAAAAGGGGGGGGGGGTTGCCCTGGGGACCTCTGACCCCCTTACCAAAAAGAGAAATAAAGAATATATTAGGGCTGTGAATGATCAAAATTTTTGTGTTCGATTAATCGTTTTTTTTTTTAATCGATTAATCGACTAATTTCGATTAATTATAAGGCACATACAGGGAGTGCAGAATTATTAGGCAAATGAGTATTTTGACCACATCATCCTCTTTATGCATGTTGTCTTACTCCAAGCTGTATAGGCTCGAAAGCCTACTACCAATTAAGCATATTAGGGGATGTGCATCTCTGTAATGAGAAGGGGTGTGGTCTAATGACATCAACACCCTATATCAGGTGTGCATAATTATTGGGCAACTTCCTTTCATTTGGCAAAATGGGTCAAAAGAAGGACTTGACAGGCTCAGAAAAGTCAAAAATAGTGAGATATCTTGCAGAGGGATGCAGCACTCTTAAAATTGCAAAGCTTCTGAAGCGTGATCATCGAACAATCAAGCGTTTCATTCAAAATAGTCAACAGGGTCGCAAGAAGCGTGTGGAAAAACCAAGGCGCAAAATAACTACCCATGAACTGAGAAAAGTCAAGCGTGCAGCTGCCAAGATGCCACTTGCCACCAGTTTGGCCATATTTCAGAGCTGCAACATCACTGGAGTGCCCAAAAGCACAAGGTGTGCAATACTCAGAGACATGGCCAAGGTAAGAAAGGCTGAAAGACGACCACCACTGAACAAGACACACAAGCTGAAACGTCAAGACTGGGCCAAGAAATATCTCAAGACTGATTTTTCTAAGGTTTTATGGACTGATGAAATGAGAGTGAGTCTTGATGGGCCAGATGGATGGGCCTGTGGCTGGATTGGTAAAGGGCAGAGAGCTCCAGTCCGACTTAGACACCAGCAAGGTGGAGGTGGAGTACTGGTTTGGGCTAGTATCATCAAAGATGAGCTTGTGGGCCCTTTTCGGGTTGAGGATGGAGTCAAGCTCAACTCCCAGTCCTACTGCCAGTTTCTGGAAGACCCCTTCTTCAAGCAGTGGTACAGGAAGAAGTCTGCATCCTTCAAGAAAAACATGATTTTCATGCAGGACAATGCTCCAGCACATGCGTCCAAGTACTCCACAGCGTGGCTGGCAAGAAAGGGTATAAAAGAAAAAAAAACTAATGACATGGCCTCCTTGTTTACCTGATCTGAACCCCATTGAGAACCTGTGGTCCATCATCAAATGTGAGATTTACAAGAAGGGAAAACAGTACACCTCTCTGAACAGTGTCTGGGAGGCTGTGGTTGCTGCTGCATGCAATGTTGATGGTGAACAGATCAAAACACTGACAGAATCCATGGATGGCAGGCTGCATGAGTGTCCTTGCAAAGAAAGGTGGCTATATTGGTCACTAATTTGTTTTTGTTTTGTTTTTGAATGTCAGAAATGTATATTTGTGAATGTTGAGATGTTATATTGGTTTCACTGGTAAAAATAAATAATTGAAATGGGTATATATTTGTTTTTTGTTAAGTTGCCTAATAATTATGCACAGTAATAGTCACCTGCACACACAGATATCCCCCTAAAATAGCTAAAACTAAAAACAAACTAAAAACTACTTCCAAAAATATTCAGCTTTGATATTAATGAGTTTTTTGGGTTCATTGAGAACATGGTTGTTGTTCAATAATAAAATTAATCCTCAAAAATACAACTTGCCTAATAATTCTGCACTCCCTGTACAGATCCAACTACTTTTAGCTGATCTCCTTGCAGGCTGATTCCCAGTGCAGCTACCAACCACTGGAAAAATGGATAGCAGGATACAAAAAACACACAAAGGCAGCGCTCGATGGGAAGAGCATTAAAACTTTTATAGTCTTCAAGTAGGTAACCAAATAAATATTGCACTGGAGATAAAATTGATGTAGCTACATAAACTGTAAAAATGGTGCGAGTAATACCAAATGGTACCAAAAGCAGTCATAAAAACCTGTAGCTAAGTATGATACTGGTATAAAAATGTGTACAACGATGCCACTGCTGAATCCAGATGAGGAGGGGTTAACATCAGTCCATCGGCATGTAGATGTCCCATGAAGGGAACTATCACAACTCCCAGTGGATGGTTGTAGAATCCCAGGTTGACAGAGGGAAGTAATAGAGGGAAGTGTAACAGCGCTTGCGTCAGGGCTGTCTTAATGAGAGGGCACACCTGGGCACTGCCCAGGGGCCCCAGCTGCATTGGGGGCCCCTGCAATTTGCCCAAAGCAGCTGGTCCTTGAGCCTACGCTGCCCCGAAATTGGGGGCCCCATGATGGCACTGAGAGTGATAGATACACAGGTGAGGCAGTCTGCCTTCTACCTACTTGATGTCTGTTTACCTGCACTGTCATTATTGTAGGGGCCCCAGAGCATTTCTTTGCCCAAGATGCTATTAAAACGGCCCTGGCTTGGGTGTGGCAGATAGTAAGGTCCCGCCGGCATGCAGATATGAAGGCACAGCAAAGGAGCCCTTCAGATGGACACGGCAAGCCGCGCCGGTGTCCATGATGTCACCGGATCTCTGACAGAACTCCCTGAAGGCCCAGAAGCCGGCAGAGAGGTGAGTACCAGTCATAAGAATTTTTTAATCGATCAAAAAGATTTTGATCGATCAAAAAAATTAAAGATTAATCGATCGATTAAAAGTTAATTTGCACAGCCCTAGAATATATATATATATATATATATATATATATATATAAAGGGGGTAGCCATCTGGGGACCTTGGGACCTCTGGACCCCTTAATAAAAAGAAAAAAAAGAAAGAAAATATATAGAAAAAAAAGAAATACTTTTTTATATAAAAAAGGGGTGGGGGTTGCCATCCGGGCCCCTGGGCCCTTTAATAAAAACAAAAAAGGAAAAAATTTAAATAAAAAAAATATATATATAAAAACAAAAAGGAAAAAAAAAGGGGGGTTGCCATCCGGGGCCCTGGGGACCTCCGGTCCCTTACAAAAAAAGGGGGGTTGCCATCCGGGCCCCTGGGGACCTTCGGGCCCCTTACAGATGTACTGCCTGTACCCCACCGATGGCGGCCCTACACGTGATTTTGAGGTTGCATTACTGTGAACCGAAACTGCACAGACAGCAATAAAAACTGACAAGCAGTCTAACCCCTCTCTACTTCATCCAAAACTAAAAAAAGTTTTGCCTTTAGCTATACGTTAACCACTTGCCTATGGGGCACTTTTACCCCCTTCCTGCCAGGCCATTTTCAGCTTTCAGCGCTGTCAAACTTTGAATGACAATTGCACGGTCATGCTACACTGTACACAGCCTAAATTGTAAACGGTTGACGTGAAATAAACACCAGTAACATCGATCGACTTTATTGTGAAAGATTGTCTTTTTTGGTTGACAAATCCTTATGACTGTCTTTAAAATCTGTGCAAACTAAAGGGCCTTCGGACAATTTAAACCTTGTTATTGCCGACATGGCCGACACCTTCAACCTCAAAAGAGTATAGGGTAAGGCTCATGTCTAATCTGGCCTTTAAGAAGTCCAGAACAGCTGCCACCGGAAATGCAGTAGGATCAATATCTCTAAACAAAAAGAGAAAACTCTGCGCTAAACCCACTCACATGTGAAGAAAAAATTGAATGTAGGACCTCTTAAAAAAGAGGAAACAATCAAGAAGAGGAAAACTATAGAAATTTGTTTTGAAATTGCTAAAATTTGCTATGGAGCACAATTATTTTTTATATGATGGAAAGTTTTTCCTACAAAAAACAGGTGTGGCGATGGGGGCTAAATTTGCCCCCAGCCTCGCCAAACTTTTTATGGCACTATGGGAAAATTACCATATTTTTTCGTGGAGATGCCCCATCTACTTTTTTGGCGAAGATATATTGATGACTCCTTCTTCCTCTGGAAGGGTAGTACTGAGTCCCTCCAAACTTTCATGGATATGGTTAATGACAACCAATGGGGGGATTAGGTTTACCTATGAAGCAAATACTGTCTCTGTTAATTTCCTGGATTTGGTGATTACAAAAGAAGAAGGGAAGTTAATTACTAAAACTTTTTTTAAAACCACTGACAGGAATGGGTTTATACCAGTGGGAAGCTGTCACCATCCTAGGTGGTTGGAAGCAATTCCTAAAGGTCAGTTCCAGAGGACAAGAAAAAACTGCTCCAGAATAGAAGATTTCAAAGAACAAGCTAATATTCTTAAAAGTCGCTTCCTTGATAAAGGATACGATTCGGACACACTTGAGAGTGATCTCACCAAAATTACTAAGATGGAAAGGGAAACACTTTTGATACCAAAAGCCAAAAAAATACCAAACAACAGCAGTTTTGAGTGGGCATCTGTCACCACTTTTTCGTCACAACATTGGTGGGTGAACAAAATTATGAAAAAGCACTGGAAAATTCTCAAAGGAGATAAGATATTGGGGGTACATTTACCTACCAGACCTAATGTCATCTATAGGAGAACTGCCACTTTGAAAGATAAACTGGCACCCAGTGCTATTGACAAACCCCCCAAAATGAGTATGTTTTGTGGTTTAAAAGGCTTTTTTCCATGTAAAAGGTGTAAAGTGTGGAAAAGTTCTAAAACTATGAGGACATCTACTTTTAGCCCATTTGTCACATCTAAGTCCTATAAAATCAAGGATTTTATTACTTGTGAAACGAAAGGAGTAATATATCTTCTCACCTGCCCCTGTGGGTTACAATATGTTGGTAGAACCAAAAGAGCATTAAATATAAAAATCGGGGAACACCTAGGAAATATCAATAAAGATTTCACTGTACATAGCGTCTCAAAACATTTTCTTTTTCATCATAACAAGGACCCTTCTTTACTTAAAGTAGTTGCTATTGAGAAATATACCCCACACTGGAGGGGAGATAATTTGGTTAGACATATGTCCCGACGTGAAACCCGATGGATATATGACCTCCAATGTTATCGACCCTTTGGCCTAAATGTGGAGTGGGATTTTAATTGTTATATTGACAATAGGTAAAAAGGTCCCACTTCTACCTTCTGATGATCTTTTTAGTCTTATCCTAGTTTTATTTAAACTAATTTTTAAATATAATTTTTTAAATATTTTTTTTTAAATAGAAATCATTTTTATTTTTATATATGGATATATCAATGAGTCCCAATTTGCTATATCCAGCTGGTGATCTTTCGCCTTCTATGTCCTATATGCCTATGCGAGGAAGATATAAGTTATTATTTTACTCTTCATTTAACTTTAGGAGGATGGTTTGTCTTTGCAGCATATACATATCTGTATTGTTAAAGAATTATTAGAGTTTTTTTTGTATTTATTTTTGTAATCTGAAGTTATTGACTTGGTGACCCCCGGGGTGGGACTGAAAAATGTCACTTCCGGTGTCACGACTTTCCCAGAAAGTATTTAAGTGTGATGTGTTGGCGTGGGAAGTCAGTCTCCGTTCCCAGTTGAAGCCAGTTTTGGGGAAACGCGCCGGGTGGAGCTATTCCTAATGCCATCACACTCATATTATCCAGCCCTCTTGGTTTGATCCTTGGCTGTTCTCTCTCTCTCTCTATATATATATATATATATATACATATTTTTTTTATATATATATATTTTTGGTGCTGTTTTTTTCTACCTCTCCCTTTTTTTTCCTTGATGAATACCTATTTATGGTGAAATGAGTTGCTGTGAGAATTTTTAAAGTGGATTGTTACTTGCTGTGATGCTCTTTTTGAGTGGATTTTTAATAAAATATTTTTTTGGACATACTACATTATGAGGATCTTTTTTTCCTTCCTTTGCCATTGAGCCAACATGTTCAGAATATAATATCTGGCATCCTTCAAGTTGAATCTGACTACCGTCTTCTGTGTAATTCAGCCTAGAGAGACAGCTGAAGTTTTTCCCTTCTTCCTGCAAGAGAGAAGCACCCCTCCCTGAGTTAAAGTGGAGCTCCACCCTGAAATTGACTATACTTAATTAATTAATTAACAATACCTGATCGGCGATTAATAAAAAAAATTAGTGTTAAAATACCTGTTAAACGCACAGGCTTCCGGTCTGCAGGCAATCAGGTTTTCCCTGGGTTATTTCTTCCTTCCTGTCCCTCGCTGTGCATGCTGGGAGCCTGGCTCAGAGCTCCCTAATTATAATAATTCTCTCTATTAGCCGAGACATCGTGCGACAGCATCCACCGAAAACAGGAAGTGACGTGCTTGTGTGCCGTTTCCTGCCCAAACCCAAGATGGCAACGGGAGAAGATGCAGAATATAACTTGTTATTCTGGATAGAAAAATAGCGGAGCGGCTGCTGAAATCAAAAAACGTGAGTTTAGCACAGCAGTGGGATTGCTAATTTAAAGAGCCCATAATCACAAATTAGATTTTTCGGCGGAGATCCGCTTTAATTGAATCTACACCGGGGCCGGCAAGCTGATGCACACGCTCATTTGACCTCCTTAACCACTTAAGGACCGCCTCCTGCACATATACGTTGACAGAAAGTAGACAGCTGTACTACTACCCAGCCGTGGGTCGCGGGCTTTGAAGAACGGGGAGAGCCGTGTAAAAACACGGCTTCCCCGTGCTTCACTGTGGCGGCTGCATCAATTGTGTCATCCCTGTTATAGGGAGACACAATCGATGATGTCAGACCTACAGCCACACCCCCCTACAGTTGTAAACACACATTAGGGAACACATAACCCCTACAGCACCCCCTTGTGGTTAACTCCCAAACTGCAATTGTCATTTTCACAATAAACAATGCAATTTAAATGCATTTTTTGCTGTGAAAATGACAATTGTCCCAAAAATGTGTCAAAATTGTCCGAAGTGTCCGCCATAATGTCGCAGTCACAAAAAAAAAATCCCTGATCTCGGCCATTAGTAATAATAAAAATGCAATAAAAATATCCCCTATTTTGTAAACGCTATAAATTTAGCGCAAACCAACCGATAAACGCTTATTGCGATTTTTTTACCAAAAATAGGTAGAAGAATACGTTTTGGTCTAAACTGAGGACATTTTTTTTATATATATATTTTTGGGGGAAATTTATTATCGCAAAAAGTAAAAAACATTGCATTTTTTTCAAAATTGTGGCTCTATTTTTGGTTATAGCGCAAAAAAATTAAAACCACAGAGGTGATCAAATACCACCAAAAGAAAGCTCTATTTGTGGGAAAAAAGGACGCCAATTTTGTTTGGGAGCCACGTCGCACGACCGCGCAATTGTCAGTTAAAGCGACGCAGTGCCGATTTGCAAGAAGGGGCCTGGTCCTTTAGCTCCATTTTGGTCCAGGGCTTAACCCCCCTGCCGGTATCCCCGAGCGCGACTCGGGGTGGATTTTTCATGTAAATATCGATATCCCCGAGTCGCGCTCGGGGTGAATGCAGAGCCTGCAGCGCGCGCTGGCTTACCCTTTTATCCAGGCAGGGGTACTGTACTTACTTTGTCCTTGGATCCAGCGATGCATCCCCGCTGTGTGAGCGAGTGGCGTCCTCCATTCGACTCACACAGTGCCCGCACGCCGCCGATCTCCGTTCCCTGCGACGTAACGGCGCACGGGGGGCGGAGACCGGCGGCAAATTCAAAAAAGTAAACAAACACATTACATACAGAATACTGTAATCTTATAGATTACAGTACTGTATGTAAATAGTACACACCCCCCTTGTCCCTAGTGGTCTGCCCAGTGCCCTGCATGTTCTTTTACATTATAAAAACATTTTTTTTGTGCCTGCAAACTGTAGATTGTCCATTGCAACCAAAAGTGTCCCTTTATGTCAAAAGTGATTTTAGAGCAGCTAGAAAACAGCGATAATAAATGATAATCACTTGCAGAATTGAGCGATAGCGATTTGTGGGGAAATTCGTCATAAAAAAATAAAAGTAATGCCAGCGACAATTCTGCAACTGAGCAAATTTCAGTGATTTTGATTTGATTACATTAGTGAATAATTTTTATTATAATTACATTATTATTTGTTATAATTATTTATAGTTATTTATTATATTATAATTTTATGATTTTGTGTTTCAAACTTTATCATACCCGGGATGTCTACTAGACTCTGGTTTGGACAAATTTAAGTGAGTTATTCCTAAAAATTGCAGGCCTACAGTATAAAACGCAGAATTTCCATGCAAAATAATTGTACCGCTTTTGGTACGTAATTCCAGACAGAATCATACCGCCAGGGAGGTTAAGTGGTTAAAACCGGGGTCCAACATGTTCGGTAAGAGTCAGTCATTTTATATGTCTTCGATTTAGTAAGATTCAAGCTTTCTTAAGATGTCGGAAGTAATTTACTGCTAGGATCCTTTTTCAGTTCATACTGATTTCTTTGGGACTTTCCTTTACATTACTTAGATCACATTTATACACCATTGTTTGGATCTATTTTTTGTGTATTGTTTGACTTGTCAGCATAAGGTATGTTGATACACCTATTTTTGCGTGTTTTATCATATGCTTATATGGTTATTGATTCATTTATGTTCATGCACATATTTGTTAATTTTTTGCACATATAATTTTTTTGGGTTGCGCTCTTATTTTTCTGTCTGTAGGATCAATATCTCGCCATGCCAAAAAGAAAAAGGCAAATTTGTTCCAGATCTTGGCATATAAGGTGTTAGTAGAGTGCCTTTTCGCACTCCACAAAGTAGAGCTTACTCTGCAACAACATTGGAGCAAGCTAGGTTCTCTGGCTTCCCCCCTAGCCACCAATGCTTGCATCTACGGTCTGCACATTGCTGGACTTTCCCGCAATTTAAGATGAGTCCCCACCTCTCATTCCCTCCTTCTAGCACTTTCTAGAAGGAAGAGGGAGGTGACAGTGAAGTGATGCGGCCTGTGAGTCACCAACTACTCCCTGGAGCAACTCCCAGCCCAGAATGAAAACAAACAGGCCTAGCAACCAGCTAGGCCTGTCTAAATTTACCGACTCTGTCACCAAAAATCCTCACTTGAGCACATACCTAACTAGAGGGTACTACATATATATTTTCAAAATAGCTGCGCAGGGGAAGGTCCATGTTAACTGGTTAAGGCTCTGACCAATATGCAGGTTAAGGACCTTGCCCCTTTTTGCGATTCGGCACTGCATCGCTTTAACTGACAATTGTGCTGTCGTGCGACGTCGTTCCCAAACAAAATTGGTGTCCTTTTTTCCCCACAAACAGAGCTTTCTTTTGGTGGTATTTGATCACCTCTGCGGTTTTTATTTTTTGCGCTATAAACAAAAACAGAGTGACAATTTTGAAAAAAAATACAATATTTTTTACTTTTTGCTATAATAAATATCCCCAAAAAATATATACATTTTTTTCCTCATTTTAGGCCGATACGTATTCTTCTACCTATTTTTGGTAAAAAAAAAATCGCAATAAGCGTTTATCGATTGGTTTGCGCAAAATTTATAGCGTTTACAAAATAGGGGATAGTTTTATGGCATTTTTATTAATATTTTTTTTTTACTACTAATGGCGGCGATTTTTTTCACGGCTGCGATATTATGGCAGACACATTGGACACTTTTGACACATTTTTGGGACCATTGTCATTTTCACAGCGAAAAGTGCTATAAAAATCCACGGATTACTGTAAAAATTATAATTGCATGGGTTAACCACTAGGGGGCGCTGTAGGAGTTAGGTGTGACCTCATGTGTGTTTCCAACTGTAAGGGGGCGGGGCTGGACATGTGACGTCAGTGATCGTCGTTCCCTGTATCAGTGAACAGATGATCACTGACATTGCCACAGAGAAGAACAGGGAAGGTTTGCTTACATTCACCTCTCCCCGTTCTTCAGATCCTGCGCCCTGATCGCGGGCGTGGTCACAGAGCTTTAGACCGGGTTGCGACCCATGGCTGGGATCTTAAAGGAGACGTATATATACGTCCATGTGCCCAGCCTTGCCATTCTGCCGACGTATATCATCGTGCGGCGGTCCTTAACCACTTGCTTACTGGGCACATATACCCCCCTCCTGCCCAGGTGAAATTTCAGCTTCCGGCACTGCGTCGCTTTAACTGACAATTGCGCGGTCGTGCGATGTAGCTCCCAAACAAAATGTACGTCCTTTTTTCCCCACAAGTAGAGCTTTCTTTTGGTGGTATTTGATCGCCTGTGCGGTTTTTATTTTTTGCGATGTAAACAAAAAAGTGCGACAATTTTGAAAAAAAATACAATGGGCCAGATTCAGGTAGGAGAGCGAATCTTTAATTTGGAGTAACGTTTCTCATTTACGTTACTCCGCCGAAACTTTAGGAGCAAGTACTGTTATTCACATAGCACTTGCTCCTAAAGTTGCGGCGGCGTAGCGAAAATGAGCCGGCGGAATTCAAATTGGGCGGGTAGGGGGCGTGTATTATTTAAACTAGGCGCGATCCCGCGGCGAACGTACTGCGCATGCGTCGACTGTCAGAGCGCATGCTCCAAATTCTGTCAATGAACGTCAATGACGTCAATCCCCATTCACGGACGTTTTACGCAAACGACGCTAACATTTTTAAATTCGACGCGATGACGACGGCCATACTTAACATAGGATACTCCACCTAGGAGGCATGTTTTTCTTTACGTCGCGTATCGCTTACGGAAACGTCGGAAAGTTACTGCGTCGGGCCCGTGTACGATCGTGAATTTCCGTCTCTCGCTGATTAACATATTCTCGGCGTTAATCAGCGGAACGCCCCGAGCGCCATTTTAAAAATTGCAGTTCCGATACGACGGCGATATACAATTACGCCACTCGTATAGGAACTCCAACCCGGCGTTACTTGTTTTCTGCTTACAGAAAACAGAAACGCCGGCTCAAAGTGAGAGTTATGCTGGCGTATCACTGATCCCCCAGCCTAACTCTACCTGAATATGGCCCAATATTTTTTACTTGTTGCTATAATAAATATCCCAATTTAAAAAAAAAAAAAATGTTCTCAGTTTAGGGCGATACATATTCTTCTACATATTTTTGGTAAAAAAAAAAAATCGCAATAAGCGAATAAGCAAAAGTTATAGCGCCTACAAAATAGGGGACAGAATTATTATTTTTTATTTTTTTACTAGAAATGGCAGCAATCTGCGATTTTTTTGGGACTGCGACGTTATGGCGGACACATTGGACACTTTTGAATGAATGACTTGTATAGCGCAACGCATGCGAACTGAATCGCCTCTGGGCGCTTTTTTTTTTTCCAGCCGGTGTCTGCTTGGCTGGTGTGGTAATTTTTACCCCGTAGGACCATGACACGCTATGGACACACAGTCATACACACATATATACATATATATACTGGGTCAAGTTTTGGATGATCCAATTTACCTACCAGCATGTCTTTGGAGTGTGGGAGGAAACCGGAGTACCCGGAGGAAACCCACGCAGATACAGGGAGAACATGCAAACTCCAGGCAGATGGTGTCGTGTTCGGGATTCGAACCAGCGACCCTTTTGCTGCTAGGCGAAAGTGCTACCCACTGGACCACTGTGCTGCCCAAGTACACATTTGACACATTTTTGGCGCCATTCACATTTATACTGCGATCAGTGCTATAAATATGCACTAATTACTGTATAAATGTGACTGGCATTGAAGGGGTTCACACTAGGGTGTGAGGAAGGGGTTAAATGTATTCCCTATTCTAACTGTAGGGGGAGGGGGGTGACTGGGGGAGGTGACCCATCTGTGTCCCTATGTACAAGGGACACAGATCGGTCTCCTCTCCAGAGACAGAACGCTGTCTCTGTGTAAGCCGGCAATGAGAGATGATCTCATATGTTTACATATGAGATCATCTCTCATTGGCCGCACAGATCGCATCGCAAACGGCCACTCTGATAGGCCGTTCGCAGCGATCTGTGATTGGCTGTGTCCAAGGGATGCCCAAAGGGGAGGCCGTCAATTGACGGCCTGTTGGATATTCAGGTCCCCGCCGAAGCCGTCATTCGGCTATAGCGCGGATCTCAAGAGGTTAAGTGGTTAAACAGGAAAATGCAGGTTTAAAAATGTAGCGTGGTTGGGTTTGTTTTCGCAACCCAACATATTGACGGCATCGGTCCCTATCATAAATAATGTATTTTCTCATGTGCGTAAACTAGAGGACAATGTATCCGGTCAAAGTTCCCTCTCTAAAATTTCTGGATGATTTCCCTGAACCGCAGAGCCCCCCGTACGCAGAAAGTCAACGCCGCACTTGAAAGCAAACACGAACCAACCATTACATAAATGTGAAAGCGTTTAGCTCTCGGGCTGTCAGAGGCCAGTCATTTGTGCTGAAGTGGGTGCATTACCGCCGACAAACAGCTGCAAATTGCTCTTTTATAACTGCTGGGAAATCACTTGAAAAAAAAGGGACAATAATTTCATCATCTCCATCCATCTAAAGTCCCAGTGCCAACAGGCCAGACACAATTAGACGGCAGCTGTCAAGCTCGCCTTTTTTTTTTTTCACGGTGAAGGACATCATCCTAAGCAGCTGTGAGATATTTTTCTTCCACTTTGTAAAAATTATCGATCGGGAGAGCGTAAAGGTCCCGGTGTGTTCTGAAAGGACGGCCGAATCACCCAGGGAAAAGATTGTGACTGATGATATGTAACCGAGGCCTCGTTGACATCTGGCTTCAAGAGTTTTTGGTCCAAATAGACTCTAATGGCAGCGCCAAAAAAAAACGCGCGCCGAAATAAACACGTGCAAATACACACACATTGCATGTTTTTCCCACTTAGTAACTCGTTTTCCATTGGCTAAAAATTATTTTAAAAAACGCTCAAGCCTCAGATGCAGCCAAAAACTTTCAAAAACACTTGAAGAAGATCAAAGATTGTCTGCCTAAAGCAGGGGTGTCAAACTCAATTTCATTGTGGGCCGCATCAGCATTATGATTGCCCTCAAAAGGGCCGGTTGTATCTGTAAGATTAGATGTCCTGCGCATCCCCTTCCCTTTACATTAGATGTCAAGAGCCACCCCACCATCAGAAGTTGAGTCTCCTACCCTCACTTACATTACAGTGCACCCCACTTTCCTTATGCTGCTGCTAAGAAAATGGATGCATTGCTTGAAAGCAGAAAGTACAGGGTCTGGAGGAGGGCCAGGGGGGGGCTGGAGGTGCGAGGGCCACATGAAATGGCCTGGAGGGCCGGATTCGGCCCACAGGCCTTGTGTTTGACACCTGTGGCTTAAAGGGTCACTAAAGGAATTTTTTATTTTTTTTAGCTAAATAGCTTCCTTTACCTTACTGCAGTCATGGTTTCATGATCTCATTGTACGTTTTTGCTTTGATGTTGCTGTAATTCCTCGTTGTTCTGGACACTTCCTGGTTGTCTGTTTCCTGATAACCACAGTGCTGGGAGCTTTCTCTCTGTGGTCACTAATCAAGGAGGTGTGATTACTGTGTGTCTAAAACCCCTCAGCACCAATCCAGTTTCGTTTTACAAACCATCACTGCCCTCTTTTGGCTCTCTGGCTCTGTACATCAGAGAGACGGGAAACAACAGCAAAAACTAAACTAAACTGTAGGTATATTATATGATTGATTTTTATCTATTTTTAATAATTTTGAAAAGGAATCAGTTAACTAGTGTGTCTCTATACCCTGTAAACAGTAATTTCAGCCCAATTTTTTTTACTTTACAACTTCTTTAACCACTTCAATACCAGGCACTTTCACCCCTTCCTGCCCAGGCCAATTTTCAGCGCTGTCACAGTTTGAATGACAATTGTGCGGTCATGCAACACTGTACACAAACTAAATTTTCAAAATTTTGTTCACGCAAATACAGCTTTCTTTTGGTGGTATTTAACCACCTCCCTTCCGCCCTATAGCCGAAAGATGGCTACAGCGCGGACCTAATTTGCCAGGAGGGCGTCCATGGACATCCTCCCGTTCTCAAATGGCCTGCGCGCCCCCTTTAGGGCGCGCTTGGCGCACTCTGTGATCAGCGAGTCAATGAGACTCGGCTGATCACAGATCGGAATAAGGGGTAGATCCCGACCTCTTACCATGCGATCAGCTGTCAGCCAATGACAGCTGATCATGTGATGTAAACAGATATGGTAGTCAGTTATTTTTTCTCCTCACGCTGATAGCCTGCTCATCTCTGCCACCCATGCCACCTAACAGTACACAACAGTGCCGTCTATTAGTGCCCACCAGTACCACCTACCGGTGCCCACAGTGCCACCCATCAGTGCCCACAATGCCACCCATCAGTGTCACCTACCAGTGCCGCCAATCAGTGTCAACTACCAGTGCCCATCAGTGTCACCTACCAGTGCCCATCAGTGCCATCTATCACTGCCACCTATCAGTGCCAATCAGTGCCATCTATCAGTAACATCTATCAGTGACACCCATCAGTGGCCCTCAGTGCCACCTATCACTGCTACCTATCAGTGCCATCTATCAGTAACATCTATCAGTGACACCCATCAGTGGCCCTCAGTGCCATCTTATCTGTGCCCATCAGTGCCGCCTTTTCTGTGCCCATCAGTACCGCCTTATCTGTCCCCATCAGTGCCATCTTATCTGTGCCTATCAGTGCTGTCTTATCTGTGCCTATCAGTGCACCCTATCAGTGCCCACCAGTGCAGCCTCATCAGCGCATATCAATGAAGGAGAAAAATTACCTGCTTGCAAAATTTTAGAACAAACTATGAAACATGATTTTTTTTTAAACAAAAAATAAAAACCCCTGTGATGATCAAATACCACCAAAAGAAAGCTCTATTTGTGTGAAAAAAAATATAAAAAATGTATTTGGGTAAAGTGCCCAGTAAGGAAGTGGTTAATTACCACTGAGTTATTTATGTTTTGCTAAGTAAACAAAAAAAAAGAACAAAAATTTGAATGTTAGAAAATTTTGCAAATAAATAATTGTTCTTCAATATTTTAGGCCAGAATGTATTCTGCACATTTCTTTGGTGAAAATAACCCAAATCAGTGTATATTATTTAGTCTGTAGGAAAGTTATAGAGTCCGCAAACTATGGTATATATCTGAAAAATTATCAATCCTGATATACTGACGGCCTATTCCTTTTCTTGAGGCCCAAAAATGTCAGGACAGTACAAATAACCCTCAAATGACTTTTTGGAAAGTTCAGTCCAAGGCATTTAGTTAGAGGTGTGGTGAGTTTTTTGAAGTTGCCAACTTTAGGTGGATCCACCACGGTGATCCTACCTGTCAAAACCAGGTACCTGCTCCCCCTTCCCCCAAAAAAGTGCCAAGGATGGAGGAGAAAGGTTAAATATCTGCTTTAAGTGTGAATGCAGCCTGAGGGTGGGGGTAAGGGGTAAAAGTAACTGGTGGAGCCACAGTTTTACTGCTCCCCCAAATGCCCACCTAAACACCGCAATGAAAACCCTCAGAAGTGTACCCATACCGCGGGCATGATGCTATACGCTACCCCCAAAGGGGACAATGCTAATAACTGGTTCTTGAACAATAATGTGCAGTGCCTCTATAATTGTCCCAATTGGGCCCAAAGTGTCAATATTTTGTGTGGCCAACATTATTTTCCAGCACTGCCTTAGGCCCCTTTCACATGAGCGGACCGTTCGTCCTCTTATTACAAGTCCGTTTACGGACTTGTAATGGGCCCCTATGGGATCGTGTCCGTTAGCGGATTATGCATCCGCTAACCTCTGCAAGATCCGCATCCGTTTTTTCGGACGTAAGAAAACCCTATTTTTCTTCCGTCCGGCGGATCGGATCGGATGCAAGCGGACAGACGGTCCGCTTTCATCCGATTCCCCATAGGGGATAGCGGAGGAGAGACAGGGCGGTCCCTGCACAGTGTACGGGGACCGCCCTGTCCACCGACAGCTCAGCGGGACCGGACACACACGGAGCGGACCGAAAAACGGACCGCTCCGTGTGAAAGAGGCCTTAACCCTTCTGAGCATGGAGGTCATCAGAGCTTCACAGGTTGCCACTGGAGTCCTCTTCCCATCCTCCATGATGACATCACAGAGCTGGTGGATGTTGGAGACCTTGCACTCCTCCACTTCCTTTGGAGGAGTCCCACAGAAGCTCAATAGGGTTTAGGTCTGGAGACATGCTTGGCCAGTCCATCAACTTTACCCTCAGCTAGCTTCTTTAGCAAGGCAGTGGTCCTGCGGCCCAGTCTCCGAAGGGAGTGCATCATGCTCTGCTTCAGTATGTCACAGTTCATGTTGGCATTCATGGTTCCCTCAATGAACTGTAGCTCCCCAGTGCGTGATTTTTTTTTTAACCGAAAATATGTAGAAGAATACATATCGGCCTAAACTGAGAAAGAAATTAGTTTTTTTATATATTTTTGGGGGATATTTATTATAGCACTTCTGCCACTCCGTGACATGATCGCGGGCCGCCGGCGAACATTGAGTTTGCGGGGCCCACGGGCACGGTCACAGAGAACACAGCGGGCACATCCCCCCTGCGCCGCTTCTTAAAGGGGATGTACAGGTACGTCCATTTGCCCACCGCTGACGTACATCGGCGTGCAGCGGTCGCCAAGTGGTTAATATTACCTAAAATTTTTAAAAGACATAAGGAAGGTAGAAAATGTTGGTTGAACCTCACTGACATCCTCCGTTAATAATTCTAAAAATTTAAATACACAGAAATAGGAACTCGCTGTCCTATTTTTACCTAATCCTCTTGCTTGCGGTGAAGCCGGCCAAAAGAAGGATCAAGATTAAAAGATGGGAAACTAGACAAATGTGCTGGGATAAGCCTTGAAATATTAGTTTTTGCATTTGAACTTTTATTTTTCACTGTGTGGGGCGAAATTAAAACAGGATTTACAGCCTTCCCACATCCTCGCTTGGTGACAATGTGCGGGAGAAGAGAGATGTCACCTAATTAAAGAGGAAAACCAAATGATCCCTTCAAATCCATTCAGAATTATAACTGGCGCTGCAAGATGTGAGCTCCCTTCCGTGTCCACGCACACAATACAATGTTCTGTTTATGGAGCTTTTTCCTCGTGGACACAGTTATTCATTTAGAGGGTGTCAGAATAACTGTCCTTGATTTCGAGGGACTGTCCCTGATTTGAAGCAATTCCCCTCTGTGTCCCTTATTCCTCCTCATTTGTCCTTCATTTTGGTCTGATCTATATTAGTTGTATATAACGTTTTTTCCAGCGATAAGCCTGTTTATCCAACTTCTAAATTGCTGCATTTGTAAATTCCAAAAACCAATATAAATTAATAGTAATGGTAAAAAAAGCACTTGTGGGTTAACTAATCTTGTTTTTTGTACAATTCTCCTTTAATTGGGTGTGGCAAAGGGTGTGTCCTATGCCTGCATACTTTTGCTGATAGGTGTCCCTCATTCCCATCTCAAAAAGTTGGGAGGTAAGGGCTCTTTCACACAGAGTGCCCGTTCAGGTCCGCCTGCCAGTTTTTTAGGCGGACCTGAATGGGGCGCTCTGTGCTACTCTATGGAGCCGCGGATGTCAGCGGTGACATGCCCGCTGACATCTGTCTGTGTTCATCCGATCCCCCCATAGGGGAGAGCACGGAGGATCGCCCTGTCATCCGCCGGCTCAGCGGGGATCAACGGAGCGATCCCCGCTGAGCAAGCAGAGGTTCACGGGGCAGATCATTACTGATCCGCCCCATGTGAAAGAGCCCTAAGGGTGTGAGCTTTATATCCTGACATCTACCTGGACTCTGCTGGACCATGTGGAGGCTAAACACTTGACCCATCCATCATTGTCTGTAATGTGAAACTATCAGTAGTGAGGCAGGTGGATTAGCACAGGAGCTCCCACGGCGCACGTCTCCTAGGAGTAGGAGCGTGTGTGCTATAGCTCCAGGCAGGCTTAGGAGGCAGACAGGCAGAGTCCCTCCCGGCCGACCAGCCCAGTCCACTCTCCGATTTCCAGTCCAGCCCTGGAAAGTTCTGCGCCCCTGATCTCTCCGCTCCTCCAGCTCAGCTCCCTGGCTCTCACAGGTAAGAGCCCTCCACCAAAGCTGCTGACGGCTGTCCTTTTCAGGACAAAGCCGCAGCTATACAGATCTTCTTTGCTCCATTCCTTGGCCCCCTGCACTCCCTCACCTCCATCATCCTCAAGGGCCCCCTCCCGCCACCTCCCGCCACCACCTCGCGGAAATTTCCGCCGTTCCGGCGCTCATTCGGGTGCACCGCGCCAGGCTGTCCTGAATCGCGGGGCCGCGGTCTAGGAAAGACCGCGGCTTCACTTGCGGTCTAACGGCGCGCCGCTCCCCACGTTTCAGTGTCCTCACCCTGCTCCCAGGAAACCTCCCCCTTATCCCTGAAGGACAGTTACCCGGCCCTGTTGCTCACCCTTCACCCATTCAGCCCCAGATTACTCAGAGAAACCCCCTGTCAGCCCTCATCCCTGAGCAGGCAGCCACCAGACCAGCAACAAGCTCTCCCTCTCAGCCCTAGCCCCCCCCCGTCGTCCCAACACACAGAAGCTTGATCCAGGGGTTAACCGATCGCCTCTTACAGGGGTCAGGAAGGAATTTTTTCCCCACCGGAGCATATTGGCCGAGCTCTGACTGGGTTTTTTGCCTTCCTCTGGACCAAGCCAGGAGAGAGGCCAATTCCTCTCCCCACTGCCCCAACCCCCCCCCCCCCCCGGTGTATTGGCGATCATGGCATGTCGGCAATATTCTGCCGATACCAT
The DNA here is from genome assembly GCA_029574335.1 of Rana kukunoris. Classification (NCBI taxonomy): domain Eukaryota; kingdom Metazoa; phylum Chordata; class Amphibia; order Anura; family Ranidae; genus Rana; species Rana kukunoris. The sequence continues at coordinate 459,883,479 of CM056053.1, forward strand.
TTGGAGTTTGAGGCAATGCGCCGCAATACTGCCAGCCATCACCAAAAAGGCCCTAAGAACTGAGCGACTATTGAGAATCGATCATAGATCGACGGTCAAACATTTCAGCCATTCACCCCAGCTCAAGCACATATCGTGTGCTCTGATCAACACAAGATCGGCAGTAAAACACCGACTTGAAATCCGCGACTTCATTCAACAAAATGACCTAGACTGTCTTTTTATTACAGAGAGCTGGCTCACAGCCGACTGTAACACCATTCTGGGAGAATTGGTGCCAGAAAATTACCGTATTATAACGGAAAACAGAATAGGGCAAAGAGGAGGCGGCCTGGCGGTGATCCACAAGACTCATCTTACGATCACCAAACCAGTCCGCCAAAACCCTCTTCCATTCATGGAAACCCTTACTCTGCAACTGCAAGCAAATACAAAGGAGACCATCCACGTTCTGCTCTGCTATAGGCCGCCAGGCCCAAAAATCGCAGCTGCTATCATCATGGACAGATTTCTTCTCCACTTATACCCTCATCAGCAAACATCTTTTGCTGCTCGGGGATTTCAATCTCTGGGCCAACTCCTCACTAGACCCCATTGCCGACGCCTGTATTGACCACCTGGAAGGATTAGGATTGCAGCAATTAGTATGTGGGCCCACACATGCTTCAGGTCACACACTTGATCTTATTTTCAGACAATCTCTGGAAATAAAGATTTGGGAAAATGAAAAGTTGCCATGGACAGACCACCATGCAATTATATTCAGTATTTCCACCATCCCCCCCGCAACAAAAACATCAAATCCAGTGACAACACACTGGACTAGATGCCAGAAGAAGCTCCACTCGGAACTCTTCAAAACGACTTTAAGGAAAAAAATAGAAACAACTCAGCCGCATCAAACGGCCGTTGAAACACTGGAAGCCATTAACTCGGCTATGCTACAGTCAGCTGACTTGGTAGCGCCGAAACGAAGTACCCGCATCCGGAAAAACAACCGCAGCTGGTTTAACAACCAGCTGTCGTTACTGAAGCAAGTACGCAGAAGGGCAGAATCTGCCTGGAAAAGATGTTCCTCAGAGCTAAACCTATCCATCTACAAGGCAGCGACAAGAAAATACCACAAAGGAATTTTCCAAGCCAAGAAAAATTATTTTTCGGAGGCTATCAACGGTGCCCTAAACCGCCCTCGCGAACTCTTCAAGATGGTCACCCAGACCATGGAACCAGAATGCATCAAAGCCCCCAGTTCGGATACACAAGAATTTTGCAATGAACTATCGGATTACTTCATTAATAAAATCGAGGCAATCCGTGAAAGCATTCAGCAAAACAATTCCCCCCTTAGCCCCCCCTGCAGCCTCTCACACAGCACCCATAGTAATTCTCCGTTATCAGGTAAGTTTACCCTGGAACCCATCTCCATCGAGACCACTAAGAATGTCATTTGTACTCTGCGAAATAGCACAGCGCCGAATGACATTATCCCCACAAAACTGCTGAAGGAATGCGCCGACATCCTGGCTCCTCCCATCACGCAGTTTATCAACCAGTCTTTTCTGGAGGGCAAAGTGCCCACACAGTTGAAAGAGGGTATAATCCAACCCATCCTGAAGAAACCCTCCCTGGACCCCAAGGACCCACTCCACCGCCGTCCCATAACAACCCTCAACGTACTTTCTAAGATAATGGAGAAAGTAGTGGTACAACAGCTGCAACAGCATCTAGATACCTACAAGCTACTTGACCCATTGCAATCAGGCTTCCGTCCCGGACACGGGACGGAAACAGCACTGCTGAAAGTATGGGACGATGTTCTCAAGGCCGCAGACGAAGGAGAATCTTGTCTTCAAGTTCTGTTGGACCTAAATGCAGCTTTTGACACTGTAGACCACAAACTGTTACTGACTCGGCTTGCTGAAGTAGCCAGAGTCGCAGAAGGCGATTTATCTTGGTTCTCCTCTTTTCTGGAAAACCGATCGCAAACAGTAAAGTTAGGACCTTTTACGTCAGAAAAACGCACAGTAACATGCGGAGTCCCTCAAGGATCGCCTCTGTCACCAGTGCTGTTTAACATCTATCTTCGTCCTCTTTTTGAGATTATCAGCAGCAAAAAACTGCTCTATCACTCATACGCAGACGACACACAATTGTATTTCCGCATCTGCAATAGACAGGATCACCACCTCAATCTAGAGACTTGCCTCTCCTTGATAGAGGATTGGATGACAAAGAGTTATCTTAAACTCAATGGAGCGAAAACAGAACTTCTTCTGTTTCACGCCAAGCGTAGGAATCAACCTTCAACAGCGTGGACCCCCCCGCCTATTCTGGGCAAGCTCATCACCCCTAGCGCCAAGTCAAAAGCCTAGGGGTCATTTTTGACTCCTTTATGACAATGGACGCACAAATAGGGTCAGTAGTCAGCGGATCTCACCATCTACTGCGCCTACTACGCAGACTCACTCCGTTCATCCCTAAAGAAGATTTAGCGGTCGTGGTGGGAGCTATTGTAAACTCCAGACTGGATTATGCAAATGCCCTTTACCTCGGCCTCCCCAAGTACCAAATCGCTCGTCTGCAAGTCGTTCAAAATACGGCCGCCAGACTTGTGACTGGGAAAAAACCCTGGGAATCCATCTCACCTTCACTGAGAGCCCTTCATTGGCTGCCAGTTAAAGACAGAATTGCTTTTAAAGCTCTCTGTCTTACGCATAGATGTGTCCATGGGAATGCCCCCCTTTATTTATGCGAAATAATAAAAACGCATAATCCCAATCGCGTTTTGCGATCCACGAATCAGAACCTGCTCCAGGTTCCGAAAGCCAACTTCAAATCCAAAGGAGAAAGAAGATTCGCGATCCAAGGTCCCAGACTATGGAACGCTTTACCAACCAGCATTCGGTTGGAGGAGAACCACCTAGCATTTAGGAAAAAGGTCAAGACTTTTCTCTTTTGATATCAAAGGAGACAGGAACAACAAGCGCCCAGAGGCGATTCAGTTCGCATGTGCCGCGCTATACAAATTTCATTCATTCATTCATATCAAAGCTGCAAATATCATTTGTGTCTTTCCGATTTGTTCTTTACCCTGAGACCGTGTACACACGATCGAACATGTCCGCTGAAACTGGTCTGCAGACCAGTTTCAGCAGGCATGTTCGATCGTGTGTACGGCCTAGCGGACAGTTTTCCAGTGAACAAAAGTTTCTAAACAAAGTTTCTAGACATGTCCGATGGTTAGTACGCCCAACCATCGGACCGAAATCCTGCGCATGCGTCGAATTAATTCGACGCATTCGTGGAAGCATTGAACGTCCTTTTTCCAGCACGTCGGTGTGTTTTACGTCACCGCGTTCTGGTCTGCGGAGATTTTGGTCCGATGGTGTGTACACACATCAGACTAAAAGATCCCTTCAGACATGTCTGATGAAAACGGTCCGTCGGACCTGTTTCATCGGACATGTCTGATCGTGTGTACGCGGCCCAAGAGTAGGGCATTTTATAACGATCAGCTTAAAATAATAGTCTTAATAATGGAAGGAAGGAGGGAAGTAAAGTAAAGGAAGGAGGAGGAAAAAGAAGGAAGAGTAAAGTGAAAAAGGAAGTAAGAGGGAGTTGCTAAAAATGTAGGAAAACCTACGCTGATAGAAACAGAGAGGCTAATGCCCCGTACACACGATCAGAATTTCCGATGGGATACAATCTGATGGAATTTTGTGCTGGAATTCCATTCAAGCTGTCTTGCATGCACACTGTCAGACCAAATTCCGACCGTCCAAAACGCGGTGACGTAAAAGACTACGACGAGCTAGGAAAAATTAAGTTCAATACTCCCGAGCATGCGTCAACTTGATTCTGAGCATGCGTGGGGTTTTTTCTCAGTCAGAGTTTCACACAGTTCCATCGGAAAAAAATAAAACATGTTCTATCTCTAAACTCGGAAAAAGTCAGATGGGACCCACACACGGTCGGAATATCCGATGAAAAAATTCCGTCTAACTTTTTTCATCGGTGATTGCGATTGTGTGTACAAGGCATAACAGATTTTGATCCATTGACTTTAATACTTTCTAAATCACTGAAAAAATACATAAGGAAGAAGGAAAAAAAAGCAAGGAAGAAGGAAGGAGGAAGGAAGGAGAGGGGAAAATTGGGGATGTAGGTATAAGATAAAGGATCCTGTGGGGTAGATTCATGTAGATCAGCGGATCTTTTGATCCGCGTGATCTATCTTTTTTACGATCCGCCTGCGCCAGTTTTTGAGGCAAGTGCTGTATTCAGAAAGCACTTGCCTCGTAATTAGCCCTGGCGGATCGTAAATCCCCCGGCGGAATGCAAATTCCGCGGCTAGGGGGAGTTTACTATTTAAATCACGCGCGTCCCCGCGCCGATCGTACTGCGCATGCGCCGCCGGCGAAATTTCCCGACGTGCATTGCTTTAAATGACGTCGCAAGGACGTCATTGTTTTCGATGTTAACGCAATTAACGTATGGCCGTATTCCCGGACGACTTACGTAAACGACGTAAAAAATTCAAAACTCGACGCGGGAACGACGGCCATACTTAACATAGGATCCGCCGCACTTACCCCGCATATAGCAGGGGTAATGATCCGCCGGAAAAAGACGAACGCAAACGACGTAAAAAAAAAGCGACGGCCGGGCGTTCGGTTCTGAATCGGCGGTTCTCCTCATTTGCATATTCGTCGCGTAGAAAAAAAGAAGCGCCACCTAGCGGACGACGGGAGAATGCAGCCTAAGATCCGACAGTGTAACTCACTTACACCAGTCGGCTATAAGGGAGATCTATGCGGAACCTGATTCGAGGAATCAGCCGCATAGATCCGAGCGTCGGATCTCACAGATCCGACGGTGTATCAGTAAATACACCGTCGGATCTGTACATGAATCTACCCCTGTGAGTTTAAGATTCTCTACATCGGTGAAGACATAAGGATGGAGGGAAAAAAAGGATAGAAGACAGAGGGGAAGCAAGGGAAAAAGAAAGGAAAAGGTAAAAGAAAGAGGAAAAGAAAAGAAAAATGACAAGGAAAAGGGAGAAGAACGCAAGAAAGGAAAAAAAAGAAAATTGAAAAAGGAAGTAAGAGGGAGTTGCTACAGAGGTCAGAATACCTATGCTGAGAGAAAGAGAGGGGCTAGAAAAGAAAAAGGTGCACCAGACTAGTGTGTTACTGTTATACCAAATTTAATTAAATAAAATGTATAAAAAAACTACTCACAATTGTGGTAAAAAGAATCGCAGTATAGGCTTAAAGGGTTAGTAAAGGAAAACATTTTTTTATCTTAATAGCTTCCTTTACCTTAATGCAGTGCTGTTTTCATGCCCTCATTGTTCGTTTTTGATCTCAAGTTGCTGTAATCCTTCTCTGATCTCCACACTTCCTGGTTGTCTGTTTCCTGATCACCACAGTACTGGGAGCTCTCTCTCTGTGGTCAATTAAGGAGGTGTGATTACTGTGTGTCTAAAACCTCTCAGCACCAATCACTTTCGTTTTCCAAACCATCACTGCCCTGTATTGGCTCTGTGCCTCTGTACATCAGAGAGACAGAAACAGCATGCAAAAACGAAACTGAAACTGCAGGTACATTATATGATTGATTTTTATTTATTTTTAACCGTTTTTAAAAGGAATCCGTTAACTACTATGTCTCTATACCCTGTAAACAGTCATTTCAGCAAAAAAAAAAGTTCCTTTACAACTCCTTTAATCGACATTCGATTCTTTCTACCACAATTGTGAATAGGTTTTTTATACATTTTATTTCATTAAATTTGGTATAACAGTAACACACTTGGCTGGTGTGCGCCTTTTTCTTTTATTTTCTTGTTTGCTACTAGGATATCCCCATCCATGAAGGGCAGCAAGGCCGGTGGCACTGTTGTTGGTATTTTTTCCATGGATCATTGATTGTTTGACAATCTACTCGTGCGTAGGAGAGTTTGTTTTCTGTGTTCTAAAGAAAGAGAGAGGCTGCCTGATTCTGATCCATTGACTTTTCTGATTCATTGAAAAAATGCGTAAGGGAAAAAAAGATGAAGGAATACCTCACTGCTAGCGGCCGAATCCCGCGGCAAATCCGACGGTATAGCGCCGCTATTTTTAGCGTCGCTATACCGCCACCGCGGCTCCCGCCCCAGTGTGAAAGGGGCCTTGGGCTTTGACAATAGAACCAGGAAGCTGATTGGTGTCCGTGCAGAGCTGTGCCAGATTTCGCACCAGTTTTAGTAAGCCAACCCCCATGGGGCACTGGAGGTCTTTTTTAGGGGGGTATCTCCACAATTTATTATTCTTTCGTATGACAATAGTGTCACCCTCTTGCGGCTGAATTCCACTTTTGCGTTGATGAGCCTAACCCCTTTCACCATTTATAAAACAGTCTGTATCCTCCATTCCCTGCAATTAGCCAGGTACCAAGGCTAATTTACTCCACTGTAGTCAACCATCCAAATAACGGCCTACACACTGAAGACGTTCAACTCCACCCAAGGTTTATTGCAATTACAGCAAGCCACTCACTACCCAATGCCATGCCCTCAATATGTTTCAATGACAGCAGGGTTTAATCATGAACCCAATGACCTTGCTGTTGGTGATACTTGTTGGTGGCATGGCTGTGGGTGGGAGTGAGGCCGTGTACACACGACCGAGGTTCTCGCTGGAAACCAGCGAGAACCTCGCTGGAAGCTGCATTCCAGCGAGGACCTCGGCCGTGTGTACGCTCTCGGCGAGCTTCCCATCGGGAAGCCCGTCGAGCAGAAATAGAGAGCACGCTCTCTATTTGCTCGACGGCCCGCCTGGAAGAATGGCTGGTTGCCATTCCCGACGGGCGGGTCGCCGATTTCGACGGCCGGCAGGGAACCTCGACGGGCGGAACGATGTGTTCTGCCCGTCGAGGTTCTCTGCCGTGTGTACACGGCCTGAGCGGTGCTATCAAAGCAATAAACCTTAGATGGAGTTGGACATCTTTGGTGTGTAGCCCGTTATATGGATACACTAGTCTCCCATTGGTTTGCTTAGTCTTTATCAGTAGTTGATAAAGGAGGTGGCATCACTGAATTCTGAAAAAGATATAAAGATCCACCTTATGATTCCATTATGAAGAAACCAGGCTAAACCTAAATATCAGTTTTGAGTGGAACCACGCCTCTAAAAAATCTTCCTGTTGAGGTCTGTTGAGACCAACTTGCTTATTGGGCACTTAAACCCCACTCCTGCCCAGACCAAATTTCAGGTTTCAGCGCTGATGCACTTTGACAATTGCGCAGTCATACAACACTGTACCCAAATGAAATTTTTATCATTTTTTCCCCACAAATAGACCTTTCTTTTGGTGGTATTTGATCACCTCTGCAGGTTTTAATTTTTGTTATTTTTTTTAAAATATTTTTTTATATTTTGTTATAAAATTTTGCAAACAGGTAATTTTTCTCCTTCATTGATGTACGCTGAGGAGGCTGCACTGATGGGCACTGAAAGGCTGCACTGATGGGCACTGATGGGCTGCACTGATAGGCACCGATGGGCTGCACTAATGGGCAGCGATAAGGCGGCTCTGGTGGGCACTGATAGGCTGCACTGGGCACTGGCACTGAGAGGTGACACTGAGAGGTGTCACTGATGAGCATTGATATGTGGCACTGGTGGATACTGAGAAGTGGCACTAATAGGTGGCATTGATAGGTGGCACTGATATCTGGCAGTGATGGGCACTGATGAGTGGCAGTTATGGGCACTGATCGACACTGGTAGGTTACACTGATAGGCAGCATTGCTAGGTGGCACTGATGAGGCACTGATTGGCACCAATAGTGGGCATTGATAGGTGGCACTCGTGGGCATTGATAGGTGGCATTCGTGGGCACTGTGGACCCTGGCAGGTGGCACTGGCAGGGGGTATGGATTGCAAAGATGAGGCAGATGTGCCTCCTTCCTCTTCGGGACCGATGTCCCTTGCACATAAGCCGGTGATCTGCTTTTTTTTTCTCCTCACGCTCTCAGTGTGAGGAGAAAAAAATTAATTACAGAGCTTTGTTTACATCACGTGATCAGCTGTCATTGTCTGACAGTTGATCACATGGTAAGGGGTAGGGATCGGCCCCTTACTCAGATCTGTGATTACCCGAGTCATAATGACTTGGGTGATCACAGAGCGCGCCGCGTGCACCCTGCAGGGGAGCGCGAGGTGCGCACGAAGGGGAGGACGTCATTCGGCTATTGCGCGGACCCCTAGTGGTTAAAACAACTCATCTAATTTGTGCTTGAGATTACTATACATTGTTCCTAAGGTTTCTCTTCATGAGTTATTATTGTATATATAAAATACAGAGTCTTCCATAACTTCAATCAACCCCCCACAGAGATGTGGATAAAATTGTCCGTGCTCCGGTTTTGGCTATTTTTGTGTAAGTCTGGGAGTTAGGACAGTTTAAATGAAGACATGGAGAGATTTAAAAATGATTTGTGTGTATTGAAGGTATTACCTGCAAATCCACCTTTCCCATCATCGGGGTCATCAAGCTGAAAGCCTCCTTTTGACTGCAGATTATAATGATCTTCACAAATCTGTTTCCATGTAAGTTCTACATTTTATGACTTAACTCTTTCTATGCTGTATAATTTCATTGCTGATAAAGCTTTATACAAAGATGAAAATCTACCATGTTCAACCTCATTTAAAAAATGTAAAAAGTGAATAGTGTTTGTATGACATTAATCAACTTAAACTGTATAGTGCCTTGAAAAAGTATTCATACCCCTTGATATTTTCCACAATTTGTCATGTTACAACCAAAAGCGGAAATTATTATTATACAGGATTTATATAGCGTGTAAGGGGGTTTATACTGCGCTAAAAATCAAAAACTAAAAAGTAGGGCTGTTACTGATCAAAATTTTTGTGTTCGATTAATCGTTTGTTTTTTTAATCGATTAATCGACTAATTTCGATTAATTATTACACACATACAGATCCAACTACTTTTAGCGGATCTCCTTGCAGGCTGATTCCCAGTGCAGCTACCAGCCACTGGAAAAATGGAGTGCAGGATACAAAACACACAAAGGAAGCGCTCGATGAGAATAGCATTAAAACTTTCTGTCTTCAAGTAGATAACAAAATAAATATTGCACTGGAGATAAAACCGATGTAGCTACATAAACTGTAAAAATGGTGCGAGTAATACCAAACGGTAGGAAAAGCAGTCATAAAAACATGTAGCCATGTATGATACTGGTATAAAAATGTGTACAACGATACCACTGCTGAATCCAGATGAGGAGGGGTTAACATCAGTCCGTTGGCATGTAGATGTCCCGTGAAGGGAACTATCACAACTCCCAGTGGATAGCTGTAGAATACCAGGGTGATAGAAGGAAGTGATAGAGGGAAGTGTAACAGCCCTTGTTATGCCAGATAGTAAGGTCCCGCCGGCGTGCAGATATGAAGGCACAGCAAAGGAGCCCTTCAGATGGACACGGGAAGCCCCGCCAGATGTCCGTGACGTTACCGGATCTCCGACGGAACTCCCTGAAGGCCCAGAAGCCGGCGGAGAGGTGAGTACCATTTAAAAGAATTTTAATCGATCAAAAAGATTAAAGATTAATCGACCAATTAAAAGTTAATTTGCACAGCCCTACTAAAAAGATAAAAAACAGCTGCAACAAAAAACATCAAATATCTCTATGGTGAACCAAAATTTAAAAAAAAAGTTGCGATTGTAATACTCTATAAAAGTGACATGAAAGTAATAGGGAAAACTTGATTAGTGAAAAAACAAAATATATTGAGTCCATACACCAGGGGTGTCCAAACTTTTTTCAAAGAGGGCCAGATTTGATGAAGTAAATATGCGTGAGGGCCGACTATTTTGCCTGACATTCTTTGAACCATTAAAATTCGGTCTAAGTGTGTTTGTCCGAGCAACTAATACACCACCCAACAATAATTCTCTTGCCTTTGTGGCTGTGTGGTGAAGAGATAAGACCAAGGATGAGCTTGGGCGTGTTATTTAGATATACCGTATTTATCGGCGTATAACACGCGCAGGCTTACCATTACCATGAATGCAGCCTCACATGTGCCATGAATGCAGCCTCACATGTGCCATGAATGCAGCCTCACATGTGCTATGAATGCAGCCTTACCATTGCCATCAGTGCAGCCTCGGAGAGCAGAGGGAGGGGGGAAGGATGAGTCCCAACAGATTACAAACAGGAGAATCTCTTGTTTACCCTGTGGCCTCTTTAATACAAAGTCCCGCCTACTATGATAGACAGAACAGTCGTCCAATGGCATCCCAGGAGACGGGACTTCCAATAAAGACGCTGCTGAGTAAACGGGAGATTCTCTTCATGTAATCCAATGGCGCTCATCCTGCCCCCTCCCTGTCCCCTTCAAGGCAGCGCCAATAAATACAGTATATATCTTTTGTGGTCATGGGGGACACAAACAATATATATACGCAAATCCCGAGGGGGGCCATATTAAATGAACAGGGGGCCGCATTTGGCCCCTGGGCCGGACTTTGGACATGCCTGTCATACACAAATAAAGAAAAAGTACTGATGGAAGGAAACGAGTCCAATGAGAAGACACAATCAAGGGTTGGTCCACCTTCACCAAGGAAGAAAGGAGGGGGAAATGGAGATGTAAGAGAGTCCCAGATTGAAGATCAATCCCACTCTGTGAGTTCCCTAACCAGAAACGGTGGACACCCTGAATAGCAAGGTCGAAAACGCAAGCAGATTCAGCCTTCTGCAAGGACAAATGGATCTCCTGTGCAATTGTACTCAGATCTCTGTGGTGTTCAGTAAAAGAGAAAAGTGGGAACTTCAATCTGGGGGTGTCACTCTCTGACCAAAGGGCCGTGAGTGAAAAAAGACAAGGAACACCGATAGTGTAGTAAAGTAGGTAAAAAAGCCTTTAATGCTTTAAAATTTAGCAAGCGGAAACAAACGCATAATACATTGAAAAGTAAAAAGCAAAATACGAACGCCCGTGTACCGGGGTCATGTGGGGAGTAATGACGTCAGCACGTCATAGCACCACACTACATGTTTCGTGATATGTGACGTCTTCCTTGGTGAAGGTGTACGAACCCTAGATTTTGTCTTCTCATTGGAATTGTTTCCTTCTATCAGTAAAATAGAAGACAAATTAAGTTCAATGATTACGAGCATGCGTCAAATTGATTCCAAGCATGCATATAATTGTAGTACATTGAATTATGTACACATGGTTGGAATTTCCGACACCACCTTTTGTCGTCAGAAAATTTGAGAACCAGCTCTCAAATTTTTGTTGTCGGAAATTCCGACTGCAAATGTCCGATGGAGCCTACACATGGTCGGATTTTCCGACAACAAGCTCACATCCAACATTTGTTGTCGGAAATTCTGATTGTGTGTACACATCATAAACGTTCCCTCAAGGGGCCTACATATAGAGTGAATATAAAATACCCATAAAACAATGAAATAACATACCAAAAACTTGATGAAAACTACCCGAAGTATACAAGCACATGAAAAAAATAAATAATAATCCAACGATTTACTACCGCTTTAACCACTTAAGGGCCGGAAGGATTTGCTCCCTTAAGGACCAGGCAATTTTTTGCGATACAGCACTGCACCGCTTAAACTGACAATAGCGCGGTCATGCAACCCAAATGTACCCAAACATTTTTGACGTCCTTTTTTTTCCCCACAAATAGAGATTTCTTTTGGTGGTATTTGATCACCTCTGCGGTTTTTATTTTTTGTGCTATAAACAAAAAAAGAGCGACAATTTTGAAAAATATATATATATATTTTTAACTTTTTGCTATAATACATATGCCCCTCCCCCCTCTCAAAAAAATAAAATAAAACAAATTTCTTTATGTAAAGTATGCTGAACTTTTTTTTTTTTTCGGGGCACATACCGTTTAAAAGTTCTATTTCACCCGGCTTCCGGGTTCTCTTTGCCGCGGGGAATAGGCATTTCTAGGCAGCGGTGTAGATGATTGTTGTGCTGTTATGGCGAGCCACGCGTTCCGAAAATATCCGAGCTGGAATCAGCTCTGTACGGCGCCTGCGCCTGCCGTGTAGAGCTTACTGTGCAGGCGCCGTATAGAGCCGAGTCCCAGCTCGGATATTTTTAGAACGCGTGACGCGCCATAATAGCACATCAATTATCTACGCCGCTGCCTAGGAAAGCCTATTCCCCCACAGCAGAGAGAACCCAGAAATCGGGTGAAAAATTGCTTTTAAACGGTATGTGCCCCGAAAAAAAAAAATCCAGCATACTTTACATATCCGAAGTATGCTGGATGTAATTGTATATAATTGTTTTAGGGTAAACCCCCGCTTTAAGGCCACTATGGGCCAGATTCAGGTAGAGTTAGGCTGGAGTATCCAGTGATCCGCCAGCCTAACTGTCACTTTAAGCCGGCGTTTCTGTTTTCTGTAACCAGTTGGAGTTCCGATGCGATCGGCGCAATTGAATTTCGCCATCGCATCGTTACTTCAACTTAAAAATGGCGCCGGGGGCGTTCCCGCTGATTAACGCTGAAAAAATATGTTAATCAGCGGGAGTCGGAAATTCACGATCTTTTTTGGGGCGCGACGCAGTGACTTTATGACGTTTCCGGAAGCGATACGCGACGTAAAGATAAAGCAGCCCCCTAGTGGAGTATCCTATGTTAAGTATAGGCGTCGTCATCGCGTCGGAAAAAATAATAATCGCGTCGCTTGCGTAAAACGTTCATGAATGGGGATGTGACGTCATTGACGTTCACTGACAGAATTTGGAGCATGCGCACTGGGATGCATTGACACTCGACGCATGCGCAGTACGTTCGCCGCGGGATCGCGCTTAGTTTTAATAATACACGCCCCGTACCCGCCCAATTTGAATTCCGCCGGCTCATTTGCGATGCGCTGCCGCAACTTTAGGAGCAAGTGCTTCATGAATAACAGCACTTGCTCCTAAAATTTCGCCAGAGTAACGTAAATGAGAAGCGTTACTCCAGAACAAAGATGCACTCATCTACCTGCCCTATGTATTCTTCTACATATTTTTTGGTAATAAAAATTGCAATAAGCGTATATTGATTGGTTTGCATAATATAAAATAGGGGATAGATTTATGGCATTTTTATTATTTATCATTTATTTTTTATTTTTTTACTAGTAATGGCGGCGATCTGCAATTTATTAGCAAGACTGCTGACAGATCGGCCACTTTTGACACTTTTTTTGGACCATTGACATTTTTATACAGCTATAAAAATGCACTGATTACTGTGTAAATGTCACTGGTAGGGAAGGGGTTAACACTAGGGGGCGATCAAGGGGTTACCGTATTTTTCGCCTTTTAAGACGCACTTTTTATTCCCCAAAACTGGGGGGGGAAAGTTGGTGCGTCTTATAAGACGAATATACCTTTTTTTCACTCGCCGATCCGACCGATCCGATCCACGTAGCGTACCGCCGCCACGGTCTTAGGAAAGCCTGCGGCTTTGGCCTAGCTCTGGAGGGGTCGGCCATCTTGGTACACCCAGTGGCGGCAGCGGTGCGCACTGAGCAGAGGGCTCGTGGATCTTCTACTCCAGAGAGATCTGCAACAGTGAGTTGGGGGCAATGTTACTGGCTATTATGTGGGGGCTCTGTCACTGGTTATTATGTGGGGGCTCTGTTACTGGCTATTATGTGGGGGCTCTGTTACTGGCTATTATGTGGGGGCTCTGTTACTGGCTATTATGTGGGGACAATGTTACTGTCTATAATGTGGGGGCAATGTTACTGGCTATTATTATGTGGGGGCAATGTTACTGGCTATTACTAATGTGGGGGCAATGTTACTGGCTATTACTAATGTGGGGGCAATGTTACTGGCTATTACTAATGTGGGGGTGGTGTGATGGTGATGACGAGTGGGGGGCAAATATTTTACTACAGTATTTGGTTCAGAATCTTTTTTTTTCTAGATTTTCTTCCTTTAAAATTGGGTGCAGCTTATATGCCGGAGCGTCTTATACGGCGAAAAAAACGGTAACTGTGTTCCCTAATGTGCGTTTCTAACTGTGGAGAGATGCAACTGACTGGAGGAGGAGACAGATCGCTGTTACTAATTTCTGTCAGAACAGAGATTTGTGTGTTTACATACACAGATCCCTGTTCGGGCTCTCGTGTCCACGGTCGTGGGTGGCCAGCTGACATAGAGAAAAAAAACACGCCCTGCTCTGAGATGCAGTAAGGCAATGCATGATAGGATATGACGTTTGGAGGTGGGGGGGGTTACTTGATGCCACATTTTTTTTACATTTGGAACAGGGGGGTGCAGATTCAAAGCTGCCATGGACTAGGTAAGTGAGAGATAAGCAAACTGGGATGGCTTGGGCAGAAAACATAAGAAATGGCTTCTATTTATTAAAAAAAGTGAAATTCTGTCTGAAGAGGTAAACTTAGCATTTAACCACTTACCGCCCGGCCTTTCGCAGTTTGACGGCCGTGGGCAGTTCTGTTATCCTGACTTGGGCATCATACAGTAATACATCCAGCAGGATAACATGCTGGCGCACGCCGGTAGGGGTTGATGGGAGATGCTGAGTGTCAGCCTGACACACTGCTTCTCCGATAGTGGTATGGAGCCTCTGACGGAGGCTCCTTACCAGATGATCAGCTGTGACCAATCCCACCTGATCATCGCGTGAACTAGGAAGTTCCGGTAGATGGCATTCCTCGGTTTGCGGTGACAGGGAGAGCCAATCGGCAGCTCTCCCTGTCAGCGCAAACCAAGGAATGCCATTTACCGGCACTACATATTTCACGTGTTGATCAGCTCTGATTGGTCACAGCTGATCACGTGATAAGGAGCCTCCATCAGAGGCTCCATACCACTATTGGAGAAGCAGGGGGGTCTGCGTTCATAATCAGCACATTGATTATTAGCACATCCCCATCAGCTGTGCCACCACGGCTGCCAAAAATGTGCCCATCAGATGCCAGTCAGTGCCCCATATCAGTGCCAGTCAGTGCCCATCACAGTGCCAATCAGTGCCCTACACTTACACCTGTCAGTACCTCATCATCAGTGCTGCCCATCCGTGCCACCTGTCAGTGCCAATCAGTACCGTATATCAGTGCCGCCTGTCAGTGCCCATCATAGTCGCTTGTCAGTGCCACCAGTCAGTGCCCATCAGTGCCCCCTGTCAGTGCCCATTAGTGCTGCATATCAGTGCCGCCAATTGGTGCCCATCAGTACTGCATATTAGTGCCTATCAATTCTACATATCAGTGCCAACTCATCAGTGCCAGTCAGTGAAGGAGAAAACTAAATGTTATAACCGAAACGAATAAACACTTATTTTTTTTCCCAAAATTTCAGTCTTTTTCAGTTTGTTTAGCAAATCCCACCAAAAGAAAAAGGAAAATTTATATGAAATACTTACCGTAATTTTCCTTTCCTGATGGACTCCATGGCAGCCTACGTGAGGGTTAATCTCGCCTCTCATACCTCATAGGACCTTACTCCCATAAAGCTTTGCTTCTCACCATAGACCAGGGGTGTCAAACTGGCGGCCCTCCAGCTGTTGCAAAACTACAAGTCCCATGAGGCATTTCAAGGCTAACAGTTACAAGCATGACTCCCACAGGCAGAGGCATGATGGGACTTGTAGTTTCGGAACAGCTGGAGGGCCACCAGTTTGACACCCCTGCCATAGACTGTGTTCTGTAATATAGCCTACTCCAGCAAAGGGAGGGAACTCCTGCTGCCATGGAGTCCATCAGGAAAGGAAAATTACGGTAAGTATTTCATATAAATTTTCCCTTTTCCTGACAAACTCCTAGACAGCCTACGTGTGGGAAATAACTAGCCATACACACCTGGATGGGCAATTGCTGGTTAAAGAAAAAAGATTTAATTGACATTGTCAACAGATAGAACATGTAAACCAAAATTAACCGATGACAAATAAGCCGGTTCCACGCAATAGTGCGTCATAAATGAATTTAACGACGACCAAGAGGCTGCTTTGCAGGTCACTTCCGGGGACATGTGCCGGGCAGCCGCCCACCACGTGGCCACGCTCGGAGTAGAATGTGCGGTTACCGCTTCTGGAGGAGCCAAACCTTTCGCCTTATAAGCCCCCTGGATGGCTTGAACAATCCACGCTGCAATGGTTCTAGAGGAAGCACGCATGCCCTTGTTCTTCCCATGAAAGGAAACAAATAGGTGATCAGATTGGCGAAAAGACTCTGTAGCTTCCAGATATTGCTTCAATACTTTTCCGACATCCAAAGGATGAGCATCCGAATCCTAAGAAGACCGAAAGGTGGGAAGGATGATCTCCTGGTTCTCATAAAAGACCGATGACACTTTTGGTTTAGAACCTAACATAGGGATTAAAACAACACGATCCGGAAAGAATGTAAGGAAAGGTTCTTTATATCCTAATGAACCAATTTCAGAAACCCTCTTAGCTGATGTTATGGCTACGAGAAAGACTACTTTGAGGGAAAGATCCTTGATTGATAGTTGGTCTGAGTTTTGAAGGTCTGAGAAAAAGTCCAAGACTAGCGGGAGATCCCACTTGGAGAATCTTGGTTTTCTTAGAGGTCTCGGTCTCATAGCTCCCTTGAAGAATTGTCTGACAAGCGCGTGAGTAGCCCAGGATATACCTGTGAATGTGGAGATAGCCGAAACTTGGACTCTTAACCACTTGACCACTGGGCACTTAAACCCCCTTCCTAACCAGACCAATTTTCAGCTTTAGGTGCTCTCACAATTTGAATGACAATTACTCAGTCATACAACATTGTACCCATTTGAAATTTTTGTCCCTTTTTTCACACAAATAGACCTTTCTTTTGGTGGTATTTGATCACCTCTGTTTTTTTTATTTTTTGCGCTATAAAAGAAAAACGACTGAAAATTCTGTAAAAAAAAATAAAAAAATCTTGTTTCTGTCATATTAGCGGGTTATTTCTCACACACAGCATATGCATACCACAAATTACACCCCAAAACACATTCTGCTATTCCTCCCGAGTATGGCGATACCCCATGTGTGAGACTTTTACACAGTGTGGCCACATACAGAGGCCCAACATGCAGGGAACGCCACCAGGCGTTCTGGAACACCCAGACCAATTCTGACATTTCTCTCCTACATGGAAAAATCATCATTTATTTGCAAGAAAATTACATAGAACCCCAAAACATTATATATGCTTTTTTAGCAAAGACCCTAGAGAATACAATGGCGGCGGTTACAACTTTTTATCTCGCATGGTATTTTTTTTTTTTTTTCATGGTATTTTTCGTTTTTTAATTTTTTAAACGCGTGTTTTTAAAAAAAAACGGTTTTGTGCTAAAAAATAAATAAAAAAAAAACAGTAAAGTTAGCCCAATTTTTTTTCATAATATGAAAGATGAAGTTACGCCGAGTAAATAGATACCCAACATGTCACCCTTCAAAATTGCGCACAATGATGGAATGGCGCCAAACTTCGCTACTTAAAAATCCCCATAGGCGACGCTTTAATTACTTTTATTGGTTACATACATGTTTTTAGTTACAGAGGAGGTCTAGGGCCAAAATGATTGCTCTCGCTCTAACAATCGCAGAGATATCTCACATGTGTAGATTAAACACTGTTTTCATATGTGGGTGGGACTTACGTATGCGTTCGCTTCTGCATGCGAGCACATGGGGACAGGGGTGCTTTTAAAAAAATGGGTATTGCAGAGTATTTGGGTATTGCAGAGTATTTGGTATTGCAGAGTATTTGGTATTGCAGAGTATCGTGCAGGGTATTGGGGTATTGCAGAGTATTGCTCAGGGTATTGGGGTATTGCAGAGTATTGGGGTATTGCAGAGTATTGCGCAGGGTATTGCAAAGTATCGCGCAGTGTATTGGGGTACTGCAGGGTATTGGGGTACTGCATGGTATTGGGGTACTGCAGGGTATCGCGCAGAGTATTGGGGTATTGCAGAGTATTGCGCAGGGTATTGCACAGTATTGGGGTACTGCAGAGTACTGGGGTGCTGCAAGGTACTGGGGTACTGCAGGGTACTGGGGTACTGCAGAGTATTGGGGTACTGCAGGGTACTGGGGTACTGCAGAGTATTGGGGTACTGCAGGGTACTGGGGTACTGCAGAGTATTGGGGTACTGCAGGGTACTGGGATACTGCAGGGTACTGGGGTATTGCAGGGTACTGGGGTACTGCAGGGTACTGGGGTATTGCAGAGTATTGGGGTACTGCAGGGTACTGGGGTACTGCAGGGTACTGGGGTATTGCAGAGTATTGGGGTACTGCAGGGTACTGGAGTATTTCAGGGTACTGGGGTATTGCAGGGTACTGGGGGGATTGCAGGGTACTAGCTGGGATGGATTGAGGGATGGCTGGATCTGTGACTGCATCCAGCCACAGCTCAGCTGCTGACACCCCGCTCCCCCCCCCTCTCCTCGCACACTGTACCGAACGGTACAGAGAAGAGATGCAGGAGAGGGAGGAACCGGCGTCATTTGATGACGCCGGTTTGTTTACAAGTGATCGCGCCGCCATTTGACAGCGCGATCACGTGGTAAACGGCCGCTATCAGCGGCAATTTACCGTGATCCGTGATGCGCCGGGTCTTCTAGACCCGGCGAGCATGGACACTTCCGTGAGCGCGTCCCAGGGGACGCGCAATCGTGGAAATGAAGGACGACGTCCCAGGGACGTCGTCCCAAGATTACCCCGCCGCGCTGTAGCAGTATTTTTGCTATAGCGCGGTGGGAAAGTGGTTAATGAGCTAACAGATAAAGGTAGATCAAGACCTGTCTGGAGAAAACCTAGAATATCTCGAATTCTGGGATCAATAGGAGAACCATTCATGGAAGAGGTGTAGTCTGAAACTTTTGACCAAATTCTTTGGTAGATTTTGTTGGTGCTTGGTCTTTTAGGCCTCGTACACACGAGGGGATATGTCCGCTGAAAACGGTCCGATGGACCGTTTCAGCAGACATCTCCGCTCGTGTGTATGGGCTAGCGGACAGATTTCTCCACCCGACAGATTTCAAAGCATGCTTTGAAATCTATCCGGTGGGAATCTGTCCGTCAGACATGTCTGCTGGTTAGTACACTTACCAGCAGACATGTCGTCCCCCACCGCCGCCGCGCCGCCGCCGAATGGATTCGGCGCATGTGCGGAAGTGTTTAACTTCCTGGTGCGGTGACGTGGCGGTGACGTGGCGGCGTCAACGTCACCGCCGCGTCACCGCCACGTCACCGCGCCGTCCGGCGGCGGGGAATTTGATCCGATGGTGTGTACACGCCATCGGATCAAACTCCCGATCGGACATATCCGATGGAAATGGTCCGCGGACCGTTTTCATCGGATATGTCCGATAGTGTGTACGAGGCCTTAGCGTTTAACAAAGTAGAGATGGCTCTGCTTGGACACCCTAACGCTTCCAGCCTTCCCCTCTCAAGAACCAGGCCATCAGATGTAGATGGGTTGGACACGGGTGAGGAGTCGATCCTTGCACTAGGAGATCTGGTCTGGGTGGGAGCTGAACTGGATCCCAGAAACTCAATTGGAACAGTAGCGGAAACCATGGCCTGTTGGGGCAATATGAAATTATCGCCACTACCTCGGCCTCCTCCCACCTGAGTCTCGATAGGAAACGGAGGATGACCGGGACTGGAGGGAAGGCATAAACCCTGCGGAACCTCCACTGATACGTTAAGACGTCCACCCTGAAGGCCTGGGGACAGTGACATCTGGTGTAATACTTCTCCAGCTTGAAGTTGCAAACAGATCTACCTCCGGTGAAAAATCCAGTGACAGGATCCAACTGAAGACCCCGCTGTGGAGAGACCACTCTTTGTTGTCGAGAGATGTTCTCGAGAGGAAATCTGCCTGTAGATTCTGAGCTCCGGGGACATACACAGCTGTCAAATCCATCAAGTGTGTTTGTGCCCAAGAGAGGATTGGTTTTACCTCCTGAAGTAGAGACAGACTGCGAGTGCCACCCTGTCTCTTAATGTACAACACTGCCGATGTATTGTCCATCCTTAGGAGGACTGCGGACCTTTTTTTTTTAGGTGAAGACGGGCTTGTAGGGAACAAAAGGCTGCACGAAGTTCCAGAACATTGGATATGACCTTCTGGGACCGAAAGTCCCACTTTCCTTGAGCTACCACCTTCAGGCAGAGAGCCCCCCATCCTGTGTTGCTGGCATCCGATGTGATTGTGATCCAAGAAACAGGGGCTAGGGAATGGCAATTGAGGAGGTTTTTCCGTAGTAGCCACCAAGGAAGACTTTCCCGCATATGTGACGTTATCTGAATCATTTGGTCTCGTGACCTCGGATCCCACTGCTGGAGAAAAACCTTCTGGAAGGGCCGCATCCTCCACTGTGCCCACCTCACCATGGGGACCGTGGATACCATGGTGCCTATTATGTTGAGACATTGCGAGGCTTTGAAAAAAGGGGACTCTAGAGCACAACGGATTCTGTCCAGGACTACTGGGATTTTTACCAGGGGCAATGAGATGGTACTCTGAGCTGTGTTGAATTGGGCACAGAGAAAAATTAGGGATTGTGTCGGTTCTAGGTGACTCTTCTCTCTGTTTAGCAGCCAACCAAACTCGGTCAGGGTGGATATGACCAGAGCCCGATGTGTCAACAATTACTATTTGTTTTGTGAAAGTAGCAGTAGGTCGTCCGAGTAGTGGTGAAGACGAATGCCTCTGGTTCTGATTAAGGCTACGACGGCTAGTAAGAGCTTCGAGAATAACCGTGGCGATGTTGTGAGCCTAAACGGGAGACAAGTAAACTGAAGGTTAATACTGCCCACTGCAAACCGAAGATACTTTTGAAAGTCTACCGTTATAGGAACATGAAAGTAGGCATCTTTCAGGTCTATGGCCACAATCCAGTCGCCTGGCTGAACTACTTGACGGACCGTAAGTAGCGACTCCATCTTGAATTTCTTCTTTTTGATAAAGGTGTTTAGATGAGTCAGATCTATCACTGTTCTCCAGGAACCTGACTTTTTTTTGCACCAGAAAAAGGGGAGAATACATCCCTTGGAACCTCTCGGCCATTGGGACGTGTATAGCGGCCCCTTGAGCAACGAGGAAGCTTGTGTATGCCAGGAGGACTTCTCTTTTCTCCTCTGAGCAGGGCATGGTTGTGGGAATGGTTGTGGGAATGAACCGAAGAATAGGTGGATCGACAAATGTCCAAGAATGACCTGTAGATACTGTCTTGACGGACCAAAAATCTCTTTTTTTTTATTTATTTTTATAATTATCTTTTATTTATTTTTATAAACAAGAAAGCAACACGAAAAACACAAGAAAACGGGATATGCATAATCCAATACAACAGCTTATTTATATATGGACATTATAATACATCTCTATCTTAAACTCTTTTACTATTCCTGGTCTATAGCAGAGGGAAATTATAATATTTTATATCACAAGCAATTTCCATTCCCCCCAGGGGAGATATAGAAACCAAAATACTATTTCAACTTTTAACTAAATTTCAAACTTCCCCAAATGTTCCATCTCCTCCCTGATTGTCCATATATTCTCTATGTATTCGACAAATTCCCTCTTTTATCTCCATCACGTTGCCTTCCCTATTTTATCCCCTCAATCCCTCCCCCCTTACCCCCTCCTCAAGACCCCCATCTCCACCTCTTCTCCTCCTCCATCCGCGTATACCCACGGACATGGAGGGGAAGAGGAGAGGAAGAAGGAGACAAAAAAAAAACAAAAAAAAAAAACAAATACCACAGACATAACCCCATAACACAACAACCCTCCCCCCCCTCCGCTGTCCCCCAATCTCTTATCAAGGCTGCCCAGACATGCCGGAATTGGAAGAGACGAGCCCCGACTCTTTCCGTCTGGGCCGGCTCTACATCAAAAGGACTTAGGAGCTTCCTTCCTCGGCGACAGGGTGCCAACATCTCGCACTCGCTGGAATAGTAAAAGCACATTCCAGCTAGCGTGTCATAGAAGCGACGGGGATCCGATGTGGATTCCCGCCAATTCAAAACGTGGGCAGGGTTTGATATGAATCCTGAGGGGGAACTCCCCGCCAGATTTTAAATAAAAATCCGGCATGGGTTCCCCCCTCAGGAGCATACCGGGCCCTTGGGTCTGTTATGGCTTGTAAGGAGACCCCCCTACCCCTACAAAAGTACGTTTTGAAAAGTACATTCAGTACATCAGTAAGGAATCCAACGGTCTTGCCTGGAACTAGGAGCCTCCGCTGCTCACTCTACATGGTCTGGGTTCATAGGGATGGGGCCACCTGCTAATAGCATACAGCCAAAATGCTGCTTCCCTGCCAGTGGCAGGGTAGTAAGCTTTTTTTTTTTAAAACACCACAGACAACATAAACGTCCATCCAGCTAATAGCTGAGACTTGTTGGACTTCTAGAGCCATACCCATTCGCTCTCCAGGACTTTAAACTGAGGGACATCTTTCTATAAGGTAAAGTTTTAACCAGGTCCTAGGAGGAGGACAAAAAAGGAACACAGTCTATGGTGAGAAGCAAAGCTGTATGGGAGTAGGGTCCTATGAGGTATGAGAGGCGGGATTAACCCACACATAAGCTGCCATGGAGTCTGTCAGGAAAGCTCTATTTGTGCAAAGAAAATGCTAAAAATTGAGTTTAGATACAGAGTTGGATGACCGCGCAATTTAAAGTGCGACAGTGCTGAAAATGTCCTGGGCAGGAAGGGGGGGGGGGGGGGTGCCCGGTATTGAAGTGGTTAAAAATTGCTAAAACATCTCTGGAAGAAATCTTTTTTACAACATATCTTGAGTAATTTAAAAAAAATATCTTAACTGTTAATTAGATACCCGTTATAAGGGTATAGATTTAAAGAGCAGCTTCAGGAGAGAATACAGCTGCAATTACTGTCTGTATATCACCTGGCTACCTAGAAGCAGGAGTGATAAAGAAGACAATTTTCATCAGCGCCCATCTATGGATGCATTATTTACTTCCCTGTCCTCATAATGTGATCAGTAAGTCAGCACAATGTTCTTTATAAAAAAGCAATTCAATATCGAAGGAAAGCCACTGTGTCTTGAAATAAATATTTGCCGGCAGCTTTAGGTAGTGTTGTGTAATCCTATTTTTATCACATGCAATAAAATCTAGACATGTGCACAGAATTTTTTTTTCGTTTTTTTTGTTCTGTTTCGTATCGTTCCGTAGGTTCGTTTCCGTTCGTTTTTCATACAACGCGATTTTTTCGTATTCCGATCGTTTTGTATTTTCGTTACCGTTTTATTTTCGTACATGCGGGATGGTTCGTTTCTTCTGTTTAATTCATGTTTGTTACTTGTTAGACGATAATTTTCGTGAATTTTCGTCAATGATTTGCATTCTGTATTTTGAATTCCTTTTTCTGTTTGTATTTTCAGTCATATGTTCATATGTGTTCATATAACAAAAGATTTGCATTCTGTATTTTGAATTCCTTTTTTCTGTTTGTATTTTGGATTCAAGATACAGAATGCAAATCTTTTGTTATAGATGTCATTTTCGTTTTTTTGAATGGGCAGTGAGTGAGTGTAGTTAGTGAAGCAGCTTCTCTTTTGTGCTGAGTACACTAGTACAGTGAGTAGTACAGTAAAACCAAATAAACTTTTCTGTGGATTTTCATCTGAAGGTAGATCAGTTGGCCAGAGTTTTGAACCCAAAAATGGTTTTCTGATGGAGTTTAAAAACGAACAAATTTTCTGAGAACGAACGGAAAACTATTGTTTTTATGTTTGTTGTTAAAAAAGTCTGACCAAGTGTATGGGGCTTAACAATAGTTAATATGGATGAGCCGCGTGTTGAAATCCATATGACATAGATTTCATATGAACATGCGAACAGAAAAAGCATTTTTCGTAATTTTGTACTTTCGTAAATATATCGCGGGATTCGGGGCACTTTCAACACGATCGTATTAACTATAGTTAAGCCCCATACACTTGGTCAGACTTTAACAGACTTTCGGTCTCAGAAAATTTGTTCGTTTTTAAACTCCATCAGAAAACAATTTTTGGGTTCAAAACTCTGGCCAACTGATCTCCCTTCAGATGAAAATCCACAGAAACGTTTATTTGGCTTTACTGTACTACTCACTGTACTACTGGAAAATGTCAGGGAAGGTCTTAAATGGGTGTGTGGCCTTGACAGTAAAGGGTGGGAAGCTGTGGGTCATATTTAAATTAGGGGGGTGCACAAGTTTCATCAGGCCTAGGGCAGCACAAAACCTAAATACACCACTGCGTCCAACACAACGCTTGAGTGCTTCCGTCAGTATACCGCTTCCTTCAGCCTGAACATAGATGTTAGATATTATAGCCACATATTGCAACCAAGAACTAGGCAGGACTAGTTTGGCTGCAAAACTGGAACTTTTGTTGAACAAACTTACACAAAATATTTACCTCAAAAGAGGACATCCTACCTCTTGATCATATTACACTAACAATAAAACCTGTACACAGGAATATAATTGCAACAACCAACATACTATAAACATTACGTTAATTAAACAACTTGCCACCTGGACAATGTTGTGAATAATCAGAGATCTCACTCCAGGTCAGGCTGCCGGCACCAAGCTCATCAAGTACATTACACATAATAGTGGGCTAGCAGACAGACAAACAATAGGTGAGTTAATTAGCACATTTATCACATAACAAAGAATGCCCTCCCCCTCCTCAGACTAGTAGACAATAGGAAACCCAGGGATTTCCATCTCATTAATCAGCTTTTTTTTTTATAAACAACTCTGTTTATCGAGTGTCAGGTTGGCAGAGACCAACATGGCTTGCTTGATTGTTAATAGGGATGAGTGAATATTATGGAGCGTTCGTGGCAACTTCAAGATCGCAGTGCATTGATGTCTGATAATTGACCAAAGCATGCACCTGACCTGCATGCTTTGGCCAATCACAGAGCGCACTACTGCGAGAGGCATAATTGTTCAAAGGCAGGGTGCCTTTGGACAACCATGGCTCAGGGGGACTTAGTCCACGCCTCACACCATACAGTGCCTTGCAAAAGTATTCATCCCCTTGCCTGGTGGTTTTGAGGGTCTGTGGGAGGGGGTTTATCAGAATCTGGAAGCCCCTGTTAACAAGGGGGCCCCCAGATCCCAGCCCCCCTCTATGTGAATGCGTAGGGATACATTGTACCCCTACCCATTCAACAAAAAAAGTAAAAACGACAGGTAACAATTTGACAATTCCTTTATTAAAAAAAAAAAAAAGTGTCACACGATGTCCATCCATCTTCAATCATGGCTCCCGATAGAAAAATATAAAAAACTCTGCCGATGATGATGGTGACATAACTGCATGACCCACCCTTGCCTATATAACTGCTGTTACAGCCAAGAGGCAGCAGTCGGCAGGACCCCTCCAATTTCTATTTTTCAGGTCGTCGGGCGCTATGACTGAAGATGGATGGACTTTGCGGAACTCTTTTTTTTTTTTATAAAGGAATTGTCAAAAACTGTCTCCTGTCGTTTTTACTTTTTTGACACTTTTTTTGGTGAATGGGTAAGGGTACAACATATCCCTACCCCAAAAAAATGGAGTGGGGGTCCCCCCCAAAATCCATACCAGACCAGCAAACAGCCATGGTAGGTCAGGAAAGGGAAGGGACGACCGACCAAACCCCCCCCTCCTGACTCATACCAGGCAGCTTGCCCTCGACATGGTCCCCCCAAAGCACCTTGTCCCCATGTTGATGGGCACAAGGGTATCATCCACACAACCGTTTATTCAGCGACCCCAAAGCACCCTCCCCATGTTGAGGACAAGCAGCCTGTTATGGTTCAGGAAGAGGCTGCTCGCTCGTCCCTTCCCTTTCCTGGCCTGCCATGGCTGCTTTCTTGGATAAGGGTCTAGCACGGATTTTAGGGTAGACCCCAACTCCTTTTTTTTACATTTTGTCAGTTCTTTTCAATGGTTTTTCATCTATATTACCAGGAGCCGACAATACATTACAGTCACAAGCAATTTTAATTGAAATTTTTTGGAAAGATGCGCTACTTTACAAAAAAACGCAGAGGTGATCAAATACCACCAAAATAAAGCTCTATTTGTGGGAAAAAAGGGTGTTTGGGTACAACATTGCATGACGGCGCAATTGTCAGTTACAGCGACGCAGTGCCAAATTGTTAAAAGTGCTCTGGTCAGGAAGGGGGTAAAATCTTCCGGGGCTGAAGCAGTTAAATTATTGCATACATTTATATACTACTAGAAACTAGTAGCTACTATTTTCTCCGAGTGGTGATTCTACTCTCATGCCTCGTACACACGACTGGTTTTCTCAGGATAAAAAAAAAAACGAAGGAGGCGCATGCGTGGGAGCTCCTAGGATGGCAGCTTAGGACCGGAGCTCTGCTCACCACCGGCTGTCAAACGCAAATATATAGAGTTTCAACCCGGATACAAACGACAAAAAGATATCCGAGGACTGCGGATTCAACTGTGAATCGGAAGATACCGGGTAAACTATTCCTTATTCAGGGGAATTATATACAGGAGCCTTGTAAAGAACGACAGCTGGGGACGGGGTGCCCGCGCTGTTTCTTTTTTCTGACAAGAATTACAGGTTCTATATACCCGTTAAGAGCAGAGAAACAACAGTAGTGAATAGCTGTGGACCCAGTTCATGCCGGGCAAATATTACAAAAAGAGCAAGAAACTTAATAAAAGGCTGGCTAAGAACAATTTACTTAAGATGGCCGCCGTACCTCAGACAAGTACACTGGGTACAGTTGAGACCTCATTGACTGACAGACAAGCTATATCTTCTATAAGTCCTTCTATAGTACCTCAGACACCAAATTCTGACACTTGCCCTATTCTCTCCCCTCCTGCATCATTTGAAATAAAAAATCTCATGGAGGCTGGTCATTTAACTCCTGAGGTAATTACCTCACAAAGTCCTGCACATATGAATACAAAGGCTGAACGGGCTCATGAGTTAACCTTCAATGTCTCTGAATTATTCACCAGAATTTCTGAAATGCTAGATAAAGGACTGGCACAAAATGCAGAAAGAATCACAGGAGAGATTAGGGCTGATTTTCAGAGCCTGGGAAGCAGAATAGAAAATATTGAACACAAACTGGAGGTTAATACAGCACGGACTGATCAGAACTCAGATCATTTGCAATTCATGCAGGAACAGTTGGAAGCTGCTCAGGCACGGATCGACGAATTAGAGAACAGATCAAGAAGAGATCATTTCAGGGTTCTGAGAATCTATCTCAGACGTGCATACAGCTATACAGGACATTATCAAAATCCTGATCCCATCTATACCAAACCACAAACTAGAATTGGACCGAGCACATAGGGCCCTGGGTCCTTTAAGAAAGGACGGTTTACCAAGGGATGTGGTAGTTAAACCACATTTCTATTCCATTAAGGAGGAAGTGATGAAACAGTCTCGCAAACATGAACAACTACAGTACCAAGGCGCCATAATTCAAATATTTTCTGATATATCGCCATACACAATACAGAGAAGAAGAGCTATGAAGCCCTTATTGTCTGCCCTCATGAAAAAGGACATAAGATACAAATGGGCCTTCCCCTTTGCTTTGAAATTTTCATTTAATGGCAGGCAGTATGTAGTACAGAATTTTCAGGAAGGTGAGAGACTATTATTGGACTTGAAGATTATTTCCTGCGAGCCAGAAATGGACACTACTCCTATCCAGCAGGGCTCTGCCAAAAGACAAACCCCTATCAGCCCGATTTCCTCTGCTTGGAGCAGAGTCAAGCACAGGAAGGTTAAAGATAACTTTGCAACCTGAAGAGAAGGAACATGTTTGTGGATGTCTTTTCCCCTTTCTTCAAAGGGATGGTCACTAATGTCTCTTTTTCCCCTATTTTTCCATACCCGGGAAAATAGATCTCACCAAAGCTACATGTTAATACTTTCCTAGGAAACGTTTATATACATATGTGTATATGTATATATATGTATATTTCTATTTTTTTTTTTTTTTGTGTTTGTTGTTTTTTCTTAGGAAAGTTAAAATAGTTTATTGTCTCTTTTAATATGTCATACTGGGTTGAATTATTCATAACAGTGATTTACATTACAGTTTGTTGAGCTGTCGCTGGCAGCCGGTGGTGAGGCATTGGGCCTCAGCCTACCCCTTGGATCGACGTTCCGTCGCCCCGGGGAGTGGGAACATAGCCCCTTATTTTCTGGGCTATTCTATGGTCACGTGTTTGAATGGGGGGAGGGGAAATACACCCTCCCCTCATTCTGGGTCATTTTTTGACCTTACGTTAATTTACATATGGATAAAATGTCTTTGTCTATTTTCTTTTTTCTCTATCATTTCTTTCTCTTCTGTTCACTCTTCCCCCCCGACCTACCTGCCAATGAGAGCTCCTACGTTTAAGTGTCTACAGTCATTATTTTGCAAACCGGATAATGTACCTAAGTTGTTTAATGTGTCTCATGATACGGATATTGTTTGGGAACGCATGAGAATTAGCTTTGCCAATTTTATATCCCATGGCTGGTATGGCTAATCCTCCTGCTCCCCTTCGTGTTGTTTCACACAACACGCAGGGGCTGAATTCTCCAGTTAAAAGACGAAAGGCGCTACAAGTCTACAAATCCCTTCATGCTGATGTGGTATTTCTACAAGAGGCCCACTTCCCAAAGCAGTATACTCCCTCGTTCTTACATGCTCATTTCCCATTATTCTACTTATCAAAGGCCGAAAATAAGACTAAAGGAGTGGCAATTTTATTCTCCAAACACTGCAAATTTAACTTAATTAAGGAATACGCGGACCCAGAGGGTAGATTCATTCTGGTAAGGGGCACTCTGGAAGGAAATACGTACACTTTTATATCATACTATGCTCCCAACCGGGGACAGAAGGGGTTCTTCTGCCAAATGCTTGAATCTCTTCAGCCTTTGGTAGAGGGAGTCATAGTTATGGGGGGAGATTCCAATCTGGCTTTTGACTCTGGACTGGATAAATCTGGCCCAGCAAAGGCTAAATTAATTAGACCTACTAAAACCAGTACCCAAGTCGCTCGCGTGCTTCACCAATATAGATTGACCGACATATGGAGAGAATTGAACCCAACTGCTAAAGATTTTACTCACTTCTCTAACCCCCACCAGTCGTATTCACGTATAGACCACATATTACTTTCCAATCACCATGTCCCCTCGGCCCAGAAGTCCTCCATTATGGACGTCCCATGGTCGGATCATTCCATGGTTCTGTTATCTCTAAGAAAAAACAGTTCTAATCAAAGAGTATCTCATTGGACCCTCAACCAGTCATTGTTGAAAGACCCAACTATAGCCACAGAGATTGAACAAGCTATAACAGATTACTTTAAAAATAATGACATAGAGGAAATCTCTCCAGAAACCTTATGGGCGGCCCACAAGGTGACAGTGAGGGGAAAACTAATACAGATCGCAGCCAGACAAAAAAGACTGAAGAGGCTGGAGTTGGAAGAACTTGAAAAGACATTTCACGATTTGAGCAAAAAGCATAAATTGGACCCCTTTGGTTTCCCAACTTCTAAATTGGACGCTGCCAGGACAGCTCTGAATCTTGCGCTTACGGTAAGAGCAGATGAGGCACTTAAATGGTCGGGAGCTAGATTTTATAGATTAAAAGATAAAATTGGTCCAATGTTGGCGCATAAACTATCCCCTAGACCAAGGATCTCCAAACTACGGCCCTCCAGCTGTTTCGGAACTACATTTCCCATGAGGCATTGTAAAATTCTGACATTCACAGACATGACTAAGCATGATGGGAATTGTAGTTCCTGAACAACTGGAGGGCCATAGTTTGGAGATCCCTGCCCTAGACTAAGGCAGAGAGTCCTCCCTAAGATTAAACAAGCCAATGGCTTATTTACCTTGAACCCTCAGAAGGTGATGGATTCCTTCCAAAGCTTCTATTCAAAACTTTACGACTTTGAAACACTCTCCAATTCTAATAGCGTGGGAAAATTCCTAGATAGTTTGGACCTTCCCTCGCTGGCGGAAGTGCATAGAGAGAAAATGGAAGTGAGTTTTGGAAGTGATCAAAATGTTAAAAACAGATAAAGCTCCAGGACCAGATGGTTTATCTGCTCCTTACTACAAGACTTTCTCGGCTCTTCTATCTCCATACCTTACTCGTTTTTTTTAACCATTTAACGAAGGGGAATCCTATAGATATTCAGCTGAATTCGGCATATATCTCTGTGATCCCTAAACCTGACAAGGATACCAGTCAAGTGGAAAACTATAGACCAATATCGTTGATTAACAATGACCTTAAAATCCTAACCAAAATAATAGCCAATAGACTAGCATCCTTCATTGGTCAGTATATACATAAGGATCAGGTGGGTTTCATTCCTGGTAGACAAGGCCCTGACCAAGTAAGGAGAGCGGTAGACATAATCTCCATATTGCAATCCGGTTGGATAGGAGATCAAAAACAAGAAGGGATGCTCTTATCATTGGACCTTCAAAAGGCCTTTGATTCGGTCTCCTGGCCATATATGTTTGAAGTTATGAGACGTTGGGGGTTTGGCTCAGGAGTCTTGGGCATATTATCTGCACTCTACTCTTCTCCTGAGGCTAAAATAAGACTGCAGGGACTATTTTCAGAATCTATTAAAATTAAAAGGGGAACCCGCCAGGGATGCCCATTGTCTCCTTTGATATTCGCAATTGTTATAGAATCTTTGGCAATAGCGATTCGGAATAACGCGAATATCAGAGGAGTTCAATGTACCCGTAAGGACCACAAATGTGCATTATTTGCAGATGACCTGCTACTATTTGTTACTTCCCCGATTTCCTCTATGTCCGAAATCTACTCTGTACTTGACAAATTCTCCAGGGCCTCTGGCCTTAAAGTCAATATGTCCAAATCTAGGGCCCTCAATGTCTTGCTTCCTGTAGATGTAGTTTCCTTACTACAAAAGAAATATGAATTTGGTTGGAATGGCTCATCTATCAAATACTTGGGTATCAATTTATCTTCGAAATTTGAGGATCTATATACAGCCAACTACCCTCCTATGTATAAAAAACTTGAATCTGATTTAGGTGATTGGGATACACAGAATATAGGCTGGATTGGCAGGATAAACTCTGTCAAGATGACTCTTCTTCCTAGACTTCTATACCTCTTTCGTTCTCTCCCCATACCGATAAAAAGGAATCACTTGAAGGCTTTTCAGGGTAAGATCACCAAATTTGTATGGAACAAAAAAAGCCCCCGTGTATCATCGCGTAGCCTCTTTAATCTCCCTAATCAGGGAGGTTTGGGACTCCCAAATTTGCTGTGGTACTACCAGGCAGCTAGACTGGCACAACTGTCAGATATATACCTCAAACAGGACCAACCTGATTGGGTTAGTCTGGAAGAACAGGCGTCCCCCACATGCTCATTGGAAAATCTTGTGTGGTCTATCCCCAAACGCAGACATTCTATTATGTCTCCGGCACTGTCACAGGCGTTGGTTCTGTGGGACTCGCTCAGGAGCAATCCCTCTTTAGTCTCTAAGAGTCTACCATTAACTGATATATTTCAGGTCCCATCCTTTGCATCCAATGTGAACGTTGAATCCTTCCAGTGGTGGCGAGATAAGGGAGTATACCGCATTGGACGATTCTTCTCCCACTCAGGTCCTCTATCAGAACAATATTTTAGGGACAGTCTTGATCTTCCTCCTTCAGAGAAATCAAGATTTTCTCAAATCTACAGTTTTGTACAGAAACTCTGGACTGACAAGGCTGTAACTGGTCATTTTACGCCCTATGAACGAAAATGTGAACAGGCCCCAGTAAGGAAGGGTGGTATTTCTGTAATTTACAAATCCCTTGCGAACAATGTCAATAAATTACCCTATATGCTAGCTTGGGAGAAGGAAATTCAGGATGAGTGGGATTTGGAAGATTGGGGAGAAAACTTCCATAGATCTATAAAGGGTATCATCAACATGTCACTCATAGAGGCGAATGTCAAAATATTTACTAGATGGTATCTAGTTCCTCTAAGACTGGCAACCATATATCCTTCATCCTCACCTCTATGCTCCAGAGGATGCCAAGGCGTGGGCTCCATGATTCACACCTGGTGGGAATGCCCAAGAATACAAGGTTTTTGGAGTAAAGTGTTCCATATAATTAGACGGATTACGGGTTGCAATATACATCAGTCCCCGGCGATTGCCTTACTGAATGGATTCATACCACAAGTATCAAAGGTTACCAGAAGGCTGATATGGTTTATCCTAACAGGAGCTAGAATCACTATAGCTGCAGCCTGGAAGAAACAGGCGGTCTCAATCTTAAGTATGAAAAGAAAGATCACCTGGATAATGGAACAGGAAAAGAGAATTGGCTCAATGTTGGATAGACTTACTCAGTTTAACGCAATCTGGGAACCATGGATAAAGTACTTAGGGATCTCACACCCCATAAAGGGGTGATAACATAACTTACTGTAGGCTGATGTACACACCTGGCAGGTAGGATCTCTGTCTCTCTACCCTCTCACCCCTACCCTCTTTTTCGTTCCCTCTCTTTCTATCTTTCTCACATTCCTCTTTTCCTTCTCTTCTACTTTTCTTCTCTATGTTCTGGTTTTATGCTGTGCTTGTGTTCAGGTTTTTTGTATAATCTGTGTTTGGGAAACGTTCTCCATATATATACACATGTTACGCCTCTATCATAGGGGTGGAGGAGGTTGAAGAGGGATTCTCCTCTCTTTTTCTCCCTCCCTCTTCCTCTCTCTTCATCGAACTTGTTATTTATTCTTTTAGTATTAGGTTCATTTAATCGGTCCAGATATCATACACTTCGTACCAGAGGTACTTGAGAAGTTTTAAGTTTATGAAATGGAGGTACATCACGAAGTGGACTTCACAAAACTGTAATATTTATAATAACTTGCTAAGGGGGCGGGATGGTTTGGGGGAATTACTCTACCTCCCCGGGCACAGAGTGATCCCATTGGGGGTGTCAGTGGGGGTGGAGGGTGCCCTTCCCATCTCATTTCTATATATGTTGGACCAATAAGGTTTTGATTTATCCCAACTGCTGTAGACTAGGGACCCTAGACGGATTGATAGGAACTGCAGGATTTGGGGGAGGTTAGGGAGCTACCCCGGTTAGACTATATGGCTTAGGGTCAGAATTTACTCCCTTGTTGAACCTGTTTTCCTTTCATCGCAGATAGAATGTTAACTAGGTATGGTTGAGAAATGACGAAGTGATGACTTCAGCAAATGATGTCTCAATATTTAAGGATATGTAACAAAATGTATTGATTTCCTGATATCAAAAATATATTGTCTGATGGCGCAAGGGGAGATGGATAATAGAACTACCTTGGCAAGTGATCTAAATATCAGAATAAATATTTGTGAAAAAGAAAATATATAATGAGTTCATAAGTCCATAAGAAATCCAAGTTAACACTTTAGCGGCAGCAATCCCAGAAGAGCAGAAGCATACTCTGTACAAAGGTAGACAAAAAGAGACAAGGATGCGCCCAATCTAAGTGCAATAACGCATTTAATCGATATAATGAGATACAAAACGGCCAAATGGCTACTCACACATTAAAAGTGGATATTGGGCATGTATGAGACCATGGAAGTAGTCATCATCCGGTGTATGAGGGGTGTCCGCTCCTGGTGGTGAGGTGCTGTAGATGGGAACCAGCGAGTGGGACAGCCTGGAAGAACTTGTTGGGAGCGCCGTGTACGGCGGCGTGCGTCTCACGATGGAGCGCAAACACAAGCCAGTCTCTCCGGAAGTGACGTGACGTGGCGGGCTCAAAACGAGGGAACCAATAGGATAACGCGTTTCACAGTCCAGCTGCTTCTTCAGATCCATAGACGTCCAATCGGGGAGGACGTCTTATATATCGGTGCCTATCTAGTTCAGAGGCTAACCATTGCATACACAGCATATAAAAAGAATCCAAACAATACAGAACTAAGAGGGATTTTAGCCTAATGTCATGTCATCATGTAAAACTATAAACAATATAAAAAATATATGTATAAAAAATAATAATAATGGGAAAATGATAAAGAATATGAGAAATATATATATATTAAAAAATATACATACATATAAAAAAATTATATATATATGAGATGAGTAAATGATGACAATAAATGTATATATGTATACATATGTATACCCACACACACATATGTATATATAAGATTCAGAAGGATGATGATAGGACAAAAATGAATAAGAAAATTAATATAAAAATAGATATGCATATAAAAAATTATTAATTAATATAAAAAATTAATTAATATAAAAATAGATATAAATAAATATCAGTGTACAATCATATATTCAACAGAAAAAAGCATAATTATTTGTATGGGTAAATGTATAATAATTGACAATCTAAATACAAAGATAATTAAAAAGATAATTAAAAACTATAAATTATAAATTATATTTATATGTTCAGGGGAATCAGTTTTTGAATAAAAATCCGTAAATAAAAATAAAAATAAAGATAAAAATAAAAATAATGATAATAATAAGAATCCCTAAGTGCCTCAATAAGTGGCTGGTAGCATAAAAAGTGGTAGTGACAGCGGATCAATAAATATAGGATCAAACATAATCATAATGAATAACATACGCCTGTATATTAAAAATATATATACAAGATATACCCAATATACTTACAAAACAAATAAATCACAAAGGGTATCAGAAGTTCATATGCAAGAATAAATGGAATTAGTAATAAAAATGATTTTAAATAATGTTGTGAATAGTTTTAAATGATGTTGTTAGTTTCTATCTCTTCATTTAGGCCAGCAGGCGACATAGAATTTAAAGAATAGATCCAGAAAGTTTCCTGTCTACATAATTGTTGGAATCTTTCTATGGCCGTAGGGGTCTCAGGGATGGCCTCAATGATCCATACCTGCAACAGACTAGGGTCTTTTTGATGGTGAATCTCAAAATGACGCGCAACACTATATTTGGGGTTGCATGCTTTAACCGCACGACGATGTTCCCCAAATCTAGTGCGCAAGGCTCTGATGGTTCTACCTACATAAAGTAGTCCACAGGGACACGAGATACAATAAACTACATACGTTGTTGAACAGTTGTAGAAGGAATTTAAGTGAAAAGTTTTTTTGTTTGCTGTGAAACTCTTTTTACCATGAGTAACATTAACACAAGTGAGGCAAGCAGCCTTTTTGCATTGGAACATTCCAACTAAAGGGATAAGGGTAAGCTGTTTTAATCTAGCTAGTTTATTACCTGAGGAATTTTTGGTTTTACTTGGTGCAATCTTACTTTTTATATTGGGTGCTCTACGATATGCAAATTTAGGGACGGCTGGGATGGATGAGGCAAGATGTGGGTCTTGGGTGAGGATGGACCAATGTTTTTTAAAAAAACATTGATTTCCTGATATGTTCTTTAAATTGTACTGACTTTATTCAGAAAATAAACTTAAACTTGAATGAAAAAAAAAAAAAAACGAAGTTCCTCTCAAGCCAGCCTTGCATACACACGTTCAGGCCAAATACCGCCTGTCCAAAGTGCAGTGACGTACAACATGTACAACGAGACTATAAAGGGGAAGTTCCAATCAAACGGCACCACCCTTTGGGCTGCTTTTGCTGATCCTCGTGTTAGTAAAAGTTTGGTGAGAGACAATTTGCGCTTTTCAGTGTTCTTGCTTTTCAGTCCGTTACAGAGTGACGAATGTGCTATCTCCATTACGAGCGCTAGTTTTCCCGTCTAATACTTGGTTCTGAGCATGTGTTTTTTTCCACCTCGGAAAATAATACACACAACTGGTTTTCCCAGCAGGAAAAAAAGCCACCGGGAATCCTGACGGGAAAAAAGAAAGCTGGTTCTCTTTCTTTTTCCACCAGTTTTCTCATCTGGAAAACTGCGATGGAGCATACACATGACCGGTTTTCCCGGCAAAAAGCTATCATGGCAGCTTTCCCAATGGGAAATACGGTTGTGTGTACGAGGCATCAGACTAGACTCATGCTTGTGTTATACAATAAATTACCATAGACCGGGGCGTTTCGTTGTTCACCTTAAAAGATTAATGTTCAAGTTGGTTTGAGACTCCCTTGAGGGGGTTCTGGCTTCTCCACTCCTCAGCTAACCTCACACTAATTCATAACTTCTCATGGTTGTAAAGTTAATTATGGTAAATTTTTCTTGTTGTACAAAAGGTCAATTATTCGTGTCATCTCTTAGGTTAATAAAAATGGTTGGACGGGACATTATTTTTAACTCCCCATTTATCAGAGCAGACTTTGTATTTTTCTGACCTTTACAAGTACTCCAATTGCTCAGTGTAACAATTTATTAAATATTAAATAATTGAGATTACTAATGGACTGTAATGAGATATTGTAATAGGCCGATTTGCTGGTACAATGTCATTTTTACAATATGTGTTTGATCATTATTCATGTTAAAAATATCTGTCCTTGCCCATAAATCACAGGGCGCTTGTCACATAAAGGTTTTTTTTCTTTCAGCTTGTTTAATTAATTTTACAGAAGGACAAATTCGAATATAATTTGCCTCTTTTTACTAGTTTCCAGTAATATGTTGGACAAGACGCCAATCATTTGTCATGTATCCTCTTTTAACAGCATTGCTTATTTTGCTTTTAACCTTAACACCGCGTACACACGACCGTTTTTGGGGATGTAAAAAAAAAAATTGTTTTTAATGTCACTAAAAACGGTTTGTGTGTAGGCTCCAGAGCATTTTCACAATGTAAAAAATGGGCATTAAAAATTACCAATATTCTCAAATTTTTCATGTCGTTTTTAAAGTTGTCGTTTTTAACAACGTAAGAAATGGTCGTGTGTGGGCTTTAATGACGTGAAAAAAATTTGCATGCTCAGAAGCAAGTTATGAGGCGGGAGCGCTCGTTCTGGTAAAACTACCGTTCGTAATGGAGTAAGCACATTCATCACGCTGTAACAGACAGAAAAGCACGAATCGTCTTTTATTAACACAAAATCAGCAAAAGCAGCCCCAAGGGTGGCGCCATCCGAATGTAACTTCCCCTTTATAGTGCCGTTGTACGTGTTGTATGTCACTGCGCTATGCTAGAGCATTTTTTTTTCACAATCGTGTGTAGGCAAGGCCGGTTTAACAATCGGGGTGTAAAAAAGGCATTTTTTTTAGACCATTAAAAATGGTCGTGTGTATGCAGCATAAGGCTTGGTTCACACTGCTGTACGAAGCGGCTCACGGCAGCCCCAAATTTTTGGCTGAATTCGTACTTCGTACTTGAAAAGAACTATAAAATGAACGCCCCTAGTGTTAACCCCTTCTCTGTCAGTTGTCAGCTGTTCTATGATTGCAAGGCTATATTATACACCAGTTTGTTTTAAATAATTTAAATAAACCACTTTCATAAAGGTTTATATGTGTAGCGCTACCCCCAAAGGAGCCGCTGGTAATGACAGTTTTTTCTCTAAAAGTACAGAGCTGCCCACCACTGCAAGCAGCAGTCCATTCACACAATGGATCCAATAACACAATCTAGGCATACCTCCCTACCGCAAACATTTTGCGTGACTTTCCCACATTGACACCTTTTTCCTGCAGTCCAACAAAAGAGGATGTTTTCCCGCACAGGAAGAGTAGCCAGTGGAGGCAGCACGGGTGGAGGAGGTAGGAAGATATCACCCTGTGCCTCCCTCCGCTTATCCACTAATAAATAAATACAGTAATGTCGGGTGGTCGGCGGCACATGTTCCTTGCTTATCAACTATAATGTTGGGTGGTTGGCGGCACAAACCCCTCCCCATCAACTAAAATGTCCCCACAGTAGCCCACAGTAGCCCCCCCACTCAACAAATTTCATGCTGGTAGGTTAATTGGATCCTGTCTAAATTGGCCCAAGCCCCGTCGGAACCCTTTGGGTAAGACCACGCTATATCATAAGAATGCACTATATCAAGATATCAAGATACCTCTCAACAATCTAATAGGGTGGGGCAAGTGGTACAAAATATGAGCTGGGATCAGTGGCCACAAGGAAGCAGAAGAAGGAATGTCATGCTGTTCACTCACATTGCATTACTTTGTCAAGGGACTGAGAGTTCCTGCCTATAATGGGCCTTAGGTGAACTAGTAACATAACTGCTAGTTCCCACAGGAGTAATCAGCAGGTGCTGTAAAAAAACAAGTTTATGCAGGAGGAAGGAAAAAGAGGACTTTTTGTAAATAGGGAGGAAGTTGTCCCTTTGTTCATAGTTCTGGGCAGTTTTCAAGTTGGGCATTGCACAATTCCCTACCCCAAGTTATCAACCCCTAATAAAACATCAAAAACAAGCTAAGGACTGTTTTCCAGACATGTGCACACTGAAATAATTTTTTTTCGGAATTTCATTTTCGTCCGAAAAATACATTTATTTAGTAACTCCCGAAATTCGTTTTAATTTATTTCCTTAGAAATTGCATTAGTCCGAAAATCCGAATGAATTAAGGTTGAATCTGCCATTGAATAATCATGGTGTCCGTTGAATATTCAAAGAAGATTCGATGGAGCAGCAAAACTGTACGTTGAATGGTGCATTTCTGGTAGAAGGTTCCGCCTACATTCTATAGAAGAATTCTAATGTTGTATGACACTAGTAATAATTATATTTTTTAATTATTATTACTAGTCAACCAACATTAGATTTTTTTTATAGCCTATGGGCAGAGCATTTGACCGGAAATGTACGATCGCGGCGAACATTCAACAGACACCTTAACCACTTCTGACCAGCCCCACGTCCAAAGACGTCATTTTTTTGAAGATGGATATCTCGGTAACGGCAGCAGCTGCTGCCACAACCGAGATATCCATCTCTTCGTGGGGCGGTCCTGTTAACGATAACGGCGGTCATCGCGGCGGATTCGCCGCGAGATCGCCGTTACCGGCTGCGGGAGAGGGTGCCCCCCCCCCTCCCGCCGCTCTCCCGCGCCCTCCGCCGCTTACCGTAGCCGTCGGTAGCGGCGGAGGTGATCGGGTCCTCTTGCTGGCTGTCCGGGGATGCGACTGAGGGAAAAAATGTCCCTCAGCCGTCCCCATACCTCTGCTGGGCGGAAGTGACGTCAAAACGTCATTTCCGCCCAGCGTCTTAAAGAGACATTTAATTTGTTTACATTTTGACTTTTTTTTTTTCTTTTTTTTTTTTTCATTTAAGGCTGAATATGAGATCTGAGGTCTTTTTGACCCCAGATCTCATATATAAGAGGACCTGTCATGCTTTTTTCTATTACAAGGGATGTTTACATTCCTTGTAATAGGAATAAAATTGATAATTTTTTTTTTTTTTTCAGTGTTAAAGATTATAAAATAAATAAAAATAAAAACGAATACCCCAAAAAAAATGTTTTAAAGTGCCCCGTCCCGACGAGCTCGCGCGCAGAAGCAAACGCATATGAAAACGGTGTTCAAACCACACAAGTGAGGTATCGCCACGATCGTTAGAGCGAGAGCAATAATTCTAGCCCTAGACCTCCTCTGCATCTCAAAAAATGCAACCTGTAGAATTTTTTAAACGTCGCCTATCGAGATTTTTAAGGGTAAAAGTTTGACGCCATGCCACGAGCGGGCGCAATTTTTAAGCGTGACATGTTGGGTATCATTTTACTGGGCGTAACATCATCTTTCACAATATATAAAAAAAATTGGGCCAAATTTATTGTTGTCTTATTTTTTAATTCAAGAAACTGAATTTTTTCCAAAAAAAGTGCGCTTGTAAGACCGCTGCGCAAATACGGTGTGAGAAAAAGTATTGCAATGACCGCCATTTTATTCTCTAGGGTGTTAGAAAAAAATATATATAATGTTTGGGGGTTTTAAATAATTTTCTAGCAAAAAAAACATCTCGTAAGCACCGAATCTGAAAAACAGGCTCGGGGCTGAAGTGGTTAAGCCTTCAATGACAGATTCTACGTTTGTTTGTTTGTATGTTTTTCCATGCTTTGTCGAATCTTTGTCGTTCATGTTAAATTGTCAAGTTAGTTCTAGCTATTTCACTGCTCCTCCTCTTTGGTTACAATCAGCCAATAACATTCATTATCCCGTGATCAAGTCCCATAGAGACGAAACGTCGGGAGGCGGCGTTCTGACGTCACGGCATTCACGATGGAGAACCCGGAAGATTAGGGTACACGCTTCCACAAGCCGGCCGGCTGATTTTTACATGCTCTTTTATCCTGTGATTGTTGTAAGTGCATACGATCTTTTTTATATATTAAATACCGTACTGTTTTACGCTATGTGAGTTCTCTGATTGTTTTTATATCCGGGATCATTGCAATTGGCGTTCATTCGAGAGGTTTGATTCACTAACTATACCGGACGGATGGCACTATCATATTCCCATTGCTGAAGGTGGATGTCTATTCTTACATGCTCTATTTGATCTCTTTGAGATCGTTGGCTCTGGTAAGGGTCAGTGTGTTCTTTGTTGGTGGAGGTCTTTGTCCGTCATCAGCTACACCGTGTGGATTTATTTTGCACTTGGGACTTTCTCTATTTATGAACTCAAATCATATATATATATATATATATATATATATATATATATATATATATATATATATATATATATATTTTGCACGTTATATATCCACTTGGTACTGTGTCCATGTCACATATGGACAATCTGTTAATTCATTGGTTTGTTATTTAGCGCGACTCCCTTTTTGTATTATGTATAGTGTTGCATAACACCTTTGAGACGCAGCTTTCGTTTTTTTCTTTCACATGGTATGCGCAATATTTCCTTTTATAATAACATTCATCATCATCATTATTTTTATTTTACTTCCCCCACCCAATTCCAGCAGCAATCTTTTCTCTCTATGTCGAGTCTTTTCTCTCTATAATGTCGAATCTTTTCTCTCTATAATGTCGATTCTTTTCTCTCTCTATGTAGAATAATCTTGGACTAATAGAGTTAAGGTTAGGCACATTCAACCAACGAAAATGAAAATAAAGCTTTTGCTTATGTCTGATCTTTCGGTTTTCGTATTCTGCACTTTCGTTTTCGTTTGTTAAAACAATAACGAAAATAGCTGAAATTCAGGCGAAAACGAATGCCCATGTCTACTGTTTTCTGCATTGGAATATATGAAGGAAATGCTGTGTGTCAGCGGTGGGGACCCGGGACACTAGCAACTCCTACGGTGGGTAGTAATACACAAGAAATATTGTTCCAATGAGAAAATAAACACACTTCTTTATTTTTTACAATTAGTGTTGCTCACGAATATTCGCATTGCGAATATTCGTTACGAATATTGCATATTCGAGTATTCGCGAATAAATCGAATATCGCGGTGAATATTCGCTATTGCGAATATTCGTATTTTTTCAAATTTATTTTTAAAACAGATCACATCCTAGTGATCTCCATCGACGTCTAAAAGCATTGCTGGTATGATTAGAGACCCTGGGCCGAGTAGCTGAGGCGATCCTTTTATGTTGCCGAATATTCGCAATGCGAATATTCGTATTACGAATATTCGCGAATACTTTCTCTGCCCTTCTGTGTTTTGTGTATAAAAAAACAAAAAACAAAAAAAAATTAGCTTTAGTTTAGTCATATGAGTTTGTATAAGTAGAGTTAGTGTTTAGTGCATATTAGTTTAGTAATCCAGGAAATGATCTCCGTTTTTGCGTGTTGACGAGAATTTCGCAATCAATTTCGCATTCGCATTAGCAAAATTTCACATTCGCAA
The DNA here is from genome assembly GCA_029574335.1 of Rana kukunoris. Taxonomy (NCBI): domain Eukaryota; kingdom Metazoa; phylum Chordata; class Amphibia; order Anura; family Ranidae; genus Rana; species Rana kukunoris. The sequence continues at coordinate 459,925,328 of CM056053.1, forward strand.
TTTTTTTTTTGATAAAATATCACGAATATTCGATATTAACGAATATTTCGCGAATATTCTTCTATATATTCTTCTATATATTCGTGAAATACAATGTGGTTTTTGCCAATAGTGGCCAGCCACAGAAGGTGAAGGGTGAAAACTGATTGACTATGGGCCAGATTCAGGTAGATGGGAGCATCTTTGCTCTGGAGTAACGCTTCTCATTTACGTTACTCTGCCGAAATTTTAGGAGCAAGTGCTGTTATTCACAAAGCACTTGCTCCTAAAGTTGCGGCAGCGCATCGCAAATGAGCCGGCGGAATTCAAATTGGGCGGGTACGGGGCGTGTATTATTTAAACTAAGCGCGATCCCGCGGCGAACGTACTGCGCATGCATCGAGTGTCAATACATCCCAGTGCACATGCTCCAAATTCTGTCAGTGAACGTCAATGACGTCACATCCCCATTCATGAACGTTTTACGCAAACGACGCAAATTTTTTTTTTCTCGACGCGATGACGACGGCTATACTTAACATAGGATATTTCACTAGGGGGCTGCTTTATCTTTACGTCGCGTATCGCTTACGGAAAAGTCGGAAAGTCACTGCGTCGCGCCCGAAAACGATCGTGAATTTCCGATTCCCGCTGATTAACATATTTTTTCAGCGTTAATCAGCGGGAACGCCCCCGGCGCCATTTTTAAATTAGATTTGTGATACGATGGCGAAATTCAATTGTGCCGATAGCATCGGAACACCAACCCGGCGTTTCTTGTTTTCTGGTTACAGAAAACAGAAACGCCGGCTTAAAGTGACAGTTAGGCTGGAGTATCACTGATACTCCAGCCTAACTCTACCTGAATCTGGCCCTATGGGCCAGATTCAGGTAGATGGGAGCATCTTTGCTCCGGAGTAACGCTTCTCATTTGCGTTACGCTGCAGAAATTTTAGGAGCAAGTGCTGTCATTCACGAAGCACTTGCTCCTAAAGTTGCGGCAGCGCATCGCAAATGAGCCGGCGGAATTCAAATTGGGCGGGTACGGGGCGTGTAGTATTTAAACGAAGCGCGTTCCCGCCGCGAACGTACTGCGCATGCGTCGAGTGTTAAAACATCCCTGTGCGCATGCTCCAAATTTTGTGAATGAACGTCAATGACGTCACATTCCCATTCATGAACGTTTTACGCAAGCGACGCTTTTTTTTTTTTTTCCGACGCGATGACGACGCCTATACCTAACATAGGATATTCCAACCCCATGTAGGTATAACTATGCGCCGCGTATCCCGTCCGGAAACGTCGTATCGTCACTGCGTCGCGCCGGAATGCGATCGTGAATTGCCGATTTCCGCTCATTAACATATTTTTTGAGCGGAAATCGGCGGGAACGCCCCCGGCGCCATTTTTAAGTTGAAGTAACGATGCGATGGCGAAACTCAGTTACGCTGCTCGCATCGGAGCTTCAACCCGGCGTTTCTTGTTTTCTGGTTACAGAAAACAGAAACGCCGGCTTAAAGTCACAGTTAGGCTGGCGGATCACTGGATCCGCCAGCCTAACTGTTCCTGAATCTGGCCCTATATGTTTATAATCTCACTTTTGTCTGCATTTCCTTTCTCGATTTTCTTCGAACTTTTGTAGTTGCGAACATTTCAAAATAATTTCCACAAGTTAAATTTGTAAGCTCAGGTTGTCAAAACCCATTTAGTCCCGGCTTACATAGGAAATCTGAGCCAGATTCACTTAGCCATGTGTACGTTTTGCAGTAGAATGTGAATATGTTCAGTTTTCATGCCAAATGCCATAAATTGATGCCAACTTCACTCTCGAAGCCATGACCCTCTCACCTCGCTTCAATGCTCCAGTTCTGCCATTTAACTCCCATACTCTGTTCAAGCTCATCAACACCTTTGGGAAGTGTAAATTAAGTGTTTCAAATGTTCAGATTTAAAAAGAACACAGTGGAAATTATGCAACTTATTCTCAACCTAAATGCCATAACTTCTAAGCTAAATGTTATGTGTAAAGGGCAGTAGCCCTACAGCAACCAATGGGAAACCTTTCCACTAAATGGTTCTTATGGCTTACTGTATCCCGCACATCATCATTAGGGATGAGAGAATATGCCCTGGGATTGGTTCAAGACATATTTGGTGAACCCAATGGACCCTGACCTTAGACCCAAAGCCTATTGAAGTCTATGGGAGACGATGTAAAACAGAAAAATTCTTGTAGCAATGGATTTTCTCTGGGCATATAGTTTGGTGTTAACAAAGTAAAATCATTAACCGCTTCAGCCCCGCCTGCCGTCATATTACTATGGGACGGTGGCTCTCCTGGGCCATAGCCTGTAGCTATACGCCCGCATTAAAGCGGCCACTAGGGGGCACGTGCGCGCCCCTGGCGCACGCGCGTCCCCACCGGCGGCGGCACACGCGCATCCCCGCTCGCCCCCAAGTCCCGCGCGCGTGCCCGGCGGGTACGATCGCCGCCGGGCACACGTGATCGCTCGTTACAGAGCGAGGACCGGGAGCTATGTGTGTAAACAAAGCTCCCGGTCCTGTCAGCGGGGGAAACGCTGAGCTTCTGTTCATACAATGTATGAACAGAAGGTCAGTGATTTCCCCTAGTGAGGCCACCCCCCCATACAGTTAGAACACACCCAGGAACACACTTAACCCCTTCCCCGCCCCCTAGTGTTAACCCCTTCACTGCCAATGGCATTTTTATAGTAATTCAATGCATTTTTATAGCATTGATCGCTAAAAAATGCCAATGGTCCCAAAAATGTGTCAAAAGTGTCCGATGTGTCCGCCATAATGTCGCAGTACTGAAAAAAAATGCTGATCGCCGCCATTACTAGTAAAAAAAAAATATTAATAAAAATGCCATAAAACTACCCCCTATTTTGGAAACGCTATAACTTTTGCGCAAACCAATCAATAAACGCTAATTATGATTTTTTTTTACGAAAAATATGTAGGAGAATACGTATCGGCCTAAACTGAGGAAAAAAAAAAAAATTTATATATTTTTGGGGATATTTATTATAGCAAAAAGTAAAAAATATTGTAACGTTGAGGCGGTGCAGCGTAAATCACCCGGCCGAATTCAAATTCGGTGGGTAGAGGGTGTGTATCATTTAAATGAAGCGCGTCCCCACGCCGAACAAACTGTGCATGCGCTGGCCGTGATTGGTTCCCAGTGCGCATGCTCCAAATCTCGAAGTCAATTCGACATGTAAACGACGTGAACGGCACTTACGCAAAGCACTATTCGCGAACGTTTTACGTAAACAACGTAAACGACGTGAAAAAAAAGCGCCGGCACGCCGTCCATACTTAACATTGCCTGCGCCTCATATAGCAGGAATAACATTACGACGGTACTATGCTAACGCAAACGTTGTAAAAAAATAGCGCCGGGCGTACGTTCGGGAATCGGCGTATAGGCTCATTTGCATATTTTAGACGGGAACGCCACCTAGCGGCCAGCCTAAAATATGAAAATAAGATTAGACAGCGTAAGAGACTTACGCATGTCTGATCTAAGAATAATCTCTATGCTAAACTGATTTTATGAATCAGTAGCATAGATTGTAGGCCTAAAACGCAGAGACAAGACGGCTTATCTGGAGATAAGCCGACTTATCTCCTACCTGAATCTAGCCCCATATTGTCAAAAGAATTGGGACGCTTGCCTTTACATGCACATGAACTTTAATGGCATCCCATCCGATAGGCCCTTGGTAACCTCTGATGAAGTCACGTGACGTGACGCAAAGCGTAAGATCAACCGGAAGTGACGTGACACCCTGACCGTCCGACCGGAAGTGCCGTTGTTGGCGTTTTTTACTCGTTTTTGTTTGTAAGTGAATTTATCCATTAAACTGGTTTCAGTTTTTACATAATTCACGGTGAGAGCTTCATTTTTTCCAGTCCATGCATGTGCTTAATCTATGGTGAGCGGACTCTGATTACGCCTGGATGTGGACAGCATTATCTATCCAAGACGGAATTCAACAACATTATCGAGGATTGAGTTGAGGCCCTTTTCTCTCTGTTGGGAGGTAAGCGCTCTGTGAGTACAGTTATCTTTGAAGACGTCTCTGGATTTTTCCGATTGCTTAAAGGGATAGAAGCTATTGAATTGTTTGACACATCCATTGTCAATTATTCACGTTTTTGGACTGGTTTCTGCGTCCATCACTATGCAGTTGTGATTTATCACTACCACTGGACTTTGGTTTATTCAGTATTTATTGTTCACGTTTTGTGGTTTGTATTATATTTATATACTTTTTGCCTTAGGGGCGCCACCTGCGCCTTTTAGTTTAGTTTAGTTTTTGCACTCATCACTTGTTATTTCACATCCCAGTCATATGGCCTGTACACATGATCTGAATATCGTACGACGGATCGTACGACTTTTTTCGCTTAATAGTCGCAAGTAAAATTAAATAGGTTATTAAAGTCACGAAAATTCTCGTACGACAGAAAAAAAAAATCCGAAGTGATGTCATGTGTTGTAATGTATTTGTATTGTATTGTCGGACGACAACTGTACTGACTAAACAAAAATCGTACGATCTGACATCGTACGAGGAACATTTTCGCTCTTGTCCGATCGAATTATATTAGATGAACGGTCGTGATCGGCTCTCAAAAGTAGTGTGCACACGATCCGAAAATCGTACGATGCATCATCGTACAATCGTTTTCATCCAATATTCGGATCGTGTGTACGGGCCATAAGTCTGTAGGGTTCAATATTGAGTTGGCCCCGCCCATTCCAGCCATAACAGCTTCAACTCTTCTGGGAAGGCCGTCCACAAGGTTTAGGAGTGTCTATGGGAATGTTTGACCATTCTTCCAGAAGCACATTTGTGAGGTCAGGCACTGATGTTGGACGAGAAATGGCTCGCAGTCTGCGCTCCAATTCCCCCAAACTCGCTCATCCATGTCTTTATGGCCCTTGCTTTGTGCACTGGTGCGCAGTCATGTTGGAACATGAAGGGGCCGTCCCCAAACTCTTCTCACAAAGTTGGGAGCTTGAAATTGTCCAAAATGTCTTGGTATGCTGACACCTTAAAAGGGGCCAAGCTCAACCCAAAAACTTTCCCCTTTATCAATTTATTTGGACCAGTGCACAAAGCAAGGTCCATAAAAGCATGGATCCCAATACTTTTGACAATATAGTGTAATCTGTCAATATACTGACCAGCTTTTCATTGAGCACGATCCATTTCAGCTTCACTTTATAACGGTTAGATCTACTACTGGTTTCTTCCAGGTGGTCGCTATGGCGATTTATGCCGCAAGAAACATAAAATAGATTAAGTTTGGAGCGTGTTTGGGAGTATCAACGACAGGCTCATCAAAGCTCCAGGCTTTTAATAAACAGACACTCATCTTCCCACGGTCCAGCGATGCGGCCGCCCAAAGCCTCGCTCCTCTCCCCCTCCTCTCCTTGGCGCCTCCATTGGAACTGTGGGCACCCGGCCATGACAGCTTGCGGCTTCACGGCCGGGCGCGCATTGCACATGCACGAGTCGCGCTGCACTCTCCCAGTGGATAGGCAATCTTCTGGGACCTGTCATGTGTCCCAGAAAATTGCAGAGAGGAGGGGTCACCTAGACGGCCCGTAGGCGGAAGTGGGACAGGAATTCCCACTTAAAACTAAGCTCCCACTCCCCCCAAAATAAATGACATGCCAAATGTGCCATGTAAGGGGGCGTGGAGTTCTTAAAGTAGAAGTTCCACTTTTGGATGGAACTCTGCTTTAAGAAGAGCTACTGTATTCACCATTATCACAGAATAGATGAGTATATGAACAGTTATCCAAAACTGGCGCATTTTGGTAAAGGTCCACCATGTGTGGAAGATCGTACCAGGCTGACCACACCCCCGAAAGCACAAAGAGAAAGCCTCCGATACATTTTTGAGTGGTGGTCTGCCACCAGGTATCAGGGCAGCCACTTGGCACAGGACCTGTAAGTTAGTGGAGATCACTGTAGTAGAGGTGCATATTGCATACTACAGTAATTTCCAGCTGGGGGTCCCGCACGTATGGAACACACATATTTACAGTACATTGGTCCAAGCTGGACCAATGTAAAACTACTGTATTTACTCGAGTATAAGCCGACCCGAATATAAGCCGAGGCACCTAATTTTACCACAAAAGAATTGTAAAATGTATTGACTCGAGTATAAGCCTAGGGTGAGAATGCAGCAGCTACTGTAAGTGGGAAAAAAGGGTCAACAGTGCCCATCTGCAGCCTCACTGTGCCCATCTGCAGCTTTACTGTCCCCATTTGCAGCTTCACTGTGCCCATCTGCAGCCTCACTGTGCCCATCTGCAGCTTTACTGTCCCCATTTGCAGCTTCACTGTCCCCATTTGCAGCTTCACTGTCCCCATTTGCAGTCTCACTGTGCCCATTTGCAACCTCACTGTGTCCATCTGTATGCCTCAGCCTCACTGTGCCCATCTGCATGCCTCAGCCTCACAGTGCCCATCTCCCTGCCTCACTGTGCCCATCTTCCTTTAAACTTATGCTGCACACCACTGATGGCAATAAGGTAAGAGTTAAATTGCTGCAACTAAATACCAACGCCTCATGTACCTGATCTCCCGGCGCTGTGCCCATCTGCAGCCTTATGATCTCCCGGTGCTGTTATATGCAGTTTAGTCGGCGGCCGTGCAGTGTAACAACACCCCGCCTCCTCCTCATCCTCGTTCTTGATAGAACACTGACTCAGTTTCCCAGCAGTGAGTCAGTGTTCAGCCTATCACTGACGAGGAGAAGGCGGGGCTTTGTTACACTGCTGACTAGGGTGACCACATTTCCAAACTACCATTCAGGGACACCCTCCCTTTCCAAAAATCAGCTTGTGGTATAACGAATCACAGCACAGTGATTGGACAAAAGAGGCGGGATTTATGATTTCTCCAATCACAAGCAGGGGGCAGGGATTGTGCTCCTTCAGGCATTCCCAGTCAGGACAAGTACTGTCAGTGAGTAAGGCGGTGATGTGGCGGCCTTTTTTTGGGGGCATCAGATTGGCCTGGAGGGGGGGGGGGGGGTAGCTGTATCAGTTTCATTCCTGGACACGTTATTGTCCTGGAATGAAGGTGCCCGGGACAGACCTGCAATCCGGGACACGTGGTCACCCTCCCGCCGACTAGACTTCATATCACAGCGCTGGGAGACCATAAGGCTGCAGATAGGCACAGTGAGGCAGGAGTTTAAGCCAAAAATGTGCTGAAAAACCTGGCTTACACTCACTTACCACGCATGTTACTGCAATGTGTGGTATCGCACATAACATGGATTGCTGTGTTGCGGTGCCATTCAAAATTCAGTGCACTTACATTGCAGCTTGTCATATGGCTGTGCCCTGCTATGCGTTACATTGTAAAGAAGTAGATGGGTCCTAAGTGATTCCAAATGACCTCTAAAAAAAAGGCCTGTCTGAACTGTATCTCCGTGGGGTAGAAATAGTTTATCCTGCAATCACACTGTGTCTGCTTATCTGTTTTTTATTACTGTAGCTTACAAGAAAATGCAGCTTTTCCAGTAGATCTCTATACGGTTCACGTTTTGCCCTCTAGATATACATTTTCAGCTAGATGCTAATGAAGTCCTCATCCTTCGGGATGGACCCAGTTCTGTCATTTCATGTTACCTGTTCTTACTTCTAATAACGACATCCCTGGCCAGTTCATTGGATGGTCAGCTCAAACCTGAGAAGGGTACATATGTAGCTGGCACAGAGTATGCCATTTTGATGGTATAGGATTCAACAGGATGAACAGATTGTTCATTTGGAGTGACATGAAATATTTTGGCATAGATTATCCAATAGGTAAAAATGTATAGCAAGTGACATAAAATAAAAAATGAGTTCATATTATTGCCTAACATTGGCGTTGTGTCTACTCAGTATGTTATGCTCCTGCCAGAAGGGTTTTATTTTTGATGTATACAAATTTATGGATCATTGCTCCGTCTACTGCCTTTATTTTATGTCCACTGTGCATTATTTCTCAACTGTACACAGCTACCTTCTTCTCTGAAACAGAAGAGATATTCACATATCAGGGCTGGGTAGCAAACTCTAAAAAATTATGAATTTATTCCTAAAGACAAAAATTCCAGTTATGGATATTGTGACAGAACCCACTGTCACTGTGTGTTTTGGAAGGGACAGTGGGCTGGCCTCTTACTCACAGATTATGGCCCAGAAGAGACCAGATACCTGGGGACAAGCTGGCATTGAGATAATGTAATGTAATGCTACATCCCTTCTCCCCAACCCTCCCCCCTTCTTGTTGCTGTGTCTAATTGTGTTGGTAAATGCCACATAGATAATGGTCTGGACTGGAGACATCTCTCCACAGGGGATGTGTATTGAGAGGCTGCCTGCTTACCATAATTTCTTTATGTTTAAAGCGGATCTCCACCCTAAAGTGAAGATCCGCTGATCGGAACCCTTCCCCCCTCCGGTGTCACAATTGACACCTTTCAGGGGGGAGGGGGGTGCAGATACCTGTCCAAAGACAGGTATCTGCAACCACTTCCAGCCCGCAGTCTCGGGCAAAAGTCTGTTTTTTTGGCGACATCCTGTCGCCCCCCCCATTGTGTGCTGGGAACTCTCGGCTCCCAGCACACAGCGGGAGCCAATCGGCGGGCGCAGCGCGACTCGCGAATGCGCCGTAGGGAACCGGGCAGTGAAGCCGCAGCGCTTCACTTCCTGGTTCCCTCACCGTGGATGGAGGGGGGAGCAGCAGGGTGACGAGCGATCGCTCGTCCTCTGCTGCGGACGCCGCTGGACTCCAGGACAGGTAAGTGTCCTAATATTAAAAGTCAGCAGCTGCAGTATTTGTTGCTGCTGGCTTTTAATATTTTTTTCTGGTGAACCATCCGCTTTAACTGTATTCTGTTTTAGTGGAAGGCGGGGCCGCAGGCCTGCCTGAATTTGTAGGAGGAGTCGGAGGGCTATTTATCCCTCCTCCCCTCTAATGTCCGGCGTCGGTGGGGTTTCTGGGTATCTGACGCACGTCACTTCCGGCCGGCTCACAGAGCGGCAGACGGCCGCAGCATTATGGTGGTTCACCTCCCGGGCACCGTCGGGGGACCCCCCCTTCTTTTTCATCCCTGGGCAGCTCCTTGGGGGGCCGCCCCGTCCATCGCCCGCTTCTCCCGGCGCTCATACCGAGGCGAGCCAGGGGGGACTGTTCGTCCGTCCTTCTGGCGTTAGGATGCCGGCCGCCTGCACGCTTCTCTCGGCACTCATGCCTGGGGAGAGCGAGGGGGGGGCCGTCCGTTCACTTGCATGTGCCCGCGCCGGGGGGGGGGGGTGGCTCAGTCCTTCCATCCACCGCTGGACCAATCCCTGTGCTTCTTTCAGCATCATGGGGGAGGCACTGTTGTCCCGGCGCTCGTGGAGGGGGTGTGTTGTCCATCCACGTTGTAGGCTCATCTCGCTGCAGGAGGCTGCCCGCCCCCCCTCCTCCAGGTACTCTCGCTGGGTTATGGGGGGCCCCCATCCACCCTTCGGTCAGGGCTCAGGTTGAAGGGGGAGGCCATCCACTCATTGGTTCTTGGAGGCGTCCTCTCCTCTCCTGGCTCACGCTGATTCACGAGGGGGGGGGACGTTACCCTCCCACTCCTCCCGGGGCTGTGGCTGGCAACATGTGGGGGGGGGATCCATCCACTCCTCCATTGCTTTCACTACGGTCAGGGGGGCATCGACCCACCCAGCCCGGGCGCGCACTGGCAGCATGGGGGAGGCATCCTCTACCCCTGGGGTCATGCTAGCAGCAGGGGGGAGGCCGTCTCCCACATCTCCAGGGGGCACGCTGGCAGCATGGATGAGGGCTTTCCACCCACATCTTTAGGGGTCAGGCTGGCAGCAGGGGACAGGGCTGTCTCCACTTTTCCAGGGGTCACACTGGCAGCATGGGGGGGCTGTACACCATTTCTCCCGGGTCACGCTGGCAGCATGGGGGGGCTGTCCACCCACGTCTCCACTGGTCACGCTGGCAGTTTCCTTGCAATATGCAACTTTTCAGGTCCTGTCTCTGCGTTTCAGTCTGCATTTTCTGTCACATCGTTGTCGCCTGGTAGTGCTGCCCCAGGGCTTTCTGTCATAGCGTTTCTGCCCCAGGGTCATAGCGATTCTGTCAGCAGTATGTTTTCTGTCATAGCGGTTCTGTCAGCAGTATGTTTTCGGTCATAGCGGTTCTGTCAGCAGTATGTTTTCTGTCATAGCGGTTCTGTCAGCAGTATGTTTTTCTGTCATAGCGGTTCTGTCAGCAGTATGTTTTCTGTCATAGCGGTTCTGTCAGCAGTATGTTTTCTGTGATAGCGGTTCTGTCAGTAGTGTATTCTGTCATTAGCGGTTCTGTCGGTAGTATGTTCTGTCATAGCGGTTCGGTCAGTATGTTTTGTCACAGCGGTTCTGTCAGTATGTTTTGTCATAGCAGTTATGTCAGTATGTTTTGTCACAGCGGTTCTGTCAGTATGTTTTGTCATAGCAGTTATGTCAGTATGTTTTGTCACAGCGGTTATGTCAGTATGTTTTGTCACAGCGGTTATGTCAGTATGTTTTGTCACAGCGGTTATGTCAGTATGTTTTGTCACAGCGGTTCTGTCGGTATGTTTTGTCGCAGCGTTTCTGTCAGTATGTTTTGTCACAGCGTTTCTGTCAGTATGTTTTTGTCACAGCGTCTGTCAGTATGTTTTGTTACGGCGCTTCTGTCAGTGGTATGTTTTGTCACAGCGTTTCTGTCAGTGGTATGTTTTGTCACAGCGTTTCTGTCAGTATGTTTTGTCACAGCGTTTCTGTCAGTATGTTTTGTCACAGCGTTTCTGTCAGTATGTTTTGTCTTAGCGTTTCTGTCTTAGCGTTTCTGTCTTAGCGTTTCTGTCTTAGCGTTTCTGTCATGCCAGTATCATGTTTCCTGTCGTAGCATGTTCTGTCTTAGGGGTTTCAGTCACTGTATGTTTCTTGTCATGTCATATTCCAGGCTGGGGTTTCGTTTTCTTATGTTTGATAACCTCAATCTTATCGCCTGTCATGTCATGTCATACTATGCTTCTCGTTCACCTGTAGGACTACCCACCACGGTCTGTGGGTACACGGGTCCTCAATTTTCTGTTCCACAGTTGGTCGTTATCACAGCAGGCTGGTTGCACTCACTCACGTCCATTAGCGGGGGGTGGGGGTGGTTGTCGGGTTCTGTCAGCATCATGTTTGGCGTGTTTGCTGTCATGGCGTGTTTGCTGTCATGGCGTGTTTGCTGTCATGGCGTGTTTGCTGTCATGGCGTGTTTGCTGTCATGGCGTGTTTCGCAGGTTCAGTACTCGATGTCGCGCAGGTTTCGGCTCATACCGGTGGCCGGTTCTTCTTCGTCCATTTCCATGTCTCATCATATTTCATAGGTTTTGCTCCTGGTCCAGTGGGCTAGGGCTCACATCTCGGAATCTGTCATGTCTACAGATCCTTTCCTGCTGAGGTTATCATTTTCCAGATTGTTGACATCAATGTTCTCGCCTATCTCGTCACGTCTTGCCATGCATTACCTTTCATTTCACTTGCAGGACTACCCATTACGGTCTGTGGGTACGCGGGTCCTTCAGTATCTCGGTTGCGCAGCAGGTCACTTGCGCTCACTAGTTCTTCACCGGGGGGTCGTCAGTTTCATTTGCTTGCTGGGGTCCCTCCAGGACTGCATGTCTTCATGCTTGTGTAGGCTTACAGGGGGTTGTGTTTTCTGTTGTGTGTTCTACTCCAGCGTGGTACGGTCATGGCTGTCGTTGCCATGCAGTCACGGCATACACGTTTAGCCTTATAGCTTCTTTTGTTCGTATGTCTCGTAATTCCTGTTATTTAGGTTCTTGCATTCCGGGTATAGTCAGCCAGGGTGCGCATCTCAGGATCTGTCACGTCTACAGATCCATATGGGCTGAGGTTTCGTTTTTTAAATGATTGTTGACCACAATCTTCTCGCCTATATAACATACGTCATACGTGCACGTTCATTCTCACGCCTATACATCTACCCACCACGGTCTGTGGGTACATCGCCTTGAGTGTTTCGTTTTTAATTACCTGTCTGCGCGGCAGGTTACTCGGGCTCGCTTACAGCTTACACTTATCATATACACTTGGGTGGGATCTGTCGTTAGGTCATTCACACGCGGAGGTCTGGTCATTTCTGCTCACATCTTTGGCCCAGGCAGCTACAGTGGGGGGGGGGGGGGTGTCTCTTGTTTTGTTGTCTGTTGTCTTTTCTTTCGGTTCTCCTAGGGTTGGGCGTGCGGCACGTTTCGGGGGCGACACAGTCGGGTGCATCCCAGCGGCTCCACGTGGGGGTGCAGAGCATGGTAGTACGCCGTCACTCAGGTGTTGGTCCGTACTTGTCTCATCAGAGCGGTAAGTCAACAAGGGGTTTCCTTTTTTCCGGCCACAGCAGGGTAGGCGGTACGTTTTCAGTTTGTGTCCAATTCCATCCCAGCTGCTTCACATACCAGCATTGGGCGTGTTCTGGCCGTTCCTGCTAGGGCAATTTTGTTAGGGTTCTCATCCATGGAGTCATTGCTTCTTCTCTGCTCGTGGTAGGGGTCTGGGCCGTTATCTTTGGGGCTGTTCTCTTGTTCATAGGTTGTCGGGGCGGGTCCGTCAGTCCAGGCTCTTTGTCCAATTCCCAGCCTGTTCATAGGGGGGGGTCACAGTTACTTGGGTAGGTTGTGTCATGCCACGTCCGGTTCTGTCTGTGTATCGTTGCATCGCTACTGCGTGTTGGCCTCGTCCATTAACATCAGCAACTCATCGTTCGGGTAGCCGGCTCTCAAACCCCTTCCCTCCTATCAGTTTGTCCATTTTTGGCATCTCTCCCTCACGTCCCCTTACCAGGTATGGATAGTTAGGCCGGGGGTTGTGGGTGTTTGACATGGGTTCTGGTCTTGCGTCCTATTGGACGGTGGTTGCTTTCACAGGGCTCCTCAGGGCGGCCCTTGTTCCATTCCCCCAGGTATCCTCTCGCCACCAGCAGTTGTTCCCATGTCTGTCAGGCACGGGACAGTCGTTTGGTTTCGCGGTTCCTTCCAATCATCGGTTCTTGGGACGCTGGTTTTCTGCTGTCGTAACGGATGCTTATCGGGACCGTTCTTTGAGACTGTCAAGGCGTGCTTTCTTTACCAGACAGATATTCGTGCCCTTCCATTCTTTTATCACACCTACTTCTGGGTCTTTTTGCCCACTTATAGGCGTACTGTCCAGCGAGGCTAATGGCACACCTCAGGCCTGGGTAGTTAGGGTATCGTATTCCTCGGTGTAGACTCTGACTACAAGTGGAAGGCGGGGCCGCAGGCCTGCCTGAATTTGTAGGAGGAGTCGGAGGGCTATTTATTCCTCCTCCCCTCTAATGTCCGGCGTCGGTGGGGTTTCTGGGTACCCACCCACCCGTTCCCCCTTTTTTCATGTTATCTTTTTACTTCATTCATTTCTGCATAATTACTTCAGGGTATGCCCACTTATAGGCGTACTGTCCAGCGAGGCTAATGGCACACCTCAGGCCTGGGTAGTTAGGGTATCGTATTCCTCGGTGTAGACTCTGACTACAAATGTACAAGTGTTCAGTTCCGATTGGTCATTTCTTGTCCCCTACCCCCTCCCCGCTTTGACAAAGCTAAGAGGAGTGTCCTTAACTGTGTGTAAAAGTGTATGTCTTGTATTTGATAAACAGTTTATGCTCTGCATGTTTAACCCTCCATACCTGTGTGGATTGTCTCGTAATTGAGGGGTTAGGAGCTGTTTATGGCGAATCTGCAGGCTGCGGGTGCATTTGGAGGACAGGAGACACAGGTCTGGCGGATGTGCCCACCTGGGGTACTCGAGATCCGTCACAGATATTTTTATATAATTACATTGATACAACTTGGTCCAATGTAACTATGTATATACCACAAAAAAGAGTTACACCCGTGGGACTTTAAATGAGGTGAGCACAAAATGGTAAATAAAGAGTATACAGAGTAAACATGGTTTAGAAGTTTATTAACCACTTGGCGTCTACACTATAGCCGAATGGCAACAACAGTGCAGACCTACTTTGCCGGGAGGCTGTCAATAGACGTCCTCCTGTGCTTGAGCGGCCTGCGCCCCCCCTGCAGGGCATGCATGGCTCGCTCTGTGATCAGCGAATCTATGAGATCCCAACCCTTTACCACGTGATCATCTGTCGGGCCAATGACAGCTGATCATGTGACGTAAACAGAGCCAGTAATCAGCAATTTTTTCTCCTCACGCTAATATAGTGAGGAGAAAAAAAGCCCATCACTGGCAGGTGACAGAGGGACATCGGCCCTGATCAGAGAGAGCTGCCCAGCTCATCTGTGCCCATGTGTGCCACCTGTTAGTGCCACCTACCAGTGCACAACAGTGCCACCTACCAGTGCCAGACTTGCAACCCATCAGTGCCCACAGTGCCACCTATCAAAGTCACTAATCAGTGCCTCATCAACAGTGCTGGCCATCATTGTCACTTACCAGGGGAGTTACATGTGTGCATTGAGGACACAGAAAAGGGATCAGTGCGGAATAGAGGAGTGGCATGTACACACTGAGGACACAAGAAGATAAAGTAATGGGGAGCAGGGAAGTGGCACATGTACACTGAGGACACAGGAGGATGGAGGAATGGAGAGCAGGGGAGTGGTACATGTGAAGTGGGAAGCAGGGGAGTGGCATGTGTGCACTATGGAGATAGGAGGAGTGGGGGGCAGGGGAGTGGCATGTGTGCACAGAGGATCCAGTTGGAGTGGGGAGCAGAGAGTAGCATATGCTCACTGAGGACACAGGAGGAATAGTGATCAGAGTAGCAAGTATACACTGAGAACACAAGAGGAGAAAGGGGTGCAGTCTGGGATGTGTGCACTGGGGACACTGAAGGAGTGGGGAGCAGGGCAGTGGCATGTAAGTACAGAGGAAAGGGGACATTTTGGTAGCAAAGAGTGCAACACAACCACGGTCCTGGGAGGAAAAGCATATAGCAAACATGGTTAAGCCCTGTACACACGATCGTATATCTGATGGATTTTTTCGTCGGATATCCGATGAAAATTACTTTCATCAGTCTTGCCTACACACCATCAGTCAAAAATCTTACCGTGTCCAAACGCATTGACGTAAAACACTACGACGAGCCCAAAAAAATTAAGTTAAATGCTTCCGAGCATGCGTCGACTTGATTCTGAGCATGCATGGATTTTTCTCCCGTGGAATTCCACACAGACGATCTGATTTTTCTATAGTTTTTTTTTATCCATAGGAAAAATGTAAAACATGTTCTATTTTTTAACACCGATGGGAAAAAAGATGATGGGGCCCACACACGATCGGTTGGTCTGATGAAAAGAGTCCATCGGTCTGTTTTCATCGGACAAACCGATCGTGTGTACACGACTTAAGTGTTGAGATCTGCAGCACTATATCCTTTTTTCACCGCAGGATTTAGTAATACTTTGGGCCAGATTCTCAGAGGCGTTACGACGGAGTATCTCAGATACCCCGTCGTATCGCCTTTTTTTTTTAGTCGTATCTATGCGTGTGATGCTGTGCATCACTTTTGCATAGATACGCTTCTACATCCGACAAGTGTAATCCAATTACACTTTCGGATCGTAGGTGTAATGACAACTCCGGCCACTAGGTGGCCTTTACGTTGTTTTTTCATTTGCATATGCAAATGAAGTAGTACGCCGATTCTCGATCGCTTTTACGCCGCCCCGTCGTCGCGTACGTCGTTTTCGTTCGCGTAAGGTTACCCCAGCTTCTATGTGGAGTAACCTTACGAGGTCCCGTCGGATGCCGTCGTGTCCCGTCGGATGCCATGTTAAGTATGGCCTCGGGACCGCGTCGTGTTGTGCGTCGTTTACGTCGTTTGCGTACGTCGATTCTCAATGGGGCTGGCGTACGCTGCGATTACGTCGTTTACATTGAGAAAATGTGACGTCCTTTGGAGCATGCGCACTGGGCTTTTTCCCCGGCCGGCGCATGCGCAGTTCGTTCGACGCGGGGGCGCGCTTAATTTAAATACAAGCCGCCCCATTTGAATTGCGCGGGTTTACGCTGCGCGATTTACGCGACGTAATCGAAACCTACGGAGCAAGTGCTTAGAGAATAAAGCACTTGCTCCAGTACGCAGCGGCGGCGTAGTGTAACTGGCTTACGCTACGCCGCCGAAAATATTGGAGAATCTGGCCCTTAAAGTGCTTCTTTATAGCAATATTCACACAACATACCGAATGTGATTACTTAGAATATAGGGGAACCAGTGGAGCTCATGAAGGAGTCACAACTTTGAGTGCCTGCAATCCTGCTTGAATAAATATATTCAAAAACTGTAACCGATCATCCTACTTCCCAAGTGTCAAACTTAGCAGGAAAACCAACTCAGGACCGGTTCCAGAAAGTCAGCTTTGGTTTTCGATGTGGAGCTTGATTCATGTCCCTAGAAATGGTCACCAGAGCAAGAGTAATAACATCTTTCGACTCCGGTATGGCCTGCCCAAATTCCCAACACCATATCTGTGAGAAGAAAAAACGTCTCCCTGCATCTCCTTCCAGGAGAAATACAGAAAGCAGTGGTTTGCTTGCCAACTCAACTTCTCACTTTAGGAGATATTATCACTGAAATTGCAAGTCCCATCTACATCTACAAAACCAACACTTATATCTCATTCACATTGTCAGTGAAAAAATGTCACAGTCCTTCCCTTCACCATAGGCCACTTAGAGGACCGCGTTTGCTCTGCTCATACAATCAAAATGATCATTTTTTCCCCTGTGTCCTGAAGTGCAGAAATACAGTATTTATACAGCATCAGTAGGCAAGTGACATTTTAACTACTTGTCCACCGCCCACCGTCAAATGACGGCGGGCGGAGGACTCCATTATCCTGACATCACGTCATATGACGTGATGTCTTTTTAAAGCCGCGGGCGTGTGCGCGCGCGCGCACCCGCCGCTCTGCTGGGATCCCGGCGCGAGTGCCCGGCGGCAACGATCGCCGCCGGGCACACGCGATTGCCCAGTAACTGAGCGGGGACGTGGAGCTCTGTATGTAAACACAGAGCTGCACGTCCCTGTCAGGGAGAGAGGAGAGCGGTTGTGTCCCTTGTATATAGGGACACAATCGGTCACCTCCCCCAGTCACCCCCCCTCCCCCCACAGTTAGAACACTCATAGGACACACATTTAACCCCTTCCCCGCCCCCTAGTGGTTAACCCTTTCACTGCCAGTCACATTTATACAGTAATCAATGCATATTTATAGCATTGTTCACTGTATAAATGTAAATGGTCCCAAAAATGTCAGAAAAGTGTCCGAAGTGTCCGCCATAACGTCGCAGTCCCAATAAAAAAATCGCAGATCGCCGCCATTAATAGTAAAAAAATAAAATAAAAAAAATGCCATAAACTATTCCCTCTTTTGTAAACACTATAAATTTTGCGCAAACCAATCGATAAACGCTTATTGCATTTTTTTTTTACCAAAAATATGTAGAAGAATACGTATCGGTCTAAACTGAGGAAAAAAATATTTTTTTTATATATTTTTGGGGTTATTTATTATAGCAAAAAGTAAAAAATATTGCATTTTTTTCAAAATTGACGCTCTATTTTTGTTTATAGCGCAAAAAATAAAAACCGCAGAGGTGATCAAATACCACCAAAAGAAAGCTCTATTTGTGGGAAAAAAAGGACGCCAATTTTGTTTGGGAGCCACGTCGCACGACCGCGCAATTGTCAGTTAAAGCGACGCAGTGCCGGAAGCTTAAATTTTGTCTGGGCAGGAAGGGGGTGTAGGTGCACAGTAGGCAAGTGGTTAAAGATGGTTCCACCTTCCCGAAGGACAAGTTTCTAATTAAAAAGGTAGAAATGACCCAGAAAAATATTATGGAAATGCAGAAACTGGAAAAGAGAAGAAGTTACGAAAAATTGTGGTAATGGAATTTTTCAAATCCAAACGTAAGAGATAGCAAAGGTTATACTGCTTCCAATTGTCTATTTTACTTAAAGCTGAAATTTAATTTGCTTCTATTTTGCCTTACCTGGTTCCTTTTTTCCCTCCTCATTAGAATACTAATTACATTATATTAGAAAAATGGTTTCCTTAGATACATTTTTTTAGACCCAGTGACATCATAAGGGTACCATATACTGTAGCCGTAATATAATATGCAGGGGCCCTCCCCTGTCGAACATACAGAGGTATGGCTTGGGGAGATGATAAATGTTTAGCACATTTCCAGAGCTCTCTTTCCCCTGGATCTTCTCCCTACGAGGAAACCTCTATAAAAGATTTTCACAATGGCTTAGCCCCGGCCTGAGACATGTGCTGAGGGTCCATAAACTTGAACTACAGCTGGAAAAATTTCCTGAAGGAAGCTCAGCTGGAGAAAGGATCTTCTTGCTGAAAAGTGTCACAGCGTAGCTGGGTAGAAGCTACCATATGGACGTTGTAAGAAGGACTCATTGCCCACAGATCAAGGTATTTTTGACTGCTTCCAAAAGGAAAAGAAACCTAACTTATTCACTTCAATTAACCACTTCCAGATCGGCCGCCGTTATACGTCGGTATTTTGAAGAGGAATACCGTTGTTATGGCAGCAGCTAGTTACCATAACCCAGATATCTTCTTCTTCAGCGGGCAGTCTGCTTTCAGGAAAAAGTGGTCTCTGTGGCAGATTTCTTTTTTAACAGCGGCAGGAGAGGACACCAAAGCGTGGCGGGAAGGGGGGCCCTCTCCCAATGCCGATAAAAGTGATCTCACAGCGAATCTGCCACAGAGACCACTTTTAGACCCCTAGTGTTAACACCTTCAATGCCATTGACATTTACACAGTGTCACCTTCTTCAGAGCCACGGCCCCCGATATATCTCGGGCAATTACTGGGCCAATTATACATATATGGGTTCTACCTAGGTAACGTATAAGACCTCATTTTTCTTTTATAAAGTATAGGGTACATCCATTAAGAATTGAATTATATATTTATTTTTCCATCTTACCTTTTAGCCATTACTTATGCATCTATATACTCCTGATGAGTAGTTGTCAATGCCATGAAACGCGTCAAGTTTTAACTCTGGGATGCCAGGCCAAGCTTGCTTTCAAATTATGAATTCTTACGATTTTATTGAATATTTATATTTATTATGTTGATTAGAATTTATTGGACCTGCATATGTATCTAATTCATTAATTGTTCTTGCTTGTACTAATCATGTGTATCAATGACATTAAACATGTTATGATTATTATTATTATTGATCGTGTTCATTCCTGGGGAAACTATGTATTATATATTATTTATATGATACAGTATTTAGCAACTTATGTAATGTTTACATCAGCTGCAGTTAGTTACCGTATATACTCGAATATAAGCCGACCCGAATATAAGCTGAGTCACGTAATTTTACCACAAATAAATGGGAAAACGTATTGACTCGAGTATAAGCCTAGGGTGTCCATCTGCATGCCTCACTGTGTCCATGTACATGCCTCACTGTTCCCATGCCTCACTGTGCCTCACTGTGCCCATGCCTCACTGTGTCCATGCCTCACTGTGTCTATGACTAGACTTACGTTTAACATGGGAGTATATAGAAGGGGTGCCGGCTGTAGGTCCCCCAGACACCAAACTGTAGAGGAGAACTGGGGCTACATGTGTGCCAAGTTTCGGCTGCCGGTACCAGGTCCCCAAAATTACCAGAGAAATTACCTTTTAGCATTGGAGTCCATGGAATCTTTCCAAATTTGACTTTAGTAAATCAGCCTTAAGGCTGAATTCTCACCTGAAACGGAATACTTCCCATTTTCGGAGGATGGATTGAACAGAGCTCTGTGAGATGTTCAAAGCTTGTGATATTTTTTTATAACCTAACCCTGCTTTACACTTCTCCACAACATTTTCCCTGACCTGTCTGGTGTGTTCCTTGGCCTTCATGATGTTTTTTTTTTATCACCAATGTTCTTTAACAAACCTCTGAGGGCTTCACAGAACAGCTGTATTTATACTGAGATTAAATTACACAAAGGTAGACTCTAAGGGGCAGATTCACAAAGACGTAATATTCCGCTGCGTAATCGAAATACGGTACGCTGCCGTATTTCACCAGACTCTACACCGAATTCAGGTAGTTTTTTTGCGCGTACGCTATTGTGTCGTATTTTTTTTCCGCCGCGCAATCGAAATACGTGATTAGGGGGCGTGAAGCATTTAAATTAAGCGCGTCCCCGCGACGATCGAACTGCGCATGCTCTGTTCAGGAATTTCCCGCCGTGCATTGCGCGAAATCACGTCGTGACGTCATTCGTTGTTTGAGTAGCGGCGTTTACGAACATTCCTATTCCCGGACGACTTACGTTAAAAATAATAAAAGACATCGGAAAACGTTGAAATTCGACGCGGGAACGACGGCCATACTTAACATGGGCTGTCTAATATTAGACCAGCAAAAAGCAGGTATAGTGAAACGGAAAAAAAAGATGACTAAAGGTGCCGTAAGAGATTGCGTTGAAAGTGCGAAATTTTGTGGATTGCAGGCAAAAGCTCATTAGCATACCCTGACGGCGAAAAACAACAGGAAGTCCGCCCAGTGGCCGCAATTTTCTGGCAGCGTAGATCTGAAGGCGTACTAACACGTAATACAGTCGAAATGAAGCCCGCAGGTGTCTTTTCATGGTTTGAGGATTTCGACTAGCGTAAAAACGCCCGTAAGTCGAAATTACTCCAGTCTAACAACATTTACACAGGCGTAATCGCTTTGTGAATCTAGGCCTAAGTATGTGACTTCTAAAGACAATTGGCTCCGCTAGATTTTAGTTAGGGGGTATCAGAGTAAATAGGCTAAATACAAATGTACACCACACTTTTCAGATATGTATTTGTAAAGAAATTAAAAACCATTTATAATTTTTCTTCCACTTCACAATTATGTGCCACTTTGTGTTGGTCTATCGCATAAAATCCCAATAAAATAAATTTACATTTCAAGGGGTATGAATACTTTTTCAAGGCACTGTATAAATATATTTACAAGCTATATGCAGAAAGAAGTTTTTAATGCACAGAGACTCATTGAAATGGTTATCTACAGTAAGCTGATCAAATTCACATAAATCTAAAAAAGAAAAAGAAGAATATAGATTCCCTTTAAAGTCCTCGGCCGGGCTGCAGCTGGGTGAACACAGAGATAATACCGGATGTTTTGTCTCTCTCTAATTCGTTATTGATATAGTATCAGGCAAGCAAGGAACAATCTTTCGTTTCCGCAGCTTGACCAAAGCACTTAAGGTCACCTTTTAATTCATTAGAGCAACATGCTCGCCCACCGGTGATGTCCTCGCAATGGTTCTATTGACTGTCTTTTTTCAGAGGGAAAAGAATATTATGGACCATTAATAAAATAATATTAAATTTAAAATTTAATTTGCCCATTTAAAAAAATACAGTAACTGAGTTTTAGACTTTATTCACACTAATGCATTTTTTCATGCTTTTTGCAGAGACGCAGGACGTTATTTTTACTATGGGCTCCTATGAAACACATTCACATCAATGGGGGCCTTTTTACTGCAGCATTTTACATGTAATAGACTTTATGGGACCTGCACCCAAAACGCAATAAAAGCATCGCTCGATGGGTCCAGTAACAAAAGAACTTTTGGCAATTGCGCTGCTCAATATAGTTAGTTTATTGGATGCACACTTTAAAAGACAACTGTCAGATGAAAATGATGTACCGTATATACTCGAGTATAAGCCGAGTTTTTCAGCAAATGTTTTGGTGCTGAAAATGCCCCTCTTGGCTTATAGTCGAGTCACCTTTTTGCGCATGATCTCCCGGAGTTTGGGGACCCAGTACCTTGGCACACATGTAGCCCCACTCTTCCTCTACAAGTGTGCAAAGTTAGTTGTCCGGGGGACCTACAGCCGGGGAGCACCGATTTTTCAAATTTGGGTACCCCTTCCATAGACTCCCATGTTAAACAGTAATTTCTCTGGTAAGTTTGGGGACCTGGTACCGCCGGTCGTAGGTCCCCTGAACCCGGAACTTGGCAGACGTGTAGCTCCAATTCTCCTCTACAAGTGTGCAAAGTTTGTTGTCTGGGGGACCTAATAGTGGGGAGCAAAGATTTTTCAAATCCAGGCACCCCTTGCATAGACTCCCATGTTAAACGTCAGTCTAGTCATGGACTCAGTGAGGCATGGACACAGTGAGGCATTGGCACAGTGAGGCATGGACACAGTGAGGCATTGGCACAGTGAGGCAAAGTGAGGCATGCAGATGGACACCCTAGGATTATACTCGAGTCAATACGTTTTCCCATTTTTTTGTGGTAAAATTAGGTGCCTCGGCTTATATTCGGGTCGGCTTATACTCGAGTATATACGGTAGTTGAAATCAAACAAAATAAAACAAATTCTCATGGTTGAAGTACTCCGAAATATAAGCAATGTCGCCACACTTCCTGGTGACAAGGGGTTAGCACCAATGAGTATACTCTACAGTACCGATCATGACCAGATGGCTGGATGGCTCAATACACAGAAACACAGCTCTCCACTCTTTATTTCAATGGGCAGGTATACACACCGCTCCTTCACCGCTCCAAAGATGTGGCTAGCAGGAAAAATGTTACCGTCCCGCTAGCGCACGGCTCCAGTGTGAAAGCCTTTGGGGCTTTCACACTGGAGACACAGCAGCAGCTGTTTCAGGTCATTTTGCAGGCGCTATTTTTAGAGTAATAGTGCCTGCAGAATGACCCAGTGTGAAAGGGGTCTAACAAAAAGCTTCCTAAGCAACCAGGACACAGGCAATTGAAGTACAGAAGCCGACTTACCTTGCACGTGGCTTCACGGTGATAACGAAACAGTGAGTACCAACCTTCTGGACCAAGAGACTTCCTTTGGCCTTTCCTGGGAGGTTCAACATTTTCTACTCTTACATCAAGGTCTTTATTCCTGTTGAGGAGTTCCTGCTTAGTACGGTCTCTCTACACTTCAAAGAAGTATTAGTGTAGTGTTAGTGTTCTCTATTGCAGGTTTTGAAGTTATTGTAGTATCCCTATGCTTCCCCTTACCCTATCCAAGTTCTA
The DNA here is from genome assembly GCA_029574335.1 of Rana kukunoris. NCBI lineage: Eukaryota > Metazoa > Chordata > Amphibia > Anura > Ranidae > Rana > Rana kukunoris. The sequence goes on from CM056053.1 coordinate 459,948,491, forward strand.
CCCCAGAAAAAAAAAAGACATGCACAAACTGTTCTCTGACTTGAGTGTGTGGGAAATACCATGTGCCTATAAAGGAATGGATCATGGGATAAAACTGCCAGACTAGTCCTGGGTCTGTGCAACAATACAGTAGAGAACTATTTAAAGCCGAACTTCAGCCAAAATTGGAAGTTCTGCTCTTCCTCCTCCCCCCTCCTCCTTTACATTTGCTTTACTTTTGTAGGGGAGTGGTATTTTGTCAGGTACCCACTCCCCCACTTCCGCTGCAATCTGAGAGAAAACTCTTGAGGCCCATCACCCGATTGGCTGAAAGGACAGGCGCTGTATTTGACACCTAAGAGGAGGGGAGGAGACGCACAGCGGAAGCTGCCGTGATGGAGGAGAGGACGCAGGAACAGCTGCCCACCACCTAGATTGGGTAAATTCCTGGTTCAACCGACTGGCAGGCAGCGAACAGGGGGGTGGTGCCGCTGGCTGTTTGGGGGGCTGCTAATGACACTAGCAGGGAAGGGGGTTACCATCAGGGGCGATCAAAGGGTTACATGAGTGCCTGAATTGGGCTTTACTACTTTGGGGGAGGCATGGATCAGTGCTTAGCAGAGACACGTGATCCATATGTTCTGCAGTGACCTAATGGCGATTTCCTTGTTTATGTAGCTCTACCCCCCGAAGGAGCTGCTGGTTTGTTTTCGGTGGCATGTTACCTCTATTTGCTCACCGTCTAGGGTAGTATTTTTCTTTGAAGAGGTGAAAGGGTAATAGGTAATAGGTTCAGGTGCATAACTTCTGTCCGGAAAAACTCCTGCTTCCAGCAACACAGCTTTCGTCGCCAGAGTGGGTATTGCGCACCCTGATAGGCTTCTCTCACTATCCTAGCAGCCGGGATGGCACATGGAAATTGGTAAAGTCTCTACCACATACCCTCCCAAAGATAGAGATATGTTCGGTCCAAAATCCTCTCAACACAGGATTAACCACTTCAATACCCAGCCATAGACAATTGACGGCCTGGGATGGGATTTACCATCCTAAGTGGCCGTCAATTGACGGCCTGGGTATTGCAGGCGAATATCTGGACGATGCCTGCAGCCAGAGGCATCATCCAGATATCCATCTCTTCAGCCGGCGATTCTGCACAAAGTAAGAACGATCATAGCGGCGGTTCCGCCGCTTGATCGTTCTTACAGGCCGCGGGAGGGGACATCCCCCCCCTCCCGCCGCCATCCGGTGCTTCTCCGGGCTTACCTGTACCTTCGGGGGCCCGGAGAACGAATCGTCGGCGGCGGCAGGAAGCATAGAGATGACTGGTGACCAGATGGTCACCAGTCATCTCTATGACCGTCGGAGGACCCGGGCGCGATCTGATGACGTCACGCCCGGGTCCCCGTATGTAAACAAAGCCGCGATTGCGGCTGTAAGTCACCATTCATGAGATCGGTGAATTTTTTTTCACCGATCTCATGGTTTCCAGCCTGGAGGTGAGATGTGAGGTCTTATTGACCCCACATCTCTCCATAAAGAGGACCTGTCACACACATTTCCTATTACAAGGGATGTTTACATTCCTTGTAATAGGAATAAAAGTGGAAAAAAAAAAAAAAAAATGAAAAAAAGTGTAAAAATAAATAAAATATAAGTAAAAAAAAATAATAAAAGATAAAAAAAAAATGAAAACGCCCCTGTCCCCGATAGCTCGCGTGCAGAAGCGAACGCACACGCAAGTCCCGCCGACATATGTAAACGCCGTTTAAACCACACATGTGAGGTATCGCCGCGTGCGTTAGAGTGCCAGCAACTAATCTAGCACTAGATCTCCTCTGTAAATCTAAACTGTAACCTGTAAAAAATAAATAAAGCGTTGCCTAGGGAGATTTTTAAGTACCGAAGTTTGGCGCCATTCCATGAGTGTGCGCATAATTAAAGCGTGACATGTTGGGTCTCTATTTACTCGGTGTAACATAATCTTTCACATAATACAAATAAATTGGGCTAACTTTAGTGTTTTGTTATTTTTTTAATTCATAAAACAATTTTTTTTACAAAAAAAAGCGTTTGAAAAATAATTGCGTAAATACCGTGCAAGATAAAACTTTGGAATGACCGTCATTTTATTCCCTAGGGTGTCTGCTAAAAAAAACATATATAATGTTTGGGGGTACTGTGTAATTTTCTAGCAAAAGAATGATGATTATTACATGTAGGAGAGAAGTGTCAGAATAGTCCCGGTATGGAGGTGGTATAAAAGCCTAGTATTGAAGCGGTTAAGCACCCGGACATGGGCGTCTGCTGAAATTTTTTCAGGGGGGGGGGGGGGGCGCTTCGGCAGCGGCGATACACAGTCGCATTTTACCCTTTCTTCGCCCGCTAGCGGGGGTTAGATGCGACCCCCCCATGTTAAAATATAATAAAAAAAAACACTGTGCCCCCTGCATCTTTTAATATGTCTTTGTCACTACCGTGTACCCCCCTCTCCACAACTGCACCTCTGGACCCCTTTACATTACACAGCACCTCATAGCTCTGGATCCCTTTACATTACACAGCACCCTGCATCACTGGACCCTTTTACATTAAACAGCACCCTGCACCTCTGGGCCCCTTTATATTACACAGCACCCTGCATCACTGGACCCCTTTACATTACAGAGCACCCTGCATCACTGGACCCCTTTACATTACACAGCACCCTGCACCTCTGGTCCCCTTTACATTACACAGCACCCTGCACCACTGGACCCCTTTACATTACAGAGCACCCTGCATCACTGGACCCCTTTACATTACAGAGCACCCTGCATCACTGGACCCCTTTACATTACAGAGCACCCTGCATCACTGGACCCCTTTACATTACAGAGCACCCTGCATCACTGGACCCCTTTACATTACAGAGCACCCTGCATCACTGGACCCCTTTACATTACAGAGCACCCTGCACCTCTGGACCCCTTTACATTACACAGCACCCTGCACCTCTGGACCCCTTTACATTAGGTATAGAGCACCCTGCACCTCTGTACCCCTTTACATTACAGAGCACCCTGCTCCTCTGGACCCCTTTACATTACAGAGCACCCTGCACCTCTGGACTGAAACACTTCACTATATTGTATATTTATTTCAGGTCTAAAATAGGAACCTTTTGGAATGAGGGACAAATTGATTTGATTCCAGAAGAGGGACAGGCACTCTAAATAAGGGACCTATGCTGTAGGCTACAACTCTGTAGTCTACGGACACATTGGCTAAAGCTGGGTACACACTAGGGTTGAACAAATACCTGTTTTGTACCAACGATACTTGTTCTTGAGTACTCGCTGATACCAGTTGCCAATACCTTTGCGGTGCGATTTGAGCCTATACGAAATGACTGGGCTTAAATCGCACTGTAAAGAATCACGTGTGATTTGAACAGGAATGTGGTGCAATTCCTGTCTGAATCTCATGCTCTTTCTCACACCGCTCCTGTGTGAACCTGGGCTTGTCATAATGACTTCAGCCGGGGTTCACACAGGAGTGGGGCAGGAAACCACATGTGATTCAGGCAGGAATCGCACCACATACCTGTTCAAATCACATGTGATCCTTTACAGTGCGATTTAAGCCCAGTCATTTCGTATGGGCTCAAATCGCACCGCAAAAGGTATTGGCAACTGGTATCAGTGAGTACTTAAGCACAAGTATTGTTGGTACAAAACAGGTATTGGTGCAACCCTAGTTTGTCCCCAGCTTTAGACAAGGTTTTAGGGTGTTTAATAGACTCAAAGACAAAGTTCCTGGGAAAACAAATATGCATAGGTGAGAATAAAGATAACAGGGAAAACATTTGTCAACATTTGTCACTGTTAGTACTCATGCACAAAAACACTATGGGCCAGATTCAGGTAGATGCGCGCATCTTTTCGCCAGCGTAGCGCAACGCAAACTAGCGAGTGAAGTACAGTATTCACCAAGCGCATGGCCGTTACTTTGCGACGGAGTAACGAAGATGCGTTGGCGCAACCCGACGCAAGTGGAAGTGGGTGTGATCATATGTAAATGATGGGCGGAGCCCAGCGCAGAGGCTTACGTTCAGCGCATCATCCACGGAGCATGCGCAGTGAGTGAGGCTTCACTCGGCCCCCTGTACGCATGCTCACAACTTCCGTCGGCACCACTTCACGGTAAACGTCAGCGCAATGTGTTCCGTTGTGCGTTTTAAAGTGCTAGCGGAAGCGCCATTCCGGCGCAAAAGTATTTCCGTTTCCCCCCAGTTGGCTGTCAGTAAGGGGTGTCACCCTCGGCCGTGGTGGAGAAGTTATCCCCACGGCTGTATGAATGACGTGTGAATGGTGTATGAATGGACAGCGACATCATTGGGGCCTTGACGCTGGCGTTGCTGCTCCCAAGTCCTGCATGTTGGACTTGGGCTAATCCAATGCGATGTGGATGTGGTGTGTGTGATCTAGGGACATCAGTGGTGTGCATGCATGCATTGTCTGTGTGATTAATGTTTTGGTTTAGTGTCCAAAGATGCCTACGGCGAGGACCCTCCTGACTGCTCTTCCATCAGCAGACTGGGTCTCCTCTGGCAGGTGGGGACTGTGTGGGTCGGGGGTCAGGTCATCACGCATGTCAATCTGCAGGCCTTTTCTCATAGCAAAGTTGTGCAGAATGCAACATGCACCGATGATCTGACACACGAAGGTAGGGGAATACAATAGGGTCCCCCCGGACTTATCCAGGCATCGGAAAACGGGACTTCAGGAGCCCAAATGTTTGCTCCACCACTGCACGGGTTTTGATGTGTGCTTCATTGTATTTTCTCTCTCCTCTGGTTTGGGGGTTCCGGAAAGGAGTCATTAGATGGGGTCCCAGTGCATATGCAGAGTCACCTGTAAGGGAAAAGACAGGAGGATGTTAGTCATGCATGTGCCACTTGTGATGTGTGCATCATGGGAGGGGATAGTCATGCCTGACTCCCATGTCACTCACCAATCAGCCAGCTGTCCCCATACATGTTCTGTTCGAATTCTGCTGGGATGGGGCTCTGACGGTATATGAAGCTGTCATTGCTGGACCCGGGGTGTTTGGCACGGACGTGCCATATGAGGCGTTGGGCATCGGCTATCACCTGTACGTTGATGGAATGCCAATGCTTCCGATTGCGGTATATGTGCTCTGTGGCACTGGGGGGCTGAAGGGCCACATGTGTGCAATCAATGGCCCCCACAGTGCGTGGGAATCTGGCAATGCTGTAGAAATCTGTCATTGCCTTCAGCCGCAGCTCCTCAGTGGTGGGTCTGATGAACTGGTTGGACATGCATCTGAGGATTGCAGGGACAACCTGGTGCACACATCTGCTTATGGAGGATTGTGACATCCCAGCCACCACTCCACTTGTACGCTGGAATGATCCACTTGCAAGGAAATGGAGTGTTGCCAGGACCTTCACCAGTGGCTGCACTGCTTGTGAGCGGTGTGTCTTGCTGGTGATGTCACCCTGCAGGGTTGTGGTTAGTTCAAGTATTGCATCTGGGCTGAATCTGAAGAGGCGATACACCTCCTCATCCCCCATGCCAAAGAGGCTCATACGCATGCGGTATATCCTCTCACGTGCCCGCCTCCTTCGTTCCGGGGGACCCAGTACTAGTGCTAGGACCGCGACTGCCCCTGGCATGTTGGCACACAGAGGTGTTGTCCTTGCACGTGTGGGTGTTCAGCTTGCTAGTTTCGTCGGTAACGCTGCTGCTGTAGCTGCTCTCCTGCTGACCTGTGGCCGTCTGGAGTAAAGATAAAGCAGCTATTTGTAGAAATAACTTTGCGACGGACGGACGACATACGCACGGCGCATGTAGCCAGCGTATGGTGCTAATCCGTTCGCGAATCGGGAAATCTCCCTCATTTGCATATTTGCAGGGGAAATCAATAGGCGCGACTGATGCGCCAAGCGAAATTATGCGCTGACGATACTCTGGCATCGGAAAGTTAAGCCGGTCGGGGAAAGCCTGTTTTCTGTCGCATCTAGTTTGGTGGGTACGGCCACATAGATACTACGGCGCATCTTCACAGTTACGCGGCGCATATCGAAATACTCCAGCACAAGTCTGGCTGAATCTGGCCCTATACTGTAGGTATAGCATACACTATACCAGGGCTCAAAATTTCAAGTCCTGAGCTACTAGCCAGGCCTCAAGAGTTACTCGCCACCAGTTGCCCCACATAATTCATACACTGCCCTGTTCCTAATTGTGCCTGTAAACACGCCCTTGTAGATTATCTCATGGAATGACAATGTTTTATGCAGAATCAAGATACAAAATGAAATATTACCAACAACAAATTTAACAATATGGGACAGGGCACTGGGGGCAGACCAGAGGGACAGGGCACTAGAACTGGATCTCTTCCCCATTCTCTTGCTGTCTCCTCTGCATCTCTCTCTCTCGGGGGGAGGGGGCAGGCTCGGAGAGGTCATACTGTACGGTCCCATGGCTTAATGAGAATTGTAAGGAGAGCATTTGTGTACTGCTCTGCCTGTGCGCGGCTCACCAGACTACTTTTCCCGAGCATGCACCTTTCCTCTTCGGCCGACAATCTCATCGGGACTCTAAGGCGGCGTACACACGACCGAGGTTCTCGCTGGAAACCAGCGAGAACCTCGCTGGAAGCTGCATTCCAGCGAGGACCTCGGCCGTGTGTACGCTCTCGGCGAGCATCCCGTCGGGAATCCCGTCGAGCAGAAATAGAGAGCACGCTCTCTATTTGCTCGACGGCCCGCCTGGATGAATGGCTGGTTGCCATTCCCGACGGGCGGGTCGCCGATTTCGACGGCCGGCAGGGAACCTCGACGGGCGGAACGATGTGTTCTGCCCGTCGAGGTTCTCTGCCGTGTGTACACGGCCTCAGTGTAGGCACAGATTGGAGGGAGATTGGTCATGCAGCCCTGTCATCACTCGCCCCCAGCTTAAATCCACTCGCCAAATGCTAGTAGGCGAGTGGAAATTTTGAGGGCTGCACTATACAATCTGATTGTACAATCTCCTTTAGATTTACAAAAACTATGTAATATATGGACAACCTAAACAATTCATTTAAAGTGGAGTTCCACCCTAAAAATTAACTTTCGCTTAATCCCCTCCCTTCCCCCTTACATGCCACATTTGGCATGTCATTTTTTTGGGGGGGGAGTGGGGGCTTCAGTAGGAGTGGGACTTCCTGTCCCACTTCCTGCTTCCGCCGAGGGGCTGGTAAGGCGATTAGGCCTAATTGCCTCACTGCAGCCCCTCCCTTTGGCGATCGTCTAGGACACTGCCAGGTCCTAGACGATCGCCTGTCCAATCAGCGGCGGGCCGCACCGCGCGCGCATGCGCAGTGGGTGCCCGGCCGTGAAGCCGAAGGCTGTCACGGCTGGGTGCCCACAATCGCAATGAGGATGCCGGCCGGGGAGGGGGGGAGAGGAGCGGAGCCCCGGTCGGCGCGTCGCTGGAACGTGGAGAAGGTAAGTGTCTTTTTGTAGCTGCTGACTTTTAATAAACATTACATTTGGGTGGAACACCCTTTAAGTAGTATCCAATCAGGCAGGCATTTGTACTACATAGTTGGTGGAAGATCCAAAAGATATTGTACAATCAGATTGTATAATGTATGGTAAGCTGGAGGCTGGCCATAGATGGATTGTTTTTATTTTTGTCTGAAAAATGTAATGGATCCCCCCAATCCACACAACTAAGGTGGATGAGGGAATCCCTTCCGCTGAGACATAGATGTCGGAGCTGCAAATCTAAGGGAACATTCCTGCGGGTTGGAGAGAAGTTGATCATTAAATTGATGTCTCTTTAGCAAAAATGACTACAGAAGGATTGAAACTTGTCCGATCCTTGCTGGAGCCGTTACATTTCCATCCATCTATGGCCAGGTTAAGTCACTCCTGTTGTTTTCGTATGCCTGGGGAGCTCACTAAGCTTTCATGCACACAAGTTCTTTAGGGCCCATTCACATGTGGTGCAGACATGTGTGTCCTCTCTTATCAGCACAGGGATGTACGGGCATTGTGTGCCATCTCTGTGCCAGCGTCCCATTCACTTCTATTGGGACCCGCACCTGCATGTCATATTAGATACAGAGGATGTGTCCATGCAGCCTCACGTCCCAGTAGATATAAATGGGGTGCTGGCACGGGGATGCGCACAACACCTATGTACCCCCGTGCTGATAAATGACAGCCCTGCATGGGAGATGCATGTTTGCACCCCTTGTGAATGGGCCCTTACTAAAAATAGAATCTGAAATAACAGTTGTCTTGTCTTTACAATTAGCAGTGATATGAAGCCTGAAAGTGTGTTACTGTTATTACCTGTTGGCTGAGTAGAGGCAGGTTCAGCAGCACAGACAGGAGAGATCACTTAGTTTTGCTGTGCATGTAGAGAGGAGGGGGTCCGAGAGAAGGACACAGGAGAGGAGGGGGGGTCACTATACAGAGCAGGAATAGGCTCTGAGATAGTCTACAGCAGGGAGAGATAACAGGAGGCTGGAGGGGGGGGGGGCAGAGGTGAAGATCTCCCACAGACATCGGGACACTGAAAGTGAAAGCAAGAGTGATATGGAGAGAAGACGATCTCCAGGAGAGAGAAAGTTGTGTACCTGCAGACTGAATCAGGAAAGCTGATACCTTCCCAACCTCATGTGCCCCACCCCCTAGTTTGGTTTGTGTGATAGGTGGAACACTAGAGGACTATCAGACGAGCCGAACTAGGGGGACTCCGTGACATACAATACAAGCGCCGGAGGATAGAGGGAGGAGAGCACTGCAGTGCAGTTACAGCTTAAAGCGGCACCAGGGCCAGTCAAGCCCTGCTCCTGGCGTTTCCAGGGGGGGGGGCGAGCACCCTCCCTTGCCCTATGGAGCGGACGCCCATGCACCCGGATGTCTCCCGATTAACTTCTTGTAAACTTAGAACTGACAGACGACCATCATTCAGCCTTTCAGTAATGGTGCGTCCTTCGATGAAGTTCAAGGCCTCTCCTGAGATACCAGCCTTGTGGTTGGTGCTCTCCAAGACAGGTTCTTCATCGAGTGATTTCCTCCCTCCAGGATGGACAGCACAGGACCACTCTGCAAACGTAGACCCAGTCTGACTACCCGGCCTACTTAGTAGATCACAACCCCGGACCAATGTAGTCCCGGGGCCAGGAACACATGGACACGCACCCCTGGCCAGGAGGGCCACTCACGGGGTGGTGTGACAACAGACCAGCGATCGACAACCCTGGTCCAATGGCGTCTGTCCCTTAAATACTACTCCCCAGCATGCACAGCGGGACGATCAACCCCCACTGATTGGCTGCTGAAGGGGAGCACCTAAAACACCTTGACCTGACTACTGCCACCTTTGGCCTGGGGTGGTAACGGCACCCCAGACAACAATAGTGACTGCTGGGCTCTGATGAAACGCGTCAGCCGGCAGCAACATACCTCTATCCACCCTATTTTGGGGCGTGGTTTGAGGGGTATATACCTTATCGTTTTTTGACAAGCCTGTATACCGATTTCTTTGTGAGTAGTTTTTTAATATTATTTATATTCAATAAATCGTCAAATGGTAATACACTAGGCTGGTGCACCTTTCTTTTCCTTTTCTGTTTTCCGCCAGGACTTTCCCCATCCATGAAGGGCAGCAAGGCCACTGTTATTACTACTTTTTGACATTTGTGGAATTTTCCATGCAGAATACTGACTAAGTGTTGGACATTCCACCCGTGCGCAGGAGTTTGCTTGCTTTTTCTGTATAACAATAGTGGTCACTCACAGTGCAGCCATGGCTAAAACAGAGGTCCAAAATTTGGAAAAAATCATAGAGTCTGAGTCAACTAACTCTCAGACTACCCTCTAAATTTAAAGCAGCACTGGCTAAAAAGTAGCAGGCTGGTACATTTACATTGGCAGACCACCGTTCTGTCAGTGTACCAAAGCATCGGCAGGTGCAAGTGGACATTGAGTCTGCTGTACCTGCCAATCACCTCCTACTGTGTCTAATCACAGCAGGGGTGGGCCGGCTGCGGTGCGCGCAGGCACCCCGAACCTGGAAGTACAGGATCATGTACTAGGTACGTGATTCTGCGCAAGTCAACAGGTAACTGACCATACTGCTCAGACAGACTGCAATATAAAATATGTTGGCATTGGAGCTGCTCATTTTCTTAAAATCCTAACTCAAGATTGCTTATAAATTAAATTTTCTTAAGACAAGGCAGTAAAAGCAATACATTTCCAAATAATATTTATCGCCTTTTGTGCTTGTGAATATTTTTACAGCAACTCATACCCAGTGGGTAATATTCCTTCACTTGTTGCAATGCAAGAACATAAAACAAATGCCGAGTCTAGGCCATCTTATCATTGATAACTGTAGGGAGCGTGTCTGGAGTTAATTATGGCACCAAGTAAAATGTAAACTTTATTAGAAATGTTCTGGTTTCTCTGCTTGGGGAAAAAGTGTCACATTTTCCAAAAAAAACAAAAAAACAAAACCTGGCACTATAACTAGCGTAATAATGTAAGCCAGTGATATATCTAAAAATAAGTGCCCTTCTGAAATTGTATTTGTCTCAGTAGATGCAGAGAAAGTCGTCTCAGACCATTAACGATGCACAGGAGGAATATTGTTGTCATAGAAACAATAGTTAGTTTGCAATTTTTTTTAAAATCCTCCCAAAATTAGCAAATGCTAAATAAAATGTAAAATGTCTTATAGGTGTGTGCAGCCTATTGCATTAGGATGTGCACCCTAAAGCTCAAACACACATGTGTGTGCGAGTGTGTACAGGTATATACAGGCCCGTCTTTAAGGCAGGGCAAAAGGGGCAGATGTAAATAGCAATGGGATTCATATGTAAATAGCTGAGGCCAGCGGCATTCATATGTAAATAAGGGCCTCAGGATCTTGTCACAGTAGCTCTGTGCATTCAAAATGCCATCAATAAAATGCACCTGTGTTTGTTGTCCATAGCATACACTGCCCATACCATAACCCCACCATCACCATGGGCCACTGCTGGATGCAGCAGAGGTTGTGAGTTCATATCTTGGCTCTGACAGAAGAGGAAAGGGAAAAAATACATTATTTGAATTAGAGAGAAGGGAGGGAAAGGGGTAGAGGAAAATTGAGAGGGTATGGGAGAAGAGAAGGGGAAAGGGTGAGAATAAATATGGTCACTATTCCCCTTCCTCATACAAGATTAAGTGATATGTTTCTATGGTGGGAAACATTAACAGCGCTGTATGGGTTAATTTAAGTAATCTGTGGATCCCAAAAAAAAACACATAAAATCTGCTAAAATTATCTAAAAAAAAAACACATTAATAATGATTAGTATGTAAGATAATAATAATAATGTCCAGCAATGAATAAACATTAGCAGCAATCATATATATATATGTTGTCAGATCTGGCTGAATCATTAGCAAAGTCTCTTCAAAGAAATCATATGCTTCCAGTGAGGGGTTAATCTTGTCTGTATCTCTCTGCTCTTTGCAAGGGTGTCTCCCTTAGGAGTTCTACTCACCAGATAGTAGTGATATATGTGCCTGTAGAAATCAAAGGTAAGGTCTCCTCCTCGGTTCAGGTATTCTCATTCCTCTTACTCTCCACCAGGAATCCAAGTTAGTGTCACCCAGGTGATTAGTGTTGGTTCATGGCAATAGATTCATGAGTGGTCATGGAATTGAAGAGAGAGGAGAAGAATATAGTGTAATACAGTTTTTATTTAAGATTAAATGCCCCACACTAGCATATGCTTACAATGTGTATGCGATAAAAAACAGCACATCAAAGAGACACTGAAATGCGGATAGCTGCAGGTAGCTGTGCTTGTCAGCTCGGCTTACTCTGCTGGATCTCGGGTCCAGATGACTCCTTGTGTGTATGTTGTATGCTGGTCGTGTAGCCACGCCCTGACGCGTTTCGTGATTGGTGCTCACGCCCTCTGAAGACGTGAGCACCAATCACGAAACGCGTCAGGGCGTGGCTACACGACCAGTGTACAACATACACACAAGGAGTCATCTGGACCCGAGATCCAGCAGAGTAAGCCGAGCTGACAAGCACAGCTACCCGCAGCTATCCGCATTCCAGTGTCTCTTTGATGTGCTGTTTTTTATCGCATACACATTGTAAGCATATGCTAGTGTGGGGCATTTAATCTTGAATAAAAACTGTATTACACTATATTCTTCTCCTCTCTCTTCAATTCCATGACCACTCATGAATCTATTGCCATGAACCAACACTAATCACCTGGGTGACACTAACTTGGATTCCTGGTGGAGAGTAAGAGGAATGAGAATACCTGAACCGAGGAGGAGACCTTACCTTTGATTTCTACAGGCACATATATCACTACTATCTGGTGAGTAGAACTCCTAAGGGAGACACCCTTGCAAAGAGCAGAGAGATACAGACAAGATTAACCCCTCACTGGAAGCATATGATTTCTTTGAAGAGACTTTGCTAATGATTCAGCCAGATCTGACAACATATATATATATGATTGCTGCTAATGTTTATTCATTGCTGGACATTATTAGTATTATCTTACATACTAATCATTATTAATGTGTTTTTTTTTTAGATAATTTTAGCATATTTTATGTGTTTTTTTTGGGATCCACAGATTACTTAAATTAACCCATACAGCGCTGTTAATGTTTCCCACCATAGAAACATATCACTTAATTTACTTCTTTTCACTATAATAGCTGCTTATCTGCACAAACCTTTTACATAGCGTAAGCTGTACATCACCATAGTGCGCTAGGATCAGATTTGCCTAAAAAACAGACTCTGATATTTTTCTTACATCCTCATACAAGATTACTGAAGAAAAAAAAAAACACCAGACTACTGTTCAATGTGAATTGTGAGGTTATTGAGCAAAGTAGGAGCGGTAGTCCTGGAATAACTGGAAAGCATTCCAATAAAACCATGTTTTCCAATGCTGTTCATCTTTTCTTTTCATAGCTGCCATAAGTTCCTCCATCTATTGGATTTCATCAATCACAGAGAACCATTGTCCAATTGAGGGGGGGTCAGTGCACTTCTACATTTGAGGTATACAGATCCGGGTCACATTGATTAAATGTACTAAGAGTGTTTTCTTGTAGCGACTCTTAGATATCAGAGTTAAAAGGGTTGTAAAGGTTCATGTTTTTTCACCTTAATGCATCCTATGCATTAAGCAAACAAAGGAAAATACAGGTATGGACAGCCGCACTTCAAAGAATGTAAAATCCAAAATGCCCTTTATTGGGGTAAAAAGAATGCACTACAAAAACAGCATACAGTAGGGAAAAACAACTGACGCGTTTCGCATTGGTTCTCAATGCTTAGTCATAGCTATAATAGCTATGACTAAGCATTGAGAACCAATGTGAAACGCATCAGCTGTTTTTCCCTACTGTATGCTGTTTTTGTAGTGCATTCTTTTTACCCCAATAAAGGGCATTTTGGATTTTACATTCTTTGAAGTGTGGCTGTCCATACCTGTTTTTTCCTTTGTTTGTCTAGTGCATTGCCAGCACCTGTTTGGTCTCTGGACGGACATTGATCACCTGGAGCTCACCTGGAGCGGTTGTCTTTCCCATCCTATGCATTAAGGTGGAAACACATCTTACGATCACTGGCCCCCAAGCCCCCCCCCCGCCCCCGGTTTACTTACCTGAGCCCTGGAAAGTCCAGCGTCACGAACACGCTCTACCTTTGCTTGGTCTTCTCGGCTCTTCATTGGATAGATTGATAGCAGCGCAGCCATTGGCTCCCGCCGCTATTAATGAACTCCAATGATGCGAGGACCAGGGGCAGGGTCGAGTACTGTAGTCGGCGGCTATGGACGCCCAATACAGGACTCGGGAGCGCACCCGCAAGGTAACCCCCCTTGGTAGAGCACTTACCAGGGGGGTTACCAAAAGTGGGGAGGAGCCGAGAAGGAGCTGCTGGTTTGTTTTGGGCGGCATGTTACCTCAATTTCTTCGCCGTCTAGGGTATATGATGAGAAATTAGAAAAACTTCAATGTCCACACTTTAGGCTTCTTTTTCTTTACTTTATTACCCAACGTGGTAAAAGAATAAAAGTAGTAGTTGAAGAGGTGGAAGGGTAATAGGTAGTAGGTTCAGGCGTATAACTTTGTTCGGAAACACTCCTGCTTCCAGCAACCTAGCTTTCTTCGCCACTCTAGCCAGAGTGGGTATTGCGCACATGGATAGGTCTCTCTCACCAGCCTAGCAGCCAGAGTGTCACTCGGAACTTTAGCAAAGACTCTATCACAGACCTTCCCAAAGGTGGAGATGTATTCCGTCCAGAATCCTTCTCAACACAGGATTAAGCACCCGGATCTCTCTTGAATAAACTCTTGTGAACTCAGAACTGACAGGCGACCATCATTCAGCCTTTCAGTAATGGTGCGTCCTTCAATGAAGTTCAAGGCCTCTCCTGAGATACCAGCCTCGTGCTCGGTGCTCTCCAAGACAGGTTCTTTATCGAGGGGCTTCCTCCCTTAGGACGGACAGCACAGGACCACTCTGCGAACGTAGACCCAGTCTGACTACCAGGCCTACATAGTAGATCACAACCCAGAACCAATGTGGTCCCGGAGCCAGGAACACTTGAACACACACCTCTGGCCATGAGGGCCACACACGGGCTAATGCCGTTTGTCCCTTAAGTCCTCCCCCCCTAGCATGCACAGCAGGACGATCAACTCCCTCTGATTGGCTGCTAAAGGGGAAAACCCAAAACACCTTGACCTGACTGCTGCCACTAGGGTGACCACGTGTCCTGGATTGCCTGAGACAGTCCCGCATTTTGCAGGTCTGTCCCAGGTCCCAGGTACCTTCATTCCAGGACAATACAGTGTCCCAGAATGAAACACAGCCACCCCCCAGGACAATCTGATGCCCCCAAAAAAGGGCTCCATATCACCGCTTTACTCACCGACAGAACTTGTCCTAGCCGGGAATGTCTGGAGAGGCACAATCCCCGCCCCCCGCTTGTGATTGGAGAAATCATAAATTCCACCTCTTGTGTCCAATCACTGTGCTGTGATACGTTACAACACAAACTGATTTTTGGGACTGAAGGGTGTCCCTGAATGGTAGTTTGGAAATGTGGTCACCCTAGCTGCCACCCCAGACAACAAAAGTGGTCACTCACAGTACAGCCATGGCTGGAACAGAGGCCCAAATTTACTAAAAAACATACAGTCTGAGTCAACTAACCCTCAGACTACCCCTTAAATTTAAAGCAGCGCCTGCCAGAAAGTAGCAGGCCGCTACACTCTCATTAGAGTCGGTTCACACTGGGGCGACACGACTTCCAGCGCGACTTTCAGAGGCGACTCCGACACGACTTGAGCATGAACCACAGGGCGATCTGCGGCGATTTACAACACGACTTGAAGTCGTCTCCAGGACAGGAGACATTCCAGTGGCCAATAAAACAACAATCAGCTCTGGGAGAGGGAGGGGAAGGGAGGGGTTTGCCTGAGAAATGTATGTTATCTTGCTGAAAGGTCGCTTCAGTTAAGACAGTGATCAGACTTGGAGGCGACTTCCATTGAAATCAATGGGTACAGGTCGCCTAGAAGTCGGATTGAAGTCGTACAGGAACCTTTTCTGAAGTCGGAGCGACTTGAGTAGTGTGTATTAAGACGGCTCTCATTCACTTACATTGTTTTCCTCTACAGCGCGACTTGGGACGACTTGAGGCGACCTCAAGTCGGATCCCAAGTCGCCCCAGTGTGAACCGACTCTTATGTGTATGATTTTCTTTTTGTATCTCCTACAGCTTTACATTTCTCTCCACATTTATATGCAGACCAAACCATCCAGGAACAGTGATTTGGGACATACTATAACACTGCCAGGGGTGATGGAGCAGCTGCAGCAACAGCTTTATTTAAGGAACATATAAATAATGGGAATAAAATGTGACAGATGTAAGCACCCCTGGCAGTGTTTTAGCTTGTCTCGACCCTTGTCACTTGCCAGACAGCTAAGATTATGGTCATGGCAATGTTGTTTTTGGCCCTCTGAAAATCGTAAAAACTATTTTTCAGCACATGAATATTTAGCACCAACAAAATTGTACATAATGTTTTTTTTTTTCTGTCTATCAATACTGATGCTTTGCTGTGATCAAATACCACCAAAAGAAAGCTCTATTTGTGGGTACAAAATGAAAAAAATGTAGTTTGGGTACAGTGTAGCATGACCGCGCAATTGTCATTCAAAGTGCAACAGCACTGAAAGATAAAAATTGGTCTGGGCGGGAAGGTGTAATAGTGCCCGGTATGGAAGTGGTTAATCACAGAGGTTGCTATGATTAAGCTCAATCTGGGTAAAATGTGTCAGTAGGACAGAGACTGTGAAGAAGCCAGTGTCTTTGAAAAAAAATCAATGGTTGACATCATTAGAATAGGGGCTTGAGATTTGTACATAAGTAATCTGCACTTTTAGGGCTCATTTACACTTACTTTAACTTTAACACACATTAAAGCGCATACCACTTCAACATGCTTATTTTTATGTGTTTTTGATGCTTCCGTGGTGCTTCAGTGATGCTTCCTGGGTGCTTTTTATTAGCAGGGTATTGAAATCATGCTTTGGAAGCTTTTTGGATACAGCAAAGGGCTTTTTATTTTTATGGAGAAATATATTACATGCCTTTTATCATAGAACAGGAAGAGAACAGAAACAAAGAGCATACAAGTACATATTTAGATACAGAAGGTACATCCTGTTATTACTTTGTACCATAGAATAGACACTATCATACTGCAATGCCACCTGGTGGATGGAAAGTTATAATGCATACACTATATAGTTCACAGTACTTTATATTACAGGTTGTTGGTCTTCCAACACATTTTTTAATCTTTTATGAAGCTTGGCAAATGCCCTGTGTGTGTGTGTGTGTGTTCATTTTCAATTTGTTTTAAAGGTGACAAGTAGAACAGTAGTACTCCCACTCAGAAGATACCCAGCTCATTATAACCTTGTTCAGCAGACCCCCAGCTAATTTTTACCCTCTTTTAGCAAATTCCCAGCTTATTAGTACCCTCGTTCAGCAGATCCCCTGCTCAGTAGTAGCCCAGCTCTGCTGATGCCCTACTCAGTAGTAACCTCCAGCTCTGCTGATCCGCCACTCGGTAGTAACCCCCAACTCTGCTGATCCTCTGGTTTGCTGATCCTCCTCTCTCTCTGGTCCCCACTCACCTCCCACTATATTGCTCCCACTCTGCGCACCACGTGTGACTTAGCTAGTTTCTCCTGCTTTGGTTGGCTGATTCTCTGCTGTCTCTATCTCCATTTCCTGCTCATCTTACACTATAGCGATACCATTTTGTACATCATATGTGCCATCTGCTAGTTGCTCTGCTGCAGTCAGAACCCTGCACGACTTCCTACTGCTTTACGTTGCACACCAGATGTGACGCCTGCACGAGGCACTTCCAGAACAGATAGACATAAACCAAAAGTGACTGCTGATGGCATCCCTTAGGGCTCCTTTATGCTTGCTTCAAAATGTGGCATTGAACATGCTTCTTTAAAGCAAATTTAATGGCAATCTCCTGTCACTAAATAAAATGGTAAGCTTACAGTCATGTTTATTTTGCTTTGCTTTGCTCCAATTATTTACCCCATGTTGCTTTCTTGGGGCTTCAAAGCATCTTCAAAGCTTCCATAGAAGTTTATGACAGAGCTCACTTACAGCACCTGCAGCTTTGAGAAGCTTTTGTTCAGCTTTAGCTTTGCTTTGTTTTGTAGGTATTACAGTCATGAGATATCCCAGGATGGACTGGGAAACCAACAAGCCAATCAGAAAAAAGTCATCAGCAGTCACTTCAGGTTCATGTGTATATAATCTGAAAGTGTCTGGTGCAGACATCACATCTGGTGTGCAGTGTGAAGCAGCAGGAAGGTGAGTGGGGTCTGAACTGAAATGGAGCTACTAGCAGACGACACACGGGGTATGCAACATGAGAACGCAATAGAGGAAGCAGCAGAGGATCAGCAGAACTGGGGGACCGGAGCAGGAGAAACTAGCAATGTCACATTTGGTGTACAACGTGGAAGCAATATAGCGGAAGGTGAGCAGGGGCCAGAGAGAGAAGAGCATCAGCAAACCAGAGGATGAGCAGAGATGAAGATTACTACTAAGTGGGGAATCAGCAGAGCTGGGGGAACTACTGAGTGGGGCATCAGAAAACGTAGGGGTACTACTGAGCCCTAAAAGTGCATATCACTGTACAAAACTCAAGCCCACACACTAATGATGTCAACCATTCAGTTTTTTGTCAAGACACTGGCTTCTGCACAGTCTCCATCCCTCTTATGCATTTTACCTGGATTTGGCTTGATCATAGGAACATCTGCAATTAAGGGTGAAAATCGGCAGAGGGGCGTAGTCAAGGGTGGGGACTGAGCCGAAGTCGGTGTCTTAACCACTTAAGGACCAGACCAATATGCTGGTAAATGATCCAAGGGGTTTTTACAATTCGGCACTGCGTCGCTTTAACAGACAATTGCGCGGTCGTGCGACGTGGCTCCCAAACAAAATTTGCGTCCTTTTCTTCCCACAAACAGAGCTTTCTTTTGGTGGTATTTGATCGCCTTTGCACTATATACAAAAATAGAGCGACATTTTTGAAAAAAAAACAATATCTTTTACTTTTTGTTATAAGAAAAATCATTGAGGAACATTATTCTGTTCAAATATTTTATTGAAAGAGAAAAGTTCATTACAAATGTATTGGTAATAGTACAGTAAACATGGTCACAGTAGGTATGACATAACAATTTACAAATTGGATCTTGTAAACGACCATGTGAAAGCAAAAAACACACAAAAGATAATAAGTAATAGCTAGCGATGGAGGGTAGTCCTCCAGGAATATGCAGAATAATAAGTAAAATATGTAGAAAGAATAAGAGAAGGCAAAAGAAGGGGAAAGAATGAAAAGGGTGGGTGGAAAGAGGGGGTAAGGGATCCCATATGGGGAGGCGAGGGAAGGGACAACAGACCCAAGATCAGGGTGGAGGAGGTTCGTGTGGAAAGTCATGGAAGCAGTAAGGTTTCATCAAATCAAGGGGGCAAGAAATGTGTTACACAGGGGTTCCAGAGTTTCTCAAATTTAGGAACCTTATCGAATAGGACAGCTTCTAGTTTAATTAATAGTAATTAATAGTAACTACTGCAGTAAGGAACAGACACAAATTATACACTCTGCATCTTTTCAAATAACTGTTCTGTTTTATTATGACGCAATTGAAGGTTTTTATACACATGATTACGTACAGTAGTTATAACTTTAATAGTACAATTGTACTTTTATAGTAACAAGGGGCATAACATAGGCAGGCTAATTCAAATTAGGACTCGAAAGAATGCAAACATGTAATGAAAACAATATTAGATTCTGATTGGGTTAAGCATGTAGTTGGACTATAATATTTGCCATCAGCACCCACAAGCTCCACTTGTGTAGTCCCTCTTTGGACCTCGGATCTCTCAACAGGGTCACTTAAGCTTTTTACTAGACATGTGCACAGAAAAAAAAATCGTTTTTTTTTGTTCCGTTTCGTATGGTCCCGTCTGTTCGTTTCCGTTCGTTTTTCGTAAGACGCCCGTTTTCCCGTTCTTTCCCGTTCGTTTGTCGTACGACGAGATTTTTTCGTATTCCGATCGTTTCGTATTTCCGTTACCGTTTTATTTTCGTACATGCGGGATGGTTCGTTATTCTGTTTAATTCATGTTCGTTTCTTGTTAGACAATAATTATCGTGAATTTTCGTCAATTTGCATTCTGTGTATCTTGAATGCTTTTCTTTTGTTAGTGTCAGTTGTATGTTCATTGTTCAATGACATCTATAACAAAAGAATTTCATTATGTATATTGAATGAATTCCCTTTTCTGTTTGTATTGTGTATTCAAAATACTGAAGGCAAATCTTTTGTTATAGGTGTCATATCAACATACGAAAATAACAAAAGAAACGGGTTCAAATGCAAATCTTTTGTTTATGTTTTTTTTGCATGGCCAGAGAGTTAGGCTGGCCATACATGATACAATTTTCTGTGCAATTTTCTTTAGATTTACCTTCAACTATGTAGTGCAAGGGCCTGCCTGATTGCGTACAATTGAAAGTGTTGTTTAGTTTGACCTCATATTATATGGTTTTTGGTAAATCTAAAATAAAATTGTACAAGAAAAATTGAACATGTATGGCCAGCCTCAGTGACTGAAAGCAGCTTCTCTTTTGTGCTGAGTAGTGAGTACACTTGTACAGTAAAGCCAAATAAACTTTTCTGTGGATTTTTATCTGAAGGGAGATCAGTTGGCCAGACTTTTGAACCCAAAAATGGTTTTCTAAAGCAGTTTAAAAACAAACAAATTTTCTGAGAACGATCGGAAAACAATCGTTTTTATGTTTGTTGTTAAAACAGTCTGACCAAGTGTATGGGGCTTAACAATAGTATCATGTATGGCCAGCCTAACTCTCTGGCCATGCAAAAAACGATAAACAAAAGATTTGCATTTGAACCCGTTTCTTTTGTTATTTTCGTATGTTGATATGACACCTATAACAAAAGATTTTCCTTCAGTATTTTGAATACACAATACAAACAGAAAAGGGAATTCATTCAATATACATAATGAAATTCTTTTGTTATAGATGTCATTGAACAATGAACATACAACTGAAAACGAACACAAAACGGATTCAAACAAAATACACAATGCAAATCTATTGATACAGATTTCATTTTCGTTATTGTGCCGTTTTCGTTTTGTCGTTTTTTCCCGTCGGATCGTTCATTAGTATTTGCGGTCGTTTGTTATGTGGCTCATCCGTTATCCCGTAGTTTTCATATTTTGGTGCTTTACCATTTTCATATGTACACATTATCCCGCGGGTACGAAAATGAACATTTTCGTACGAAAATAACATTCGTACGAACGGGAATGCACATATCTACTTTTTACACACGATCAGTCCATCCGATGAGAGCGGTCTGAAGGACAGTTGTCTTAGGTAAACCGATGAAGCTAACTGATGGTCTCATGTGCCTACACACCATCAGTTTAAAAAACGATTGTATCAGAACGCAGTGACGTAAAACACAACGACGTGCTGAAAAAAATGAAGTCTAATGCTTCCAAGCATGCGTCGACTTGATTCTGAGCATGCACAGGTTTTTAACCGATGGTCGTGCCTACTAACAATCGGTTTTGACCGGTTACGAGTCCATAGGTTAATTTTAAAGCAAGTTGGATTTTTTTTAACCTAAGGTTAAATAACCTATGGGGCCTACACACGATCGGTTTTGACTGATGAAAACGGTCCATCAGACCGTTGTCCTCTGGCTAACCTATCGCGTACAGTGAATGGATGTGATCTGTCACACAAAATAAAACACATGGCGGCCTCCATCCCTAATTTGGTATATGGAAAAGAAGGGTGAATGGGACTTTAAATGAGGGAGCGCCATGTCAAGGGGAATAAAACCATAAATCAGATATACAGTACATGATATATTTATTACATAATTAAATACATGTCAGATATTTCATATCAGGTAGATAGTCACAAGACTTATACTAACTGTGCTGCTCTTAGCATGCAATACAAAAAATACAAAAAGGAGACATGGCAGATATACATAATAAAATGAATCAATTAGACAACATATATGAGGTATGAACAGGTGATTAGTAGCATTTGGTGGCACTCTACGCGTTTCCTGGCATTTCAGCCAATCATCAGGAGTGTTTTAAAGCAGTATACTGAAAAAAATATATAAAATAAAAAATAAATAAAAAATAAACAAAAATTCATGATAATGCATTGAAAGTAGGGAGGTGCAGGGACTACGTCCCAGCAAAGTGGAAACAGTAAGGGGACTTACTATTAACCTCAGTACCAATCCGGTATCTGCCAGGGAGAAAATGGGGGGGGTTTCGGGCATGATGTCTCCTCCGGGGTTGAGATGGGGCATCCACCAAGGGCAAGGAAAAGCAGCTGGAGCGTAGACCGGTGGTCACAGCCTGATCCAAAATGCTATGTGTGCACATAAAGCGCATAGTGTTCCTAAAACAGGTGTGGCAAGAATACATAAATAAATAATTAAAGAAAAATGATAAAATGGGGATATCAATGTGTTCCCATAAGGGGAATGTGTGGGGAAGTGTATAAGGAACAAAGCCAAACAAGGGAGGAAATACATACCAAAAAGTGGTGACTAAGCTCCCAGCAGTGAGGATGACCTGTGTGTAAGATCAAGTGTGGTTCCTTGTGATTGAATCAGGCAAATGAACAAACGGCTGCTCCAAGGCTGCTATAAAGCCCATCCCCGGGAGGAGAATAAATATATCATGTACTGTATATTTGATTTATGGTTTTATTCCCCTTGACATGGCGCTCCCTCATTTAAAGTCCCATTCACCCTTCTTTTCCAATAACCTATCGCGTGTACGAGGCCTTATTGTATGCTCTGCAATACTAGACGCTCTCATGTCTCTGCCTTATAATTCCTGAATTCCGCGATCGGTTTTGACTGATGAAAACGGTCCATCAGACCGTTGTCCTCTGGCTAACCTATCGTGTGTACAAGGCCTTATTGTATGCTCTGCAATACTAGATGCTCTCATGTCTCTGCCTAATAATTCCTGGATTCCAGTGAAAAATTTGCACTTTGCGGTCTATTTCCCTGCATTACTTTGAAACCACTCCACATATTGTATCTGGTTGTTACAAACACCCCGGCCACTGGATATCTTTCAAATGAGACGTAGTCTACTATAAGACAGTGAGACTCATTCTCTCTCTTTGTTACATCTTTGAACCTTGATCGTGTCCTGAAGAAGCCAAACGGTGAAACGCATTGATGGACAAGGGCTCACAGTATAACTTTTATCATTCTGCAAGATTTTTATTCTGAACACTTTTTGAACATATTATGTACTTATTTCAATAACATTTTTATTTTTTATACTTACCCATTGTTTGCCTATGCCTTTAAAGTCCAACCTATGGTAACTCTTCGAGTGACTTTCTTTGCTTCCTCTCATATTTATGGATTTGGCAATGTGAGTGCTCCCTCTTTCTATATTTCATGTTACTGACCTATTGCTAATTAACCTAATTCGTTTCAATTCAATTCATTTCAATTCAATTCTTCCAGCCCTTCCCTGTTAGTACCACTTTGCCAGCTTTTTGTTGCCTTGTCCCAACTTTTTTGAGACGTCTTGTTGCCATCAATTTCAAGATAAATTTACTTTTTTCTTAAAATTTAACATTTTCTCAGTTTAAACATTTGATCTGATTTTACACAGTATGTTGGAAGGAAACGTGGTTTAATATCATAGTTCTGGAATTTTGCTTCCAGGTACATACAGGGAGATGTCCCCAAGTTGTCTGCATAGCAAGAGTGCTTGGATCCAGCCCACCTGGTGTGATACAAGCTTCAAAGAGAGCAATGGCTGCCAGCATGATTGATGACAAAGATCAAAAGATCAACAGCTCCTGGAGATTATACATGGACAATGATGCACCTATAGGCCAATATAATATATTACAAGGACTACTGCTTGGCAATATCTCATTGGATCCCTTTTCCCTTGCTCTGGATGCTGGCTTGGGCCTAATTCATGAGGTCAGGCTCTTGTTTGCCATCCAGAGCCCAGCCGTGAGTCGATCTAGAGTATGTGATATGTATGTGATATGTATCTTTGATGTTGTGGTGTTGTTATATGCTCTATTTATTCTTATGTTTATTGTATGATGTTAGAATATTCCTATTTTCTTGGGAAATAAATAAGATATTGTTTTTACTAGCAGCAGTGTGTGTGTGTTTTCATAACTAACTTTACATTATTGTGCTTATCAGAATCTCAATAGACTAGCTAATTATAGGCTTAGACAAGTACAAATAGGCAATAGTTATATAGTTTATATTAGAGTGTATATTATTGCATATTTACTTCACTGTTTGCCAACTTTTTTGGAATTGGAATTGTACATGTTACATCCTAAATTTGAGCGTAACATGGTCTAAAAGGTGGAGATGAGGACGCGGTGACACGCAAAATTTAAAATGGTATAGTTTAGAGTTGCAACGTGTAGGCAATTTAGTCTGTGGTGCTACAATACATCAGAGCGGCAATGTTCACCTTATGCCTAGAAGAGAAGCTTCCCCGCATCAAGTACATTATTAGAGCAATTATCCAGATAAGGTTTTGCATAGACAGCGTGTCCATAAATTGTGAGATGATTCTTTATGCTCAAGCAACCTTACAATGCATAGACAGGAAACTTTTTCCATCACATCTGCTGCCTTTTAACAAGATGACTGATGTAATGAGCCATAATAAATGCTAGCAGTGATACTGCGTGCGCAGTACCTTACAGTCACAGTTTGTTCTACAAGGATATCATTTTTTCATTTGTCATTTTTTTGGTTCAATCACTTTTATTAAAGGAGATTTATAAAATTACAGACGTTGCTTGAACCATAATGCTCAGTCAGTAGTGCAAGTGTACAGCGGATAAGGCACCAAGGAGCATAGTACATATAAATTGTATTATTGCAATTTGAGGATGAAGATGAAAGTAGTAAAGTAAGTGAATGGAGGGGAAGAAGGTGGATGGGGCAAAAGAAAATGGAGTGTAGAGATTGGGATGGGCAGGGTCAGGAGTGACTGGAGATAGGGTTAGGGTGTTAGGGTTAGGATTATGGGTTACGGTATAGGGTTAGGGTTTCCCCTTGAAGAATAAGGCTAGGACTCAGGAATTGGAACAGGGACCTCCCCTAGAGGTCAAAGGTCAGAAGGCGGATTCCCAGAGGAATGACCTAGTTTGGAGATACAGAATAGCCATGTTTTATGCAGTAGTGGTATGATCTTCATATCAGTCTAGAAGGTATCATTCACAGTCATGTGTCAAAGACAGGATACCTGTCCCCCATCCCCCAGAAAGGTGCCAATTGTGCCACAGTCAAGAGGCTGCAGACAGACACAAAAAAGGGTCTCAGTAGTGGTATTATATTTTATGTTTGCCATTGTTTGTAATTAAATGAATTTTCTGTAGCAATAAAAAAAAAAAGTACAAACTAATTTTTCAGTTCATTAACCAATGTGCTGATTCTTAAAAATTGTGTTTGTTTGGGTATTAGGAGATACCAGAATCACACACTCAACCACCTGCTCTTCTGTAGTGTGAAGGGGAACAAGTCTGGCCTTTGCTTCTGCTGTAGGCTCAGGACTACAATATTGCAAATAATAGAAGACAGTACACGTTTCCATATTATTTAACAGACTGCACACAAAAAAAGTCAATGTATTTTTAAAGCATGACCACACAGTATTCTGTAGTGCCGAATGACACAAAGACTAAAAATAATGAGTTTAAAAAGACACCATTCCATCAAACTCAACCTTTGCTGGACCTCCACTCTTTTGAACCAAAGATGAAACAGAATCTTGTGCGGCTCCTGGGGAGAATGGAGACTGACTCCTCGCTCAGACAAACCACCTTGTCTTTATTTTCATTGTTATCACCGCTCAGACCTGCAAAAATAATGCCTTCAGTTAGGTTCTCAAAAGAACCCCAAAAAAATAAAAAAATAATCTGTAAAGAGTATGAGTGAGAAAAAAGGCATGTGATCATGAATATATGTACAGTTACGGTATGGCTGGATGCTAGAACATTGTACTTAGATTTTTTAGGAATATATTTATATATATTAGGGCTGTGGACATTAACTATTAATTCATCGATTAATCGTTAATTTTTTTGATCGATCAAAATTCTTTTGATCGGTACTTACCTCTCCGCCGGCCTCCGGGTCCTCAGTTCTGTCGGAGATCCGGTAACGTCACGGACACCGGCGGGGCTTGCCATGTCCATCTGAAGGGCTCCTTTGCTGTGCCTTCATATCTGCATGCCAGCGGGACCTTACTATCTGCCACACGCAAGGGCTGTTACACTTCTTTCTATCATTTCCCTCTATCAACCTGGGATTCTACAGCCATCCACTGGGAGTTGTGATAGTTCCCTTCACGGGACATCTACATGCCGACGGACTGATGTTAACCCCTCCTCATCTGGATTCAGCAGTGGTATCGTTGTACACATTTTTATACCAGTATCATACTTAGCTACAAGTTTTTATGACTGCTTTTGCTACTGTTTTGTATTACTCGCACCATTTTTACAGTTTATGTAGCTACATCGATTTTATCTCTAGTGCAATATTTATTTTGTTACCTACTTGAAGACTACCATATATGCCGGCGTATAAGTTTACCTTTTACATTTAAAAATCTAGCTCAAAAATTGGGGGTCGTCTTATACGCTGGATGCAGACTGTGGGCGTCCATTTTTTAAAAGCCGCGCCTTCTTCTCGTGCTGTTCCGTGATAGGCGGAACACTCAGTTTCTCATCACGGCCTGTGTTCAGTGTTCTGCCGATCACGGACATTGTCTCGTCTTCGGCCTCGGACGAGAGGACGTCCGTGATAGGCGGGATAGGCGTGAAAACTGAACACAGTCTCTGCTGGGAATGTTCCGCCTATCATGGAACATGACAAGTAGGAGGCACAGCTTTTAAAAAATGGACACATGCAGTCTGACTCACTCTGCCAGGCATAAAGGAATGAAGATTGGCAAAGTGAGTTGAGGCAACGGCATGGTGAGACAATGGCACAGTGAGATGAGGCAATGGCACAGTGAGCTGAGGCAATGGCACAGCGAGGTGAGGCAATGGCACAGTGAGGTGAGGCAATGACACAGTGAGGTGAGGCAATGGCACAGTGAGGGGGGAAGGGGGTCATCTTATATGGTGAGTATATCCCAAAACCAACATTTTGGCTGGAAAATTAGGGGGTCGTCTTATACGCCCAGTCGCCTTATATGCCGGCAAATACGGTATGAATGTTTTAATGCTATTCCCATCAAGCGCTGCCTTTGTGCGTTTTTTGTATCCTGCTATCCATTTTTCCAGTGGTTGGTAGCTGCACTGGGAATCAGCCTGCAAGGAGATCAGATAAAAGTAGTTGGATCCGTATGTGTGTTATAATTAATCGAAATTAGTCATTTAATCGTTTAAAAAAAATTTATTAATCAAACACAAAAATTGTAATCAGTAACAGCCCTAAAAGTCATCCAATGTGATTTTCTGGATTTTTGTTTTAGATTCCGTCCCAGACCTCTACATGCTTTGTAAGTACGAAAACCTGCAAAATCGTCAGTGTATCAAATACTTGTTCTGCCCACTGTATGTGTGTATATATATATATATATATATATATATATATATATATATATATATATATATATATATATATATATATGCTGTATATAGATAGGTAGTGAAAACACAGGATGGAAAGGCTTTGAGATGAGATGTCGTCTATTTTTGAACATTCGGGCGTCATGGAAACTATGGAATGCCAGGAGGTGAAATGTTACTGTCTCTTCTCCAGTAAAGCTGTGTGTGGCAATTAAAATTTGGAGTTCGGATTATTTATAAAAGGAAAAAAAATAAACTTTGCTGAGAATGCAAAAAAGAAAAAGGAAAATAGAAATTGAATAGAAAATATTAACAAAATCCAGCAAGCAAAAAGTGATTACAATTGTTAAAAAAGATACTCAGTTACAGTAAAACCTTGGTTTGAGAGTGTTTTGCAAGACAAGCAAATTTTTTTTTATAAATCTTGACTTGATATACAAGCGATGTCTTGATATACAAGTAGTGTTGTGTCACAACTGAGTATAAAGGAGAAGAGAGGTGCCTCTAAGTGTAGCAATATGGTTACATTTGATGGAGGTACAACATTTAGCAACTTATTGCTACACATTTAGACTTCGGGGGTGACTCGGCAAGTCGTCTTGAAGACGACTTCAGAGGCGATTATCAAAATACTTCTGTATAGAAGTCAATGCAAATCAACCCGAGCCGCCCCCGAAGTCGTACAAGAAACTTTTTCTAAGTCAGATCGACTTGCGTCGCTCCTATTAGAATGGTTCTATTGCACAGAATGGGACGCGACTCGTCAGGCGGCTGAGCCGACTGACGAGTTGCCCCAGTGTGAACCGGCTCTTAGAGGCGCCTCTCTTCTCTTTTATACTCTGGAGCTCCTGCTGGATTTTGCTTCTAATCCCCTTGTGGAGGCTTCCATTTGTGGATGGACATTTTATGGTTACACAACTTATCACATTGCTATAATCTTTTTTTATGGACTATAAGGCCGCGTACACACGAGGAGACATGTCCGATGAAAACGGTCCGCGGACTGTTTTCATCGGACATGCCTCCGGGGAACTTTTGGGGATCTTTTGGTCTGATGGTGTGTACACACGATCAAACCAAAATCCCTGCAGACAGAGAACGCGGTGACGTGGCGGTGACGTTGACGCCGCGACGTCCGCAAAGAAGGAAGTAAAATACGGGG
This sequence comes from Rana kukunoris, assembly GCA_029574335.1. Lineage (NCBI taxonomy): Eukaryota > Metazoa > Chordata > Amphibia > Anura > Ranidae > Rana > Rana kukunoris. The sequence continues at coordinate 459,976,978 of CM056053.1, forward strand.
GAATTTGGTCCGCTGGTTAGTACGCCTGACAGGTTTCCAGCGGACAAGTTTTAAAGCATGTTTTAAAAACTTTTGTCCGCTGGAAACCTGTCCGCTAGGCCGTACACGCGATCGAACATGTCTGCGAAAACTGGTCTGCGGACCAGTTTCAGCGGACATGTTCGCTCGTGTGTACGCGGCCTAAACTGAAGGACTTATGAATAAATAGTTGTGGAACAAATCATCTGAGTTTCCATTATTTCTTATGGGGAAATTCGCTTTAATATACAAGTGCTTTGGATTACAAGAATGCTTCCGGACAAATTATGCTCGCAATCCAAGGTTTTACTGTATATTGTTTGCTTACTTGGTGCGCTTATGAAAAAATATGAACAGAGGTTGCATGAGAAAATTATCTGGTTACTTTGTATACAATATATTTACCTACTGGTCAGTAGGTTTACTGACCATACATTAAGTGACATTTGGAAACATGGATGTACCGTATTTATCGGCGTATACCGTGCACTTTTTTCCCCTTAAAATAAGGGGAAAATCGTGGGTGCACAAAATACGCCGATACCCGCTTCCCGCGCTCAGTTTGAACGCCTCCGCCGACATATACCGAGTGCAGTACACTCTGGTACATTCGGCCAGGCTCGGCTTTGCTCGTGCTCACTCATAAACATCACAGAGCCTGAGCACAAGCGGAACCGAGCCTGGCCGAATGTAGCCGAGTGTACTGCACTCGGTATATGTCGGCGGAGGCGTTCAAACTGAGCGCGGGAAGCGGGGATTCGACTCGAGACAGCACTGGAGAAGCCGGGAGTAAACTGTAAAACTGTAAGTACTAAAAAAAATTTTTTACAGGAAATTTGGGTCGACATTAGGGGTGTCCGCGCTATACGCCGGAGCACGCAATACCCCGATAAATACGGTATATACTATATATATTTTATTTTTATCGGTTGATCCCGCCAGTAGATCCCATCTGTTGTGATATATAACCAGTGTTAATTTTGACGTTAAATTCCAATTAAGATTTAGTCATAGGGCCAGATTCAGAAAGATCCGTGGATCTATCTGCTGGCGTAACGTATCCCCGATACGTTAGGCCGCTGTAAATATTTGCGCAAGTTCTTTATTCAGAAAGAACTTGCGCCATTATTTACGGCGGCGTAACGTATGTGTGGCAGCGTAAGGCCGCGCAATTCAAATGAATGAAGTGGGGGCATGATTCATGTAAATGAATCATGACCCCACTTAATTCACGTTTTTTTGGGACGGCGCAAGCGCCGTCCGTGGACGTTCCCAGTGCGCATGCGTGAAATCACGTCTCTTTTCCTCAATGTAAACGACGTAACGTCGAGCCCCATCCCCCAACGATTTACGCAAACGACGTAACCGACGTACAATTTGACGCTGTCCCGAGGTCCATACTTAACATTGGCTACGCCTCCTATAGAAGGGGTAACCTTACGCCGCTCTAACGCTTATGCAAACGACGTAAACTACGACGCGCCGCCGCAAGTACATTCGGGAATCGGCGTAAATAGCTCATTTGCATATAATACGTGAAAACCGCCGTAAGCGCCACCTAGCGGCCAGCGTAATAATGCAACTAAGATACGACAGTGTAACAGACTTACGCCGCTCGTATCTTAGAAGAAAGCCGGCATATCTTGTTTTCTGAATAGCAAAAAAAGATACGCCGGCTATACTTAGGGCCAGATTCAGGTAGGATAGCGGATCTTTATTCTGGCGTAACGTTCGTCATTTACGTTACTCCGCCGAAACTTTAGGAGCAAGTATTGTATTCACAAAGTACTTGCTCCTAAAGTTGCGATGGCGTAGCGAAAATGAGCCGGCGGAATTCAAATTGGGCGGGTAGGGGGCGTGTAGTATTTAAACTAGGAGCGATCCCGCGGCGAACGTACTGCGCATGCGTCGGCTGTCAATGTATCCCAGTGCGCATGCTCCAAATTCTGTCAGTGTTTCGTCTTCAACGTCAATGACGTCAATCCCCATTCATGGACGAGTTACGCAAACGACGTGAAACTTTTTCAATTCAACGCAATCACGCCGGCCATACTTAACATGGGATACTCCATGTATCTCTTACGGAAACGTCGGAAAGTCACTGCGTCGGGCCCGCGTACGATCGTGAATTGCCGTATCTCGCTGATTTACATATTCTTGGCGTAAATCAACGGGAACGCCCCGAACGGCCATTTTAAAATTTCAGTTCCGATACGACGGCGAAATACAATTACGCCGCTCGTATCTGAACTCAGTCCGAGCGTATCTTGTTTTCTGACTACAGAAAACAGATACGACGGCGTAGGTTAGAAGTTACGCAGGTTATCTACAGATAAGCTGCGTAACTTCTACCTGAATCTGGCCCTTTGTATTTACGCAGCGTATCTATTGAAATAGCTTTCTTAGTCTTTTGGCTAAAATGCCATTTTAGCTTAAAGCGGAGTTCCACCCTTAAAATCACTTTGTTTCATTACATCCAGCATACTGGCGTCAGCGCCAGTATGCTGTTTTTTTTTTTTTTTAATGCACGTACTTACTTTATATAAAATCATTGAATTTCTGGCGCACCGCGGATTGTCGCCGCTATAAGGCGCCACGCCTTCGGGAAACAGCCGATTATCATTCGGCTTTTCTCGGCGCCTGCGCACAGACCCAGGAGCTGACTGCGCAGGCGCCGAAAATAGCCGGTCCTAGTTCGGGTTTTTTCGGAGGGCGTGACGCGGCTATATCCGGAAGGCGTGAAGCCTTATAGCGGCGACATTCCGCGGTGCACCAGAAATTCAATGATTTTATATAAAGTAAGTACGTGCATTAAAAAAAAAATTAACAGCATACTGGCGCTGACGCCAGTATGCTGGATGTAATGAAACAAAGTGATTTTAAGGGTGGAACTCCGCTTTAAGTCATATTTTAGTCATCTGAACTGTTTTAGTTTTAGTTACGTTTTAGATGTATTTTAGTCAACTAAAATCTCCAGTACATTTTAGGCTCCATGCACACTGGAAGCTTAAAAGAAGCTATAAAAAACGGCAGTAGCTTTGCAGGGAGCTTTTCCACTTTTTTTTACTTTTTTGAAATAGCGTTTATTAACGTTTTTCAGTGTAGAATTATTTAGCTACGAGCGAGCAGAGTTTTTGAGCGTTTATTAGCGTTTTTCTGCGTTTTGCGTTTTTTGTCATTTTTTTCCCCGCCGAAAAGCAGCAAATTTGAATGAAAATTTCTGACGTTCAGAAAAAAAAAAACATAATCTGCACTGCTCATTAACACTTATGCCGCGTACACACGTTTGCGATTCGGCACTGCGTCGCTTTAACAGACAATTGCGCGGTCGTGCGACGTGGCTCCCAAACAAAATTTGCGTCCTTTTTTTCCCACAAATAGAGCTTTCTTTTGGTGGTATTTGATCGCCTCTGCGATTTTTATTTTTTGCGCTATATACAAAAATAGAGCGACATTTTTGAAAAAAAATCAATATTTTTTACTTTTTGTTATAATAAAAAAACAATAAACTAAATTTTAGTCAAACATTTAGGCCAAAATTTATTTAGCCACATGTCTTTAGTAAAAAAAAAAGCGCATTAAAAAAAAATTAGCTACCTAGCGGGAACAGCGACACTAATACAGCGATCAGAAAAATGATCGCTTAGTGATGCTGGCAATAGGGAGTGAAAGGGTTAACTAGGGCAGTGATCAAGGGGTTAAAACTTTATTGGGGGGGGGGAGGGGGCTACCCTGACACTAACACTGACTGACTGTCACACTGTCTGTCACACTGACACTAAATACAGTAATCATACATGTATGATTACTGCATTCAGTGACACTGTGACAGGGGGGAGGGGGGGGGGGCGATCGCGGGGGTTAAATGTGTTTGTGTGTAAGTGTGCTGTTAGTGCAGACTTACTTGTAGTGTTGTGATCTCTCCTCAGCGGCGCTTGAAACAAACGCCGAGGGAGAGATCACGTCGCTTCCTCCTTCCTGTGTCCACACAGGAGGAGGAAGTGACAGGGCGGGCGGGCGCGCGCATTGGCTGGGAGCGATCCGGAGGGGGCGGGTGAAAACGGATAGCCGCCCCCACTTGTCGGATCGCTCCTGCAGCCGCGCGGACCGCCGCATGTACGGGGGGGGGTCCGATCGGACCCCCGATCCCCCCCAAGGCACCAACGTATATATACGTTGATGTGCCTGTCGGTGCCATTCTGCCGACGTAAATGTACATGCGGCGGTCCTTAAGTGGTTAAAACGTCATTTAAATTGATCGTGTGTGGGCAAAACGTTGTTTTTTGTCTTAAAAAAAACGACCAAAAAAAAATGTCAACATGCTTGAATTTTTTGTGTCCTTTTTCAAAACGTCGTTTTTTGTTTCACAAAAAGTCACCGTGTGTAGCAAAAACGTTGTTTAAAACGACGTTTTTCAACCCGCGCATGCCCAGAAGCTAGTTATGAAGCGAGCTTCAATGGAAAAGAGTGGTGAACGTAACCTTGCTTTTTGTGAAAAAACGATGGTGTGTATGCAAAATTGTCTTTGAAAAGTGACGTTTCAAAAACGTCGTTTTTTACTTCACAGAAAACGTCGTTTTTTTTTCATCGCAAAAAACGACCGTGTGTACGCGGCATTAGGCCGCATACACACAATCAAACATGTCCGCTGAAACTGGTCCGCAGACCTATCGGACCGTTTTCCAGCAGGCAAAAGTTTTCAAGCTTGCTTAGAAACCTGTCCGCTGGAAACCTGTCCGTCGAACATGTTCGATGGTTAGTACACAAAATCAGCGGACAAATATCCCACGCATGCTCAGAATCAAGTCGACGCATGCTTGGAAGCATTGAACTTAGTTTTTTTAATCACGTCGTTGTGTTCTACGTCACCGCGTTCTGGTCCGAGGGGATTTTTGTCCGATGGTGTGTACGCACATCAGACCAACAGACCACTTCAGCGTGGTCCGATGAAAACGGTCCGTCGGACATGTTTCCTCGGATATGTCTCATTGTGTGTACGCGGCCTAATGCCGTGTACACATTTTTCGGCATTAAAATCGTCTTTTACTAACACAAAATCAGCTAAAACAGCCCAAAGGGTGGCGTCATCTGCATGGAACTTCCCCTTTATAGTGCCGTCGAACGTGTTGTACGTCACCGCGCTTTGCTAGAGCGTTTTTTTAAAACGATCGTGTGTGGGCAACGTCGTTTTAATGATGAAGTTGGAAAAAACTTTGTTTTTTCTACATGCCGAAAAACTTTTTTAATGCCGAAAAATGATCGTGTGCATGGACTCATAGGCTAACATAGAGTGCAGTTTATGGGCTTTTAAAAAAAATGCCAAAACTCCAATAAACTGCAGTTTATCAGCTTTAATGTGCATGGAGCCTTAAGTCTACTAAAATCGAATGGGTTTAGTTAAATTGTAATGCATTGTTTAACCACTTGCCGACCAGCCGCTGCAGTTTTACTCCAGCAACATGGCACAGCTGGGCAAAATTACGTTACATTACGTCGCTTCACCTTGTGGCCATTAGGGGTGCGTGCCTGCTGCTCGCCCCTGCAGCCGATGCAAGCGCCCGGTGGGTGCGATGACCGCTGGGCACCCGCGATTGCTCGTGACACAGCAAGAACAGGGAGCTGTGTTTGTAAACACACAGCTCCAGATTCTCTCAGGGGAGAAATGACTGTTCATACAAGGTATGAACAGCGATCTGTAATTTTTCTCAGTCAGTCCCCGTCTCATAACTAATTTCCCTGTCTCATAACTTGCTTCTGAATATGCACGTCCCCCCCCCCCCCTCTCATTAAAGTGTGTACACGACAGTTTTTCACGACGTGAAAAAGAACGACGGGAAAGAATAGAGCAAGTTCTACATTTTTAACGGGCATTTTTCTCGTCATGAAAAACGGCCGTGTGTACGTGACATAAGAAGAGGAGATCACAAGCATTTCACATTTTACAAAAGCGAAAGTTCTCTAAATTGTCATAGGAAAGCTCCAACATACAAGTAATAACAAAAAGAAACACATACAAGATTAATAAAAATCTCGTACACCTTTTGCTAAAATACAAATGCCTATCAAAAGTATACCTTTGACAAATACATATATATATTTTTCTGCCTTTATCATCTTTAATAGAACATCAAACTGACATATCTACCACAAATAATTAAAATATGTTCTGCACTTTATTAAAATGTCAACCGACTCGGCGCCGCCAATCAAATTTATATTACCCTTGTCGCCAAACCTGTCAAGCACATCTCTTTATCTGCCGTATAAACAGCGATCTATTAATATCATTATAAATGTATTTCTGGGGTTTACCCAGAGTTATTGAAATATAAATCGGTCTATTCAATAAGGCAGCACAAAGAGCATTGATGATGGGCAAAGTGCAAGAGCAACTGGTCAGCTTTCACTTATTAACTATCTGCCGGCAAGTTTAATTGCAGCAGGAGACAAATGAACTGTCAATGATCTGATAATGTATGCAGCTGTAAGGGTTTAGTATTGTTTAAAATTCTAATTTCAAAACCCTTATGCCTTTTTTGTGGTTCTGTAGGAAGTAGAGAGCTTTAGTCAGTTTGTTCGTATGCACCTGCCTAAGCATGAAGTGTACTGTCAGTCTCAACCACTTGCTGTTTAAGCTTGCTCCAGCAGGGTGCGCTAAAAAGGCGGCATTCTGTATTATGAATGTTTAGTGTAGCCTCTCCCAATCTTTTTTTATCCCTGAGGAATAGGGATGAGCCGAACACCCCCCCGGTTCGTTTCGCACCAGAACATGCAAATAGGCAAAATATTTGTCCGAGCACGCGAACGCTGTTAAAGTCTATAGGAAATAAACATGAAAAATAAAAAAAGTGCTAATTTTAAAGGTTGATATGCAAGTAATTGTCATAAAAAGTGTTTGGGGACCTGGGTCCTGCCCCAGGGGACATGTATCAATGCAAAAAAAAAGTTTTAAAAACAGTGGCCCAGATTCAGAGAGAATTGGATTCTCGTAGCGTATCAGAAATACACTACGCCGCCGTTTTTTACCTGGCTCTACGTGGAATCCAGGTAGATTTTGTCCAGTAAACGAAGGCGGCGTAGTGTATTTCTCCCGTCGCAATCCATCTAGACGAGTAGGGGGCGTGAAGGATTTAAAATAGGCGCGTTCCCGCGGCGAGCGAACTGCGCATGCTCCGTTCGCAAATTTCCCGCCGTGCATTGCGCGAAATCACGTCATTACGTCATTCGTTGTTTGATTAGCGTCGTTTACGGACATTTCTATTCCCGAACAAGTTACGCAAAAAAAAAAAAAAATGAAATTCGACGCGGGAACGACGGCCATACTTAACATGGGCTACGCACCGTTAGACCAGCAAAAAGCTGGTCTAACAGTACGTAAAAAAAAACAGACGTAAGCGATTGCGAAGACCGCTCGTATCTTCGTGGATCGCCGTAAAAACTAATTTGCATATCCCGACGCATGAAAACGACGCGAACTCCTCCCAGCGGCCGCAAAAATATCGCAGCGTAGATCCGAAGGTTTACGAAGACGTAAGCCTCTCGGATCGAAGCCCGAAGCCGCCGTATCATGGTTTGAGGATTCAAACTAGTGATACGGCGCGCGAAATTTGAAATTACTCCTGTCTAACACCAGTTAGACAGGCGTAATTGCTTTATGAATCTGGGCCAGTGTTTTTTTCAGGAGCAGTGAATTTAATAATGCTTAAAATGTAACAATAAAAGTGAAATATTCCTTTAAATTTCATACCTGGGGGGTGTCTAAAGTATGCATGTAAAGTAGAGCATGTTTCTCATGCTTAAAACTGTCCCTGCACAAAATGTAATTTCTAAAGGAAAAAAAGTCATTTAAACTACTCGCGGCTATTCATGAATTGTCAGGTCCCGGCAATAAAGATCAAAGTCATTGAAAAAAACAGCAGGGGTTCCCCCCAATCCATTACCAGGCCAGGGGTTAACCAACAATGTGGACGGGTGACCACGTCCCATTACCTCACGAGGTTACCCAATGACGTGGACGGGTGACCCCCCCCCCTCTTACGCGTCATGGGGTTTTCGTTCCTTGCTCGAGAATGAGTGGATACTGCAGCATCGCTGGAGAATGGATCATCGTTGGACATCAAGAGACGGGATTACATCGCTGGAATTTATTTTATTTTTTTAAATAAAGGCTGTGTCTGTGTGTTTTTTACAATTTTTTACACTTTCTTTGTGAAATTGTAGGGGTACAATGTATCTGGTTACCAATTCACATGGGGGGCGGGATCTGGAGTTCCCCCTTGCTCCTGAAAAAATTGCCGTTTTTAAAACATTTTTTTTCATTAATACATGTCCCCTGGGGCAGGACCCAGGTCCTCAAACACTTTTGACAATGACTTGCATATCAACCTTTAAAATTAACACTTTTGATTTCTCCCATAGACTTTTAACGGTGTTCTGCGGCTTTTCGAATGGGCGAACAGCCAATGTTTAAGTCAAACTCATGTTTGACTCGAACATAAAGCTCATCCCTAATGAGGAACTCTTTAAATAATTTGAATGTCTTAGAAACCCAAGTGCACTAGCAACTGGTCAGCTTTCACTTAACTATCTGCCTGCATTAAAGTTCAACCACTTTAAGAGCGCCCCGCGCAGATATACTGCGGCAGGGTGGCCCTCTTGTGCAAAATCACATACCTGAACGTGATTTTGTGCACAGGGTCTGGGCCGGCGACCCGACGCAATGTCTGCTGAGACCTGCCGATTGTTCTGAGGAGAGGCAGAACGGCAGTCTGCTTATGTAAACATGGCAGATAGCCGTTCTGCCAGAGGGGAAAATTTAGATATTGTTTTTCTGCTAAGCAAAAACACGGATCTCTCTCTTCCTCCTGTCAAAGCACACACAGTTAGAAAGCACTCCCTAGGGACACACTTAACCCTTTCATTGCCCCTGATGTTAACCCCTTTACTGTCTGTGTCATTAGTACAGTGACAGTGCATTGTTTAGCACTGATAAATGTAATAATGGCATTAGTCCCCAAAAAGTGTCAGATGTCCAATTAGTAAAAAAAAATCCATAAACATATGCCATAGCTTGTAGGCGCTATAAATTTTGCGCAAAACCAATCAATATACGCCGATTGGGATTTCTTTTGCCAAAAATATGTTGCAGAATACATATTGGCCTAAACTGATAAAGAAATTAGATTTTTTTTTTTTATTGGATATGTTTTATAGGAGAAAGTAAAAAATAATGCTGTTTTTTTTTCCAAAATTTTCAGTATTGTTTTGTTTATAGCGCAAAAAATAAAAGCCGCACAGGTGATCAAATACCATCAAAAGAAAGCTCTATTTGTGGGGAATAAAGGACATAAATTGTATTTGGGTACAGCACTGCACAATCCCGCAATTGTCAGTTAAAATAACACAGTTCCATATTGCAAAAAATGGCCTGCTCATGAAGGGGGTGCACTTTCCGGGGCTAAAGTGGTTAAAGACAAATTTCAGGAGACAAGTTAACCATCAATCATCTGATAATGTATACAGTTGTGGGGGTTTAGTATTTTTTTAAATTCAACTTATGCCTTTATGTAATTCTGTAGAAAGTAGAGAGCTTCAGTCAGTTTATCCATATATGCCTGTCTAAGTATGAAAATTGAGAAAGGCTGCACTAAACATTCATAACCCAGAATGCCACCTCTTTAGCACACCCTGGTGGAGAAAGTTTAAACAGCAAGTGACCAAGACAGTACATCGCAGTCACTTGCTGTTTGAGCTTGCTCCAGTAGGGCATGCCAGAGTGCAGGCTTTCTAAACCGAGGAACTTTTGAAATAATTATCATGTCTTCAGGAACCCCCACTAAATCTCTGTAAGGGATACCGGATGCAGACATCCAGCAGCAGGGATGACCAGATCCATGTAGCTGAACTTTGGAAATTGAAATCAGAATGTGTATGTTTAAAGTAAGATGTTTTAATGCACACAACAACAACAGAACATAAGCATAGCAAAAGCGAAAAATAAACATGAATGAAGCAAAACCAAGCCAACAACCTAACTTATTTGCAAATGGAGGAAAGCTGACATACACAGGGCATGAGCAGGACTGGGAGTAGAAACAAGGGGAGCAGGGATGGGGGCAACAGGATACAAGGTACTGGATGCAAGGTACAGGAGAAGGCAGGGATCAGCAAGCAAGGATATGGCTAGCAGGCAAAACATTGAAGAAAAATTTGATAACAGAGGAGGGATTAAATACCCTCCTAGCAGCCAGCATCAGGTGAGAATGAATTTCTAGGAACAAACATAAGTAAGAGAAGCTTCTAATCCTCTGCTAAAAACAAAAACAAAAGAACAGGCGCCAATAAGTAAAACTGCTGAACTTTAATGATAGAATAACACAAAAGCACTCACATGGTAATTTGAAGTTCACAGGCATATGGTGAAGTGAGGGTCTGCATGGATCGTCAAACCAGCCGAGGATAAATAGCGTCCCAGGGAGATCATCCAGCTGATGTCTGCTGTGCAGGGAAGATAGCACCAGCAACGCTGAATCCGAAAGCGTGCCGGCGTTTGTATGCAAGTGTATCAGCGAGAGGAGCTGGAACGCACTCTGGAACGCACGCTGAGAAGCTATTGCGGCTTGGCGAGGGGGGATGACGTCATCACGCAGTACCTCAAGGATACGACGCGTTTCCGTGCAATTGCCGTGTGTTGGATGTCTGTCACACGGCGCGCACCTTTTTCAAGCTATTTCTAATGGATTACTAGGGCCAGCTTATATACAAGTCTGCCTGTGATCGCCATCTTGTGGCAAATTAGTAAAAATTCAACGAATATGAAGAAATCAGTACTATTTAAAACTCTTGCTATTGCTGGCCATATATAGTGTGACAAATTGATAAGACTTTTGGTACTCACTACTACACGGACATATCTTCTGACTTCAATACATGTAGACACATACAACATCTGGTAAAAATTGCAATCAATTCATTATTAAACACATAATCCAGTGTTCACTTATGCCTAAATAAACCTATTGTTAATTGGCCTATCAATTAATACAAATTACATAAGATGATATAAACTGAATGAAGGTGGGACTAATTAAATTAATAAAATAAAAGAATAACACTATATTTAAATGGAACAAATTTTAAAATTGATAAATATTATCATAAAAATAGAGGTACAAATAGGGTTGTTATATTAAAGAACAATCTGTACACTGGTTAAGATGTGTATAAATATACACGTACATATACACACATAACCACATGCACACATCGAAAAATTACCCAACTAAATATGAATGGAATAATAATGTTAAAAATCTGATAAAAGATTGATTAGTTTTATCTCTTCAATGTTGTGCTTATAAAATAGTGGCAATTTCTAGTTCTTCGTTCATACCTCCTGGTTTTAAAGTATCAAGGGAATAGATCCAGTAGGTTTCCCTTTCACATAGGCGATGGAATCTTTCAGCCTCCGTAAGGTTACTGGGTATCTGTTCAATCACCCATACTTTCAGACCCTTGGTAGATTTACCATGTTGTTCCAAAAAATGGCGTGGAACACTATCCTTATCTTTACCTGCCTCAATTTTTCTTCTATGTTCGCCAAAACGTTGGCGGAGTGGACGTATGGTACGACCTATGTATAGCAGTTTACAAGGGCAGGACAAGGCGTACACTACAAAGTCTGACCCACAGTTATAAAAATCTTTGCACAAGTATGTGTTTCCTTTGTCAGTAAACTGCTTTTGTCCATGATTAACAAAGCTACATGTTTTACATGTTTTTTTCTTGCATTGGAACATTCCTTGTAATGAAATCATAGGAATAAATTGTTGAGACGGTGGCACTTTCAATTTGCTCGGGGCTATTTTGTTCTTTAAATTAGTAGCCCGGCGATACGTGATCACGGGTTTTTGTGGTAAAAGCATTTTTAAGTGTTGATCTTCTAAGAGAAGGGGCCAATATTTTTTGAAAATTGACTCCATTGTTTTAAAACCTGTATGAAATTGTGTGATGAAACGAGTTGATGAATTTGGTAACTGTTTGTTTGCCGTTGTTGGTAATTCTGAATTTAAATAATAGTCACATGCTTGGTTTACTAAGGAGGTCGGATATTCTTTTTCATATAATTTTTTCTTTAAAATTGTACTTTGTTCGACATAATGACTTTTTTGGGTGCAGTTACGATTGAGACGACAGAATTGGCCCTTGGGGATGTTATCGATCCATTTTTTATAATGGCAACTGTTGTAGTGCAAGAGGGAATTACCCGCAGTGGGTTTAAAGTGTGTCTTAGCTTCTATGTTGCCGTTACAATGGAACAGCTCAAGATCCAAGAATACAAGTTTGTCGTAATCACAAACATAGGTAAATGACAAACCATAGGGGTTATTATTGCAATGCTCCACGAAAGTATTAATCTCATTGGCATCGCCATCCCAAATTACCACCACGTCATCAATATATCTACCATAATATATCAATTTACTGAGATGGGGATTATTGGACCAGATGTGTCTGTGTTCCCATAGGCCCATTGCCAAATTGGCATATGAGGGAGCAACATTTGCTCCCATAGCTGTCCCCACTCTCTGAAGGAAAAACTCACCATTAAAGGAAAAATAATTATGAGTCAGACAGAAATGAGTACAATCCAAAATAAATGTTGCCTGGGCATTGCTCATATAAGGGTTCTCAGTTAAAAAATGATGGGTTGCTGCTAGGCCAAAGTCATGAGGGATCGAAGTGTACAGCGAGGACACATCAAGAGACATCCACATGTATTGTTTTTCCCATTTATAAGATTTTAGAATGTCTAAAAGATTTGTGCCGTCACGTATGTACGAACGCAATCCTTGGGCTAGGGGTTGTAAATGATAGTCTATATATTTGGAAATGCCAGACGTGATTGTATCTATGGCTGCTATTATGGGTCTACCTGGGGGATGAGTTGTACTTTTATGAATTTTGGGGATATGGTAAAAATAAGGCGTATTATAAAAATCTTTTACCATAAATGAGGCCTCTTTTTTTGTAATAATGTTATCCCTTGTGACAGACATCCAACACAGGGCAATTGCACGGAAACGCGTCGCATCCTTGAGGTACTGCGTGATGACGTCATCCCCCCTCACGAAGCCGCAATAGCTTCTCAGCGTGCGTTGCAGAGTGCGTTCCAGTTCCTCTCGCTGATACACTTGCATACAAACGCCGGCACGCTTTCGGATTCAGCATTGCTGGTGCTATCTTCCCTGCACAGCAGACATCAGCTGGATGATCTCCCTGGGATGCTATTTATCCTCGGCTGGTTTGACGATCCATGCAGACCCTCACTTCACCATATGCCTGTGAACTTCAAATTACCATGTGAGTGCTTTTGTGTTATTCTATCATTAAAGTTCAGCAGTTTTACTTATTGGCGCCTGTTCTTTTGTTTTGTTTACATGTCCTTGGAGCATTGCTTCGGCTCCCCACACAAGGCTGCCTTATATCCAAAAAACTGTGACTCACCACCAAGCCTGTTACAGCTTGTAGGACTTTTTGCACTGAGGACAGTCTAAATTACAGTAGGTTCTTGTTTGCGCCAGTATTGTGTATCTTTGTATATTACTTTTGAAGCTTTGTATTCTTGGCTGCAACAGATTCCTTTTTTGTATTGCACTCAGTACTTTCTTTTGGTCCAGCATATATTTCTAAATCCACCCATTCATGATATTTTCGTATGTACCCCTTCTCATATATATAAGGTTGCCACGCATAGGTGGGCCCATTTCAACCAACTGGTTTGCAACCTAGGTTGCTCACCATTTTTACAGTACTTTTAAAAAAACGTTTTGTCTGATTTTCATTGTAGGTATATAGAACTTTTTCTTCCTCATTTTTTCTTTGTTTTTATTATTATTATTATTATTTTTCTTTATATACATTATTTGGTGTTCACTTTTATACGAGTATATATACACATTTGTGTTCAGATTTTAAACTGTCTGTTCTTTTTACATCAGTATATGCATGATAGGACTGAAGTTCCTATATATACACGATGGATTTTCTATCAGAAATAGAGTCAGAACGTTATAACATTCTTGATATACTATACACCAATTTATCTCCATCCTTATTTTTGCAAGAAGTTTCTTTAAGCAAAAGTATTAGATATAAGTTATGTGGTAGTTTCAAAAAATTGGAACGTCTAATACATTCCACCAACTCTCAGTGGTGGGATAGATATTTTTTAAATAAATATCTTGTCAGTAGAATTTCACCTAGAGGTCTAAGAGTTCTAAAAAACTGTTCCTTTCTTGGGCCTGAAGACCAAAAGGAATGGAACAGCTTGGCTGAATTCTGTACCACTAAGTGGATAGACATCTTAGTCAAACACAGAACAGCTAAATTTGAGCAGCTTAAAGAGGCTGTCATTTCGCTGTGTTCTGAAATAAAAGACACAGGACACAAAGTCCCCTCCTCTTGGCTTGATATCCTCAAAAAGAATACAAAAAAATTGGAGGGAGACCTCATCTATAATAAACTAGGTAAATTTAGGAGGGACATCAAAGATTACACTGGTAATAAAGTATTTAATTGGATGGAAAAACAACCTGTTCCTGCCCATCCTATCCATTCTTCTAATGTGACCTTGGAGCCTCATTTATATGGTGGCTATCCTACTACAACATCCTTTCCATCATACCCTCCACCACTTATGTCTATCACCCCAAAAATAGTACATTCAAAAACATGCCTCACTAAAAAACCTGATAAACAACATATTCCCTCCAAAATAACACCTGCCAACAAACCCTCAAGTATGAAACTATCACAGAATAAATTGATAGAAAATCTGAGTGTTTTTTATAACTGAGATCAAGCCAAATTTGCTCTTAGAAACCCTAATACCTTTCATAATTCAGATGAAGATTTCCACATACAACAGGTGGTCAATGAGCCCCCTATTGCGGAAACTATTAGTGGTCCTAGGTTAGTTAGCACAGTAGGTCTTAATGGTATTAATACCAACAATCCTTATATGCCCCTAGACCCGCATGTAGATTTAAGCCTACAGAAGCTTCAACTAATGTACCCATTAGCTTTGGCACTGACAACACTTTGTCCTTTCCTACCCCCCAATTGAATGCCTCTTTTTTAGGGACACACCCCTCTCCACCCATTCAAAGCAAAAGAAAATTTGCAGAAGAGGTTGTAGAGGGGGTAAGAATAGAACCAGAGGAAAATCCTTGCAAGAACCGAAAACGGTCATAAAATCTTCAATCTTTCCAAGCACAATCTCACAGTAGCGGAGATTTCCTTACTTAATCGCGGTTTAAATTTTGCACCATCTAACAAACCTGACCCGTTCATATTATTTAAGGATCTTAACAGATTAATACGAAATCTTACCTTAAAAAGGTTCTTCCAGATAAAAAATTCTAAGACCACATTAGTCAAAGACCCCATTAATCCTCCCGATGATTTTGAACTATCTGTGGATGGTTATGAATTTGATTTCGATATTGATCTAATTGACCAATTGGAACTATTGAGCCAGGACGACCCTGACAGAATGTTGGAGCTTTTTACTCAACATCTCCATTCTTCCCCACCTACCATACATACCTCCCTAAAACCAATTTCTACTTTTTACCCTTATCATTCGAAAGGACCACATTTGACCACCTTTTACAATATGGTGTTTGCTGACATTAAGAAAATGTGTACTAATTCCTCCTCACAGCATACCAACTTAGGACGTTTGACCACACAAGAGACTGCAGCTTTACAATCTCTTGCAAAAAATGACGACATTATTATAAAAACTGCCGATAAAGGCGGTGGAATAGTAATCCAGGACCGGGCCGATTATATTCTTGAGGCTGAACGCTTATTAGGCGACACAGCGACATACGAAAAACTCAGTCAGGACCCCCTCCCACGTTTTACAATTATTAAAGACACGCTAGTTAAGACTGCGCTAAGGGATAACATTATTACAAAAAAAGAGGCCTCATTTATGGTAAAAGATTTTTATAATACGCCTTATTTTTACCATATCCCCAAAATTCATAAAAGTACAACTCATCCCCCAGGTAGACCCATAATAGCAGCCATAGATACAATCACGTCTGGCATTTCCAAATATATAGACTATCATTTACAACCCCTAGCCCAAGGATTGCGTTCGTACATACGTGACGGCACAAATCTTTTAGACATTCTAAAATCTTATAAATGGGAAAAACAATACATGTGGATGTCTCTTGATGTGTCCTCGCTGTACACTTCGATCCCTCATGACTTTGGCCTAGCAGCAACCCATCATTTTTTAACTGAGAACCCTTATATGAGCAATGCCCAGGCAACATTTATTTTGGATTGTACTCATTTCTGTCTGACTCATAATTATTTTTCCTTTAATGGTGAGTTTTTCCTTCAGAGAGTGGGGACAGCTATGGGAGCAAATTTTGCTCCCTCATATGCCAATTTGGCAATGGGCCTATGGGAACACAGACACATCTGGTCCAATAATCCCCATCTCAGTAAATTGATATATTATGGTAGATATATTGATGACGTGGTAGTAATTTGGGATGGCGATGCCAATGAGATTAATACTTTCGTGGAGCATTGCAATAATAACCCCTATGGTTTGTCATTTACCTATGTTTGTGATTACGACAAACTTGTATTCTTGGATCTTGAGCTGTTCCATTGTAACGGCAACATAGAAGCTAAGACACACTTTAAACCCACTGCGGGTAATTCCCTCTTGCACTACAACAGTTGCCATTATAAAAAATGGATCGATAACATCCCCAAGGGCCAATTCTGTCGTCTCAATCGTAACTGCACCCAAAAAAGTCATTATGTCGAACAAAGTACAATTTTAAAGAAAAAATTATATGAAAAAGAATATCCGACCTCCTTAGTAAACCAAGCATGTGACTATTATTTAAATTCAGAATTACCAACAACGGCAAAAAAACAGTTACCAAATTCATCAACTCGTTTCATCACAAAATTTCATACAGGTTTTAAAACAATGGAGTCAATTTTCAAAAAATATTGGCCCCTTCTCTTAGAAGATCAACACTTAAAAATGCTTTTACCACAAAAACCTGTGATCACGTATCGCCGGGCTACTAATTTAAAGAACAAAATAGCCCCGAGCAAATTGAAAGTGCCACCGTCTCAACAATTTATTCCTATGATTTCATTACAAGGAATGTTCCAATGCAAGAAAAAAACATGTAAAACATGTAGCTTTGTTAATCATGGACAAAAGCAGTTTACTGACAAAGGAAACACATACTTGTGCAAAGATTTTTATAACTGTGGGTCAGACTTTGTAGTGTACGCCTTGTCCTGCCCTTGTAAACTGCTATACATAGGTCGTACCATAGGTCCACTCCGCCAACGTTTTGGCGAACATAGAAGAAAAATTGAGGCAGGTAAAGATAAGCATAGTGTTCCACGCCATTTTTTGGAACAACATGGTAAATCTACCAAGGGTCTGAAAGTATGGGTGATTGAACAGATACCCAGTAACCTTACGGAGGCTGAAAGATTCCATCGCCTATGTGAAAGGGAAACCTACTGGATCTATTCCCTTGATACTTTAAAACCAGGAGGTATGAACGAAGAACTAGAAATTGCCACTATTTTATAAGCACAACATTGAAGAGATAAAACTAATCAATCTTTTATCAGATTTTTAACATTATTATTCCATTCATATTTAGTTGGGTAATTTTTCGATGTGTGCATGTGGTTATGTGTGTATATGTACGTGTATATTTATACACATCTTAACCAGTGTACAGATTGTTCTTTAATATAACAACCCTATTTGTACCTCTATTTTTATGATAATATTTATCAATTTTAAAATTTGTTCCATTTAAATATAGTGTTATTCTTTTATTTTATTAATTTAATTAGTCCCACCTTCATTCAGTTTATATCATCTTATGTAATTTGTATTAATTGATAGGCCAATTAACAATAGGTTTATTTAGGCATAAGTGAACACTGGATTATGTGTTTAATAATGAATTGATTGCAATTTTTACCAGATGTTGTATGTGTCTACATGTATTGAAGTCAGAAGATATGTCCGTGTAGTAGTGAGTACCAAAAGTCTTATCAATTTGTCACACTATATATGGCCAGCAATAGCAAGAGTTTTAAATAGTACTGATTTCTTCATATTCGTTGAATTTTTACTAATTTGCCACAAGATGGCGATCACAGGCAGACTTGTATATAAGCTGGCCCTAGTAATCCATTAGAAATAGCTTGAAAAAGGTGCGCGCCGTGTGACAGACATCCAACACACGGCAATTGCACGGAAACGCGTCGTATCCTTGAGGTACTGCGTGATGACGTCATCCCCCCTCGCCAAGCCGCAATAGCTTCTCAGCGTGCGTTCCAGAGTGCGTTCCAGCTCCTCTCGCTGATACACTTGCATACAAACGCCGGCACGCTTTCGGATTCAGCGTTGCTGGTGCTATCTTCCCTGCACAGCAGACATCAGCTGGATGATCTCCCTGGGACGCTATTTATCCTCGGCTGGTTTGACGATCCATGCAGACCCTCACTTCACCATATGCCTGTGAACTTCAAATTACCATGTGAGTGCTTTTGTGTTATTCTATCATTAAAGTTCAGCAGTTTTACTTATTGGCGCCTGTTCTTTTGTTTTGTTTACATGTCCTTGGAGCATTGCTTCGGCTCCCCACACAAGGCTGCCTTATATCCAAAAAACTGTGACTCACCACCAAGCCTGTTACAGCTTGTAGGACTTTTTGCACTGAGGACAGTCTAAATTACAGTAGGTTCTTGTTTGCGCCAGTATTGTGTATCTTTGTCTAATCCTCTGCTGCTGGTCTTGTTAAAAAAAAAAAAGCCTTTGGGATACGAAGTAAAAAATACATAATATCAATAAATTGTTTCATGCAAATATATATTTGAAATCAAATCTTTATTATTTTTGGCAATAACATGGTTTGGACAGATTTCTGCCAGTCACACGCTATGTCTTAGAAAAAAAAATGGAGGTGAAGCCTCCATAAATCTACATGTAATATCCCACCCCCATTCTGTTTAGCTGGTTAGTGGGCATGGAGGACGACGGAGGAAGTAGGCTGTCATTTATCACTGTGTATACGCCCAAATAACTCCAGAGTCACATAGGCTGCTCAGATGTGATAGGGAGGACTTGCTCAGCATAGAAACTCACTGAAAACTGAGCATTTGCAGAGTTGCCAATGCTGCTGTGCAAAATCTCTAGCTGAATTGGGGACATGGACAGAAGGGGGAGATAGAAACCAGCAGGATTAAACAGAATTTGCAGAATACAGAAAGCGAATTCTTTAGTGACTGAGTGAGTATGAACAGCATACAATACAGCATTTATTGATAGTTTTTTATGGTTTCAACTTAGAGACATTTTATGAACCCTTTTGAGCAGAAGACATGCCCAGGGTCTTTTTAGGCAACTCTGCAAGTACCGTTGGAAATCCTGGCCGAGATTCTGCAAGTGCCTTTGGAAATCCTGACATGGATTTTGAGAGTACCATTGGGATGTCCTGGCAGGGATTCTGGGAGTAGGAAAACTGGAAATCCTGGCAGAGATTCTGAAAAAAACATTGGATAGTCCTGTCAGGTACACACGATCACTTTTTGTGATGAAAAAAAACGACGTTTTATGTGACGAAACAAAACGACGTTTTTCAAACATCATTTTCCAAAACGACGTTGCATACACACCATTGTTTTTCCAAAATGCTCTAGCAAAGCGTGGTGACGTACACCGCGTTCGACGGCACTCTGTTCCATTGAAGCTCCGTCTCATAACTTGCTTCTTAGCATGCGCGGTTTTAAAAACGTCGTTTTCAACGTCGTTTTGCCCACACACGATCACTTTTTATGACACAAAAAATTACATTTTGAAAAACGACACAAAAAATTCAAGCATGTTCGAATTTTTTTTGGTCGTTTTTTTGAAGACATAAAACAACGTTTTGCCCACACACGATCATTTTAAATGCCGTTTTTGAAAACGTAGTTTTTTTTCACCGCAAAATGTGATCGTGTGTATGCGGCATTAAAGAAGGACAATTGGTGCTCCTAGCAGAGATTCTAAAAGTACCATTGGGAAATCCTGGTAGGAATCTTGAGAGTAGGCATTCTGGATTTCCTGGCAGGGATTCTGAGAGTAGGAGTTCTGGAAATCCTGGCAGAGATTGTAAGAGTGCCATTGGGATAGAATAAAAAGCAATAGTCCTACTCACAAAGGAAATCGAGTGAATGCTTTTCAGACAGCTGCACTAGACCTTGCGGCACCTGCCAGTTGAACATCAAACATCCGAACTGGCAGGTGCCGCAAGGTCCAGTCCAGTTGTCTGAAAAGCGTTCACTCAATTTCCTTTGTGAGTAGGACTATTGCTTTTTAAACATTGTGAGTGCCATTGGAAAGTCCTGGCAGGAATCTTGAGAGTAGGCGTTCTGGATATCCTGGCAGGGATTCTGAGAGTAGGAGTTCTGGAGATCCTGGCAGAGATTGTAAGGCCTCGTACACACGATTAAATGAGTCTGTTCAAATCGGTCGGACCGACCGATTTGAACAGATCTGTCTGCTGGGATTTCGGTTTGCTCGCGTGTACAAACCAAAATCCCCGCCAGCAGACAGCGCGCTGACGTGTCGGTGACGTGGCGGTGACGTTGATGCCGCCACGTCACCGCACCAGGAAGTAAAACATTTACGCGCATGCGTCGAAACCATTCGGCGCGTGTGCGAGAAGACATGTCTGCTGGTTAGCATACTAACCAGCAGACATGTCGGGCGGACGGGTTCCCAGCCGACAGATTTCAAAGCATGCTTTGAAATCTGTCGGGTGGCCAAATCCGTCTGTTTGCCCGTATACACGATCAAATCTGTCTGCTGAAACGGTCTAGCAGACCGTTTCCAGCAGACAGATTTGATCGTGTGTACGAGGCCTAAGAGTGCCATTGGGAAGACCTGGCAGGGATTCTAAGAGTAGGAAATCTGGAGATCCTGGCAGAGATTCGAAGAGTACCATTGGGAAGTTCTGGAACGGATTCTAAAAGTAGGATTTCTGGAGATTCTGGCAGGGATGAAAGTACTGAAAGTACCATAACAATTAGACGTGTCCACTGACAAAAAATGTGTTTAATTACGTCTCATAATTTTTTTTCCGAGTCCTTCATTTATAAATTCGATATTTGTAAATTTCGAAAATCCGAAAAATCCCAAATTCGAAAATTGTGAATTCTAAAATTCGGAAATCCAAAATTTAATAATTCAAACATTCAAAAATTCATAAATTTGTAAATGTTTGAATTCAAAATTCGTAAATTCTAAAATTCTAAAATTTGTAAAATCGAAAATTTCCAGATTTTGGATTTTTGAATCTTCACATTTGCGGATTTCTAAATTTGCTCATTTACGAATATTAGGAAAAATTTGTTAAACGGTTTTCGTTAATTCAGATTTTTCTGAATTTCCGAATTTGTTGAAATTTGTTAAAAAAAATCATTTGGAATGAAACAAATTGCACATGTCTAATAACAATTACCCTATAAATAAGATTTTACATTTACCTATCCCATTGTCAACACCACTAATCTTCAATCTCTTTAAGAGCCAGGAGAATCTGGGTTTCATGACTTCAACTCAGTTAAAGAGAAATTGGCTCTCTTGGTCCCTCTCTATGCTCAATGGTTCTTCCCACCAACCTCCACATCACTTCAGGACACAGGAGACGGGAGGAGCCACTGAGCACAGTGAATAGGGAGGGGGCGGCAGATTAACATACCCAGAAGTGACGGTTTCTAAACAGATTTCAGTGGGTCATATATTTGTATTACAGCGCTGTTCATTGGTAGGGGCAGCAGGAGATGTAATTATCTAATCTTTTCTTTTGTAGGAACTACGTTTTGGGCGATATTTTTGGAATTTGGTCTCTTTAAATAATGGAGACGGCTAACCGTAAATAATGTAGTTTTGTTTCTGCCAACAAACACTATCCCATTTACAGCTTTTCTCTACATTGATATTTTCTTTTGTAGTAAAAAAAAAAAAAAACTTCTAGAGGTAGCGTGGAACGTGCCAATACTATTTTTATGTAACAACGATATAAATAAGTCTTGAAGTGAATCCGAAGGCTACATAAAAATAAAATCAGATTTTGTCAGCCAAATAAACTCTCAGTGAGTTCATCTGGAGGTCATAGTCATTCAGCTATGTTATTCGGGGGGATTTAATAAGAATGACCGAGAAAACCAAAGGCATGTTTCATGGTCTCAATGAATACAAATATATTAAAGAAGAAGTATCATTCGTTAATTTTTTCCGGAATGTCATAAAGGTGCAAAACGAATGGCCTACATGCACTTCACAGCCCCACGGACATAGGTTGTTTCTGAGCTGACTAGAGTCAATAGAGATAAATGGACCCAATAAATATCACAATTTTTTGTTTAAAAAAGAGAATATAAAATATCAGCCGCTTTTTAAAAGTCCAAAAATTTGAAACTCATAAAAGACACAAAATGCTAAAAAATATCAAACTGAAACTAAAGTTCAAATGATAAAACAGCGCTTTCAAAATTGGTTAAATGTCCAACTGCATAAAGGCATTTGAGTGATGACGTTGCAACAGAATATTCTATAGTGATGAGTGCTTCTAATAGTAGGCAAGTGATGAATCGTACACCTCGGTTAAAGTGAAACGAGTGATGAAACCGGTCATGGCGGAGCTACTATGGCAATCCGAAACCGGAAGTGACTAATGCGCTTCACCGTTGGTTCCCTCAGACCAGGAATGAACTCCAGCGCCGTGTTAGCAACACAGGACGCTTCTGGGGACCAGGATACCATACGGGGAATACTTATCACTATGTGCTCATTAGCATTATACTAACGGTACGTGCATTTGGATAACATTTTTTATTTAAAGGGTTACTTGATTATACATATTAAAGACGGAATTACACTATTTTGGTGCCTTTTTGTATTTTATATATCTATGGAGTGTTAACACATGCTGACCCTGGCAGTGCTGACGGATAGTCAAGTAAGAATTCTGACTACTGCTTAAGGCCTGTGTTGTTCTTTTGTCTGGTAAATTTGTACCCCGAAGGGGAGATTGCCTCACTTGTGGTGAAGACTGGGAGCAGGCGTAGGATTCATCACTTACCTACTATTAGAAGTACTCATCACTATAGAATATTCTGTTGCAACGTCATCACTCAATTGCCTTTATGCAGTTAGACATTTAACCAATTTTGAAAGCGCCGTTTTATCATTTGAACTTTAGTTTCAGTTTTATATTTTTTAGCAGTTTATTTTTTCCACTATTCTATCCCCATGGGACAAAGTCCATATGGCTAGGTACTTCCTTAGGCTCCATGTACACGGGACGTTTTTACAACTGCTCCAAAATGATTAAACTTGACAGATAGTAACCCACATGCAACTGCCTAAAAACGGCAATAAACAAGATTGTGTACATGGTCACCTAGGATAACATTGAATTAGTTCAGGGGCAGTTGAAAAAAGTATCCAACTGCCTCTGAGCATATGTTTAGCAGCGCCTAAGTGTAGCTATGAGGTTTGACTGGGCATATGATTGGCTGCTTCTGCAACTGAAGAGGTGCCCATTCATAGCAATAGGGGCAGAGGAGGAACGTGGTTGGCTGTATGGACTCTGATTGGCCGGTGTTTTTTTAGCTCTGCCCACCACCACCAAGGAGAAAAGCAGGGACCCACATGGGGCATGGGAAATGTTCCTGGACTCAGTATAGGACAATATCCCAGTGTGTTGTCAGGACCAGGGGCAAGAGCATGCAGTGGGCTCAGGGAGAGGGCTCAGGAGTTCCAGAGATCCACAAGTAGCTGAGAGCCTAAGTATAAGGATTGCCTCTTCAAACAACTGCATGCCATACCACATACCACTGGCTGAGAGACTGCTACAGTGTTCAGGACTAGGCCTGTCTGTACACTTTGCTACTGAGAGGCCAGGCAGAGACTGAAAACAAGGAAGCAGGGACAAGAAGAAGGATAGAGGGGAGGTGCAAGAAAGGAGATTTTGAATGTGGCGAGTTGGAGGTAAAACAAAAGGGGGAAGGGAGGGTGGATAGAAGGAACAAAGTAAAAATGAGGTAGAGAAGGAGCAAAAATAGAATGAAGGAGGGAGGGTGTATAAAAGGAGCAAAGGTGAAGGGAGAGAGGGTGGTTAAAATTACAAGGAGCAAAGAAAGAAGTAGGTAGAGAGGGTGGATGGAGGGGAAGAGGATAGAAGAAGGGAGGGAGGGTGGATAAAATGAGCAATGATACAAGGGGATAGAGAGGGTGGATAGGGGATGCAAAAATGGAAGGAGGGATAGCGGGTGGATAGAAGGAGAAAAGAAATAAGAAGGAAGAGAGGGTAGATAGAAGGAGAAAGGAATTAAGGAAGTATAGAGGGTGGATAGAAAGAGCAAAGGTGGAAGGAGGTAGAGAGGATGGATAGAAAGAGCAAAGATGTAAGGAGGTAGAGAGGGTGGATAGAAGGAGCAAATAAAAAAGGAGGTAGAGAGGATGGATAGAGGCAGCAAAGACTGAAGGAGGGAGAGAGGGTAGATAGAATGAGAATAGAAAGGAGGGATAGAGGGTAGATAGAAGGAGAAAAGAAAGAAGGAGGTAGAGGGGGGACAGAAAGAGCAATGGTGAAAGGAGCAAGGGTGGATAGAAGGAGAAAAGAAAGAAGGAGGTAGAGAGGGTGGTTGGAGGGAGCAAAAATGGAAGGAATTAGAGAGGGTAAATAGAAGGAGAAACAAAATAAGGTGGGAGAGAGGGTAAATAGAAGGAGAAAATAAAGGAGGTAGAGGGGGTGGATAGAAAGAGCAAAGAAAGAATGAGGTAGAGAGGGTGGATTGAGGCAGTGAAGACAGAATGGAAGGAGAGAAGGTAGATAGAAAGAGAAAAGGTGGAAGCAGTGAGGGTGGATAGAAAGAGCAAAGAAAGAAGGAGGTAGAGAGGGTGGATAAAAAGAGCATAGGTGGCAAGGGCGAGGGTGAATAGAAGGAGCAAAGAAAGGAGGAGTTAGAGAAGGTGGTTGGAGGGAGCAAAAAATGGAAGGAAGGGAGAGAGTAAATAGAAGGAGAAAAGTAAGAAGGAGGGAGCGAGGGTCAATAGAAGGAGAAAATAAAGGAGGTAGAGGGGGTGGATAGAAAGAGCAAAGAAAGTAGGTAGAGAGGGTGGATTAAGGCAGTGAAGACAGAATTAATGAGAGACGGTAGATAGAAGGAGAAATGAAAGAGGGAGGTAGAGAGAGTGGATAGAAAGAGCAAAAAAAAAGAAGAAGGTAGAGAGGGTGGTTGGATGGAGCAAAAATAGAAGGAAGAAGAGAGGGCAGATAGAAAGAGCAAAAAATGAAGAAGGTAAAGAGGGTGGGTAGAGGCAGCAAAGACAGAAGGAGGGAGAGAGGGTATATAGAAGGAGAAAATAAAGGAGGTAGAGGGGGTAGATAGAAAGAGCAAAGAAAGAATGAGGTAGAGAGGGTGGATTGAGGCAGTTAAAACAGAATGGAAGGAGAGAAGGTAGATAGAAAGAGAAAAGGTGGAAGGAGTGAGGGTGGATAGAAAGAGCAAAGAAAGAAGGAGGTAGAGAGGGTGGATAAAAAGAGCATAGGTGGCAAGGGCGAGGGTGAATAGAAGGAGCAAAGAAAGGAGGAGTTAGAGAATGTGGTTGGAGGGAGCAAAAAATGGAAGGAAGGGGAGAGAGTAAATAGAAGGAGAAAAGTAAGAAGGAGGGAGCGAGGGTAAATAGAAGGAGAAAGATACGGACACAGCGGGGGTCCTGGCTAAATGGAGCGCAGACATCGCGGATCTGGACGAGGAGATTTGGGAGGACTGCGTCTCTTCCTTTCTCCCATCCATGATCACCTCTAGAGACCGATTCATCCAACTGAAATATTTGCACAGGGCCTACTATACCCCGCAGAGACTGGCTAAGATTTATCCCTCCAGGAGCTCATTGTGCACTAGATGTCTAGGGGACACTGGGTCCTTCCTTCATATGGTTTGGTTCTGTCCCAAATTAGGGTCGTATTGGAGGGAGGTGGCGGAGATTCTGTCAGATCGATGTGGGATGGAGCTCATGATGGACCCGAAATTGTTCCTCCTTAACTATCTGGGTGAGATTGAATGTGACAGGTATACCAAACTGGGCATCACCTTTGCCTTGTTCTATGCCAGGAGGGAAATCTTACTCCGCTGGCGGGGCACTGACCGCCCCACTGTGTCTTCCTGGCTGGGAACAATCAATAGAGTCCTCCAATTGTATAGATTAACGTACGAAAGCAGGAACTGTCCTGCGAAATTCAACAAAATATGGTCGAAATGGATTGATACATCTAGCTGAGTCACTGATGGGTCCCCTGTGGCACATCCTAACTGTGCAGTGTGACGGGCGGCTGCTTCCCCTCCCTCCCCTTACCCCCCCTCCCCTCCCTCCCCTTTCACCCCCTCCCCCCCCCCCCCTCACCTATTCCCTGGGGTCGCCTCCCCTCTGCCCCTGCCTCCCTTGCTCCCCCTGTTGGGGGGGTGGGGGTTGTGGTGGCACCGGGGACGACGTCTGGGCGGTTTCCCCCCCCTTCCCTCGCGGAGGGGACCCCGCGATTATTAGTAATTATCTTCTTTATTTGTGAGGTCTTGGTTGTGTGTGTCTTGCTGGCTCCCCATCCCACCAGACATGTACTATACTTATGTCTTTTTGATATGATCTTGTGTAATCACTCAGCTGCCCTTGTACCCTATGTACTGTCATTGGTTTATGTGTATGTTTGTTGTTTGTTTTAAAAAAAATAAAAAACTTTATCTGTAAAATAGAAGGATAAAATAAAGGAGGTAGAGGGGGTGGATAGAAAGAGCAAAGAAAGTAGGTAGAGAGGGTGGATTGAGGCAGTGAAGACAGAATGAAGGAGAGACGGTAGATAGAAGGAGAAATGAAAGAGGGAGGTAGAGAGGGTGGATAGAAAGAGCAAAAAAAGAAGAAGGTAGAGAGGGTGGTTGGAGGGAGCAAAAATAGAAGGAAGAAGAGAGGGCAGATAGAAAGAGCAAAGAATGAAGAAGGTAGAGAGGGTGGATAGAGGCAGCAAAGACAGAAGGAGGGAGAGAGGGCATATAGAAGGAGAAAAGAAAGAAGAAGGTAAAAAGCGTGGATATAGGCAGCAAATAAGGAAGGAGGGTAGAAAGAGTGAGCAAAGAAAGAAGGAGATAGAGATAGTGAATTGAGGGACAAAGGATAGAATGAAAAAGAGTGGATAGAGAGAGCAAAGGTGGAAGGAGGGAGGGCGGTATAAAAGAGCAAAGAAAAAGTAGGTAAAGATAGAGGGAGAAAAGATGGAAAGAGAAAAACAAGAGGAATTGAAGGTGGAAAGGAGGAGCAAAAAAGGAGGAATGGAAGGTGAAGAGAAAAAGTATTGATGAAAGGGATAAAAAGGGGCAATAAAGGAAGGAGTGAGGAAACAAGAAAAAACAAGGAAATCGGGAAGAAAGAGAGAAGAATTGGAAAGGAGGGAGAACAAAAAGACTGGGAATGGAGGAAAGAAGGAGCTCTATCTGTTAGACTGGCATGTTTTTGGTTATTTTTGCTCTTCACTAGCATGCTTCTAGTCAAGGATTGTAATAAATACAATGACATCAAGATTTTAAAATGACCTCGGTCATTGCTGCTACATTCATATACTTGAGATTCCACATTGATTAGTTACAAAGTAACATCAGGGTAGCAAAGAAAAACGACACGCTTAAAAATACACAGGTCATAGCAGTGAAATTATTTAGTCAGAGGTTTCCAAGTTTATCTTTTTGACATTTTTTTATTGATTTCTTTTTTTTTAAGAAAATAAAAAATACAGGATAGGATAACACAAGTGTATTGTATAAAATAAATATACACTCAGCCAACAGCAGCAATAGAAGAATTACAGTTATTATGTTACAATCTAGGGAAGATAATATTGATGATTTGAGCAAATCGACACACAATATGAAATAATGTTTCAGAGGAGGTTGTGGTCATAAGATCTAAGGTTGGGAGGGTATATTAGCAAGGATTGTTAAAGCTGAACTCCAGGCAGATATTAAAGACACAAATGAATGCACCCCTGTAAATCAATAAATCAATCAATACACCATTAATTGTGTTTATTAAATTCCAGAGGCATAGGTATCTGCATTTGACCTGGTATCAGCCTCATGCAGTACCTGTACACAGTGGTGGCCCATGCATTGTGGACGTATGGGCACCCCCCCCCCCCATCCTTGCTACCACCTTCCTATCCATGTGCCCGACCCCTTTCAGAAAGCCGGACATATGGAGCCTATTTAAGGCCCTGGCTCCCAGGCTTGGCATGCATTTCGTGTGTGGGCAATGTAGAAACAGGTCCCCATCTGAAAATTGATTAGTGGTAGGAAAGGTTCCTGATGAGTAGAAAAAGGATAAGGAAACTCCATCCTTCCTGTAAACCTCCCCATTTGGATACGGACCGTCCAGGGCACATTCTGCTCCTCAAAACAGACACTGGACCAGATTCAGAAAGATCCACGGATCTTTCTGCTGACGTAACGTATCCCCGATACGTTACGCCGCTGTAAATATTTGCGCAAGTTCTTTATTCAGAAAGAACTTGCGCCCTTATTTACGGCGGCGTAACGTATGTGTTGCGGCTTAAGGCCGCGCAATTCAAATGAATGAAGTGGGGGCGTGATTCATGTAAATGAATCATGACCCCACGTAATTGACTTTTTTTTTTGATGGCACATGCGCCGTCCGTGGACGTTCCCAGTGTGCATGCGCAAAATCAAGTCGCTTTTTCTCATTGTAAACGACGTGAACGTAACTAACGTCGAGCCCCATTCCCGAACGATTTACGCAAACAACGTAACCGACGTACAATTAGACGCTGTCCCGATGTCCATACTTAACATTGGCTACGCCTCCTATAGCAGGGGTAACCTTACCCCGCTCTAACGCTTATGCAAACGACGTAAACTACGACGTGCCGCCGCAAGTACGTTCGGGAATCGGCGTAAATCGCTCATTTGCATATATTACATGAAAACCGCCGTAAGCGACACCTAGCGGCCAGCGTAAATATGCAACTAAGATACGATGGTGTAAGCGACTTACGCCGCTCGTATCTTAGAAGAAAGCCGGCGTATCTTCTTTTCTGAATAGCAAAAAAAGATACGCCGGCTATTCTTAGTATTTACGCAGCGTATCTCTAGATACGCTGACGTAAATACTTTTCTGAATCCGGCCCACTGTTGGCACATCTAAGACCTGCTCCGCTACACACTGCTGTTAAATTCTGTGAGTGTTCCCGCTCAGGGGCTTTCCCACTGGGATTATTTTGAATTACTGGATTCTACATAATACAAGTTCTGTTCTCTACAACTGGACTCTGATTATTTACTACCCACACCCTTGCTGGAGGTTCTGACTTGAGGAAGGAAAGCCCTGCCCTACTAATATGACCGACTCCACGCAATGCAGAACAAGGCATGGTACAGGTAGGTGAGTCATAGGGAAAGATCAGCCGCAGAGTGACCACAGGCTATACTGGTGACCAGTCATTTGCCTTCTACTTGCCTTATTTTAGCAAAGCTTCCAGTTCAATTTATTTTTAAGGGGGGATATAAGGAGTCAGTAAATTTGATGTATTAGAGCACCCCTTACTTTGAGGCCCATCAGCATAGGTGGAGAGTAATGTCTGCTTACATAGCAATGTATGCACCAATATCATCTGGTTAGTTAGATTAAATTACTGTAAACCAAATGCAGTTTATACTTCTTAACCACTTCACTACTGGGCACTTACACCCCCTTCCTGACCAGGCCTTTTTTTCAGCTATCAGCGCTGTCAATTTTGAATGACGATTGCGCCGTCATGCTACACTCTAACCATGTAAAATTGTTATCATTTTCTTCACACAAATAGATTTTTCCCCCTAAAATTAAAAAACGAAAATTTTGAGGAAAAAAATATTTTTTTCTTAATTTCTGTCAGTAAACTTTGTAAATAAGCAATTTTTCCCCTTCACTGATGGGGGCTGCTGAAGCCGCACAGGTGGAAACTGATGAGGTGGCACTTATGGGCACTGATGAAGAGGCACTAATATGCCGCACTTATAGGCACTTATAGGTGGCACTGATATGTGGCACTGATAAGCGGCACTGATGGGGGCACTGGTGGGCACCTATAGGTGGCACTGGTGGGCACAGATAGGCAGCACTGATGGGAAGAATTGATGGACAGCAGTGATGGGCATTGATGGGCAGCAGTGACAGGCATTGATGGACAGCACTGACTGGCATCACTAATGAGCACAGATTGTTGGCACTTCTGGGCACTGATTTCTGGCACTTCTGGGCAAAGGTGGCCACTGATTGCTGGCAGTGGTAGGCACACATTGCTGGCACTGGTGGGCACTTAATAGTAATCAGGGCTCTGATGATCAGTGCCCTGATTACATCCCTAGGTATCCTCTGTGAGGAGATGCCGCTGATTGGCTCTCCTAGCACCGATTACCGGCATTTCCGTGTTTACATGTGACCCACGGCTCTTTACAGAGATCGGAGTTGCGCAGTGTCTTGGCAACACGGCATGCCCCGCGATCGACGCGCTAGGTGCCCCAGTGGGCGCGTGAGAGCCGCACCACTCAGTCATCATTTGACGGTGGGCGGGCGGCAAGTGGTTATTCAGGTTTACAGATTTAGGTTCAGAATACTTTATTATGGTAATCCCAAAGAGAAATTATTGAATTTGTTTGACTAGAGAGTGTCACCTAGTCAGCACGTGTTGGAAAAAAACACGTTCTGGTTCAATAGGAATTTGACATTCAGCGTGCAACAAGAATGTCCATTATACACAGCGCATGCATCACACAACTCAAAACACCAGCGGAATTTATCAGTGGCCCAGCCAATGCATCAAGCAGAGTCACAGGTGTGCAATAATTCTTTCATTCACTGGTCCTGTGCACATGGCAGAATGAGAGAGCCAGAGAAGGCCTGAACTTTGTCGTGTGTCAGGACTTGTTAGTTTCAATGGGTAAACAGACAAAAGTTATTTTTATAGAACTCGGTGTGCTGGGAGGAGGACGGGGGACTTCTGAGTGCATCACATCAAAACCCATTACAATTATACATGGGGTGATTGACAGGCTGAATGACAAGAGTCCGAAACCTCCTCTATACTCATCCAGAAAAGATAGATTGTAAGATAGCGAAGAGACCGAAGACAGATAGATAATGTAGATAGATAGATAGATAGATAGATAGATAGATAGATAGATAGATAGATAAGAGATAGATAGATAGATAGATAGATAGATAGATAGATAGATAGATAGATAGATAGATACGAGATAGATAGATAGATAGATAGATAGATAGATAGATAGATAGATAGATAGATAGATAAGAGATAGATAGATAGATAGATAGATAGATAGATAGATAGATAGATAAGAGATAGATAGATAGATAGATAGATAGATAGATAGATAGATAGATACGAGATAGATAGATAGATAGATAGATAGATAGATAGATAGATAGATAGATAGATAGATAGATAGATATATAGATAGATAGATAAGAGATAGATAGATAGATAGATAGATAGATAGATAGATAGATAGATAAGAGATAGATAGATAGATAGATAGATAGATAGATAGATAGATAGATAGATAGATAGATAGAGATAGATAGATAGATAGATAGATAGATAGATAGATAGATAGATAGATAGATAGATAGATAGATAGATAAGAGATAGATAGATAGATAGATAGATAGATAGATAGATAGATAGATAGATAGAGATAGATAGATAGATAGATAGATAGATAGATAGATAGATAGATAAGAGATAGATAGATAGATAGATAGATAGATAGATAGATAGATAGATAGATAGATAATGTGCCTATTCTGGCACTTCTCTCCTTCATGTAAAAATCATCATTCTTTTGCTAGAAAATTACTCAGAACCCCCAAACATTATATATATATATATTTTTAGCAGACACCCTAGGGAATAAAGTGGCAGTCATTGCACAGTATTTGCGCAATCATTTTTTAAACGCCCTTCTTGGGAAAAAAATACGGTTTCATGAATTAAAAAATAACAAAACAGTAAAGTTAGCCCATTTTTTTTGTATAATGGGTGGGAAAGATGATGTTATGCCGAGTAAATAGATACCTAAATTGTCACGCTTTAAAATTGCGCACACTCATGGAATGACGCCAAACTTCGGTACTTAAAAATCCCCATAGGCGACGCTTTAATTTTTTTACTAGTTTAGAGTTACAGAGGAGGTCTAATGCTAGAATTATTGCTCTTGCTGTAATGTGCGCAGCGATACCTCACATGCGTGGTTTAAACGACGTTTACATATGTGGGTGGGACTTTCATGCACATTCGCTTATGAGCGTGAGCTACTGGGGACAGGGGCGTTTATTTTATATATATATATATATATATATATATATATATATATATATATATCTATATATATCTATATATTTATATTTATTTTTTACACTTTTGTTTACATTTTTTTTATCACTTTTATTCCTATCACAAGGAATGTAAACATCCCTTGTAATAGGAATAGTGTGTGACAAAATTCACTGATCTCATGCTTTCAGTCACGATTACGGCTTTGTTTACTTCCAAGTACCCGGGCGTGACCAGAGGTGTATTTAGGTTTTGTGCTGCCCTAGGCCTGACTAAACTTGTGCACCCCCTAATTTAAATATGACCCACCCCTTCCTGTCACGGCCACACCCTGTGTTTTTTAAGACCCGCTCTGAATTTTTCGAGTGAGGACACTAGTTCTGAGGGCCTGGGGGGGGGGGGGGGGGCAATGGATTCCCTTAATTTACTTAGATCTCCTCTTACTTCCTGGTTGCCCATATGGCTCAGGGCCCCACCCAACAGACAGGAGGTTTGTGCATGGGGGTCAGGTGGACTCCCATCCCTCTGAAAAGAGTCAAAAGTTGCATGCGGATGCCAGAGCATGCATGTTTGCAGCAGGCAGATGTAGTCTGTGACAAAGTAGCAAGGAGCTGATCAAGA
Source organism: Rana kukunoris (assembly GCA_029574335.1). Lineage (NCBI taxonomy): Eukaryota > Metazoa > Chordata > Amphibia > Anura > Ranidae > Rana > Rana kukunoris. The sequence continues at coordinate 460,010,148 of CM056053.1, forward strand.
GTAAGCTAGGAGAGAGCTTGATCCTAAGGAACTCTTTTGGTCTAAGGAGCAGACCTCAGGTAAGGTGGCCAGATTTTTAAAATGAAATCTGGGGACATATTTTTATTTTTACTAGTAATGGCGGCATCAGCAGCTCTCTGCCCACCCCCGCTGCCGCCAGCCTCACAGCGAGTCAAGTATCACTCTTCGGGCCCTGGCTACTACTGGGTGGGGAGCAGAGAAAGATCACTCCACCAGGAAAGGCAAGGAGATAAACAGGCAGGCAGCTGGCCGGGACCTGAGCCAAGGCAGAAGAACATGTGAGCGGAGCTGAATAAGCATACACCCAAAACAGAAGAAATATTCCCTCCTCTCCGACCAGCACATGATCATCAGAAAGGGGCACAGATAATGGAAAAAATACACCCCCTAAGCTAGTAAGAGCGGGGGTGTGTAATCCAGATTTTTTTTTTCTCCACTGACTGTCTTTGAAATTGCACCAGCCCCTGTTCAAATTCAATCCGGGGACAGACTTGGTCTGGGGACAGTGTCCTCAATCCGTGGACTGTACACGGAAGCCGGGATGTCTGGTCACCCTAACCTAAGGCCTAAGCTGGAGTCATGAAGCAGCTGTGTGGCAAGCGAGTAAGCCAGGAGGCTGAAATATTCTGATTGTGCAAGATACAGTAGTGGAACCCCCTACGTGGGCTATTGATATCTTTTGTGAACTTTTCTATTCTTTTAAATAAAAGTGGGCTACCAGCACCTTAAAAAATACAGTTTTGGACTGGTGCACTCATATAAAACGCACCTAGATAGATAGATAGATAGATAGACAGACAGACAGACAGACAGACAGATAGATAGATAGATAGATAGATAGATAGATAGATAGATAGATAGATAGATAGATAGATAGATAGATAGAGATATCTTTGTACTACGTCTAACAGAGTAAAGTACCCCCCACTTGCAGGGCGAGTGGCCCCGGCCATATACCCACCTATGTGTAAGGAGTTTTTTTTTAATCATTATGGAGTAGCAGCAGTTAGCTATGCTGCCCTTACATCTATAGAATTTCATTGGAATGTTCAGACGAGAAAGCATAAAAATTGCTCATCCGACCGCCCCCTTTCACACTTGTAGGACTTCAAAGTCGCGCGATTTTACCGCGATTCACAGCCGTGATTTCAATGAATGCCTGTGTTAGTGGCATCAAAATCGGACCAAAGTAGTGCAAGGACTACTTTGAAGTAGGCACAACTTTAAGTAGTCCTTGCACTACTTTGGTCCGATTTTGATGCCACTAACACAGGTATGAATGGAAGTCATGGAAAATAATGGAGAACGACTTGTCATACGATTTTGCAGTCCAAAATGGTGAGACAAGTCGTATAAGTGTGAAAGGGGACTTAAATGGTGCCTTCATGGACTAGACGAATTTTGAGCGACCTTTCTTTGGAGTACCATAACAATGTCTCAATTTCTGTAGAAAGTTTTTTGTGTGCGAGGAAGTAATGTAATGTTGCATGAACATAAGACTAGATTCAGCTTTTCTTGGCCTGGAGTGAATTCAACGGTTAGAATATTGCTCATTATCATTAGCTTAAACAGAAATCTTGAATCCTTGTCCTTCGATTTTTTTCACATGCTTGGGTCAAAATCAATTGTTGAATCATCCACTTTAAAGCTGAATTCCAGGAATTCAGCTACTTTGTAAAAACTGCAGGCATATCATGATTTAAGCCCAACGAGGTGCCTCCTCACTGCCTGTTTCAACTCCTTAAAACCAGTGTTGCCAACCGTTCAATAATTTTACGGACAGTTTGTAAAAACAGGCACTTTTTTCCCCATTCGTAAATGTCCATGGTTGCGGGAATGTGCCAGTAAAAATAGCCAAGATCTGTTTGGAACTGCACATGGAGATTGGAGGCAGGGGGTGTTTGGAGGCAGAGAGTTATGGTGGCACCGCAGAGGGGGATGGTGGCACCGCAGAGGGTGGGGGATGGAGACAGGGGTTGTTGGTGGCACCACAGAGGGGGATGGAGGCAGGGGATGATTGGAGGCAGGGGGACTGGGGGAGATTGGAGGCAGAGGGAGATTGGAGGCAGGGGGAGATTGTGGCACTGCAGAGGGGGGTGAAGGCAGGGGGTGTTGGTGGCACCACAGAGGGGGATGGAGGAAGGGGATGATTGGAGGTAGAGGGACTGGGGGAAATTGGAGGAAGAGGGAAATTGGAGGCAGGGGGAGATTGTGGCACTGCAGAGGGGGGTGAAGGCAGGGGGGTGTTGGTGGCAGAGGGGGATGGAGGCAGGGGGTGATGTGACTAAATAATTTCCCCTTATTATATCGAAAATAACAAAAATATGATTTTTTACCTTTATATCCACCTTAAATCACATTGCTATTTGCCTAGCGTACTTGTTTGTTGCCTTAATACTAAAATTTGCACCTAAAAATGTAATTTAGTAACTGTTGTGAAATACCAATAAAAACGTGGCTGCGCCAGTAAATTTTGGGTGTCGTGTCAGTAAATTTCAATCTGGTAGGTTGGCAACACTGCTTAAAACCTGCATTGCACAAGGTTGTGGGCCAGTTACTGTTCAGCCCCATTTAGTTGAGTGGGTGGCATTTGGCGGGTGGTACTGCCACCTGAACACAATAGGAAGGTCAATTTTGCATGTGTACACCCCCATTTGCTGCCGTTCCAACTTAAGGGAGAGTGGTTAGCGTGTGGAAAAAAGGTGGTTCAGCCGCATGTTTATACTGCCTCCCAGCCACAAGTGTAAACCTAGGGCCAGATTCTCGTAGATCGGCGCATCTACGAGCGGGGCGTAGCGTATCCCCCCATAAATCAAAGGGGGCGGCTTGTATTTAAATTAAGCGCGCTCCCGTGCCAAACGAACTGCGCATGCGCCGGCCGTAAATGTAGCCCAGTGTGCATGTTCCGTAGTACGCCGCAAATACATTGGTTGCGACGTGAACGTAATTAACGCACAGCCCTATTCGCGACGAGTTACGTAAACGTTGTAATCGACGAAAAAACCCGACGCTGTCCGACGGCCATTTTTAACATGGCTTACGCTGGACCTACGCAAGGTTACCCCTCATATAGCAGGAGTCACCTTACGCTTACGGAAACTACGGAAACTACGGCGATGCGGCGCAAAAACATTCGGGAATTGGCGTATAGGCTCATTTGCATATTTAACGCTGAAATCGACGTAAACGCCACCTAGCGGCCAGCGTATTATTGCATTTAGGATCCGACGGTGTAAGATTATTACGCCAGTCGGATCCTAGCCTAATTCCGGCGTATCTTGTTTTCTTGTATCTGTAGATACACCGGCGTAATTCTTTTGAGAATCTAGCCCCTAGTCTTAAAGTTAAAAATACTCACTTTCCAATGCAGAAGTTGCTATACACTGCCCAGTAAGCCAGCTACTGGATTTCCATAGAACGGCTAGCGTTGAGATAGCCTCTTCATGGTTGGTGCACATGGCCTGAAACCCCATAGGCTGCAGTTCATTCTTATCTCTCCCATCACTTTGACAGAAATTCTAATCCAGCCATTCATAACCAGGGTTTCGTTGAAGCCTAGGGTTGCTCTAGAATTTTTTAATGATTCCTTCAGCTGAGGCTAATTGACCTCCCCTTCAGATGGTGCCAATATAGTTCCAGAGCCAGCAGGAGGATACCAATGATCTCTTTAGCTGACTATAATGGTGGTATTCTGACCACCACTGTAAGAAAGGGCATTCTTCCCATTGACAACCAATGTGAGGGGCATATTCCTAGATCATTCTTGTAGGGCAGGTATGTCCAAAAGTCCAGCCTGTGGTCTGGTTTCACACGGCCCCACTAGTAATTTGGATATATATATTGTGAGGGAATTAGCTCGGTAGCGGGTGTGTGTGACCCCCTGGGTGGGTTCTCTACACGCTGAACTGTACAAAAAGGCAGTTGAGGATGACTGAAAACAAATGATATGGTTTATTTTTCCATCTTGCGGGATACACGTGCAAGCATCAAAACAGCATAAACAAAACAAAACATAAAATAAACCCTTGCCACTTGGGGCGTCTACCTTCCCAACACAGGAACCTACATATTGAGTCTGGCACAGCCTACTGCTGGGCAGACACTGCTGGTCCTACAGCAGAAAACAAAAAGTCTCTTTGATATTTCTCACACAGAAATATCCATCAGCACCTCACCTCTTCAGTACTGGTTGTGACTGCTCCTTCACTCACACAGCCTCAGGATGCAGCAATCAGTCGTCATCCTTAGGCTGTCTTTATAGGGGCGTTAATTGTTTAATTCTGAACAGCTGAAACCTTGTAACGCCCCAAACCTCTCTGGCCATCTCTGCAGCCGACGCCCAATAGTAATTGGTGTATTGTCTAAACAAGGCAGAAATATATCTCCCGTCTGTGACAACACACACACAGATTTACCTGACTTCCTGTCACAATATGTTTTGTGGCCCCCAAAAATTCCTGAGCGCCCCACAAAAGATATATACTGTATTTATTATTTCTCAGAGGGGACGGGGCGCCGGGACGTGTTCCATCAGATTACATTCAGGAGAATCTCCTGTTTACTTGGCGGTCTCTGTAATATGAAGTCCCATCTCCTGGGCTGGCATTGGACCACTGTTCTGTCTATCATAGGAGGTGGGACTTTGTATCAAAGAGTCTGCCGAGTAAACAGGAGATTCTCCTGTATGTAATCTGTTGGCACTCGTTACGTCCCCTCCCTGTCTCCTCCGAGGCTGCAGATGGGCATGGATCGGGCAGCACTGATGTCAATGGTAAGGCTGCATTCATGAAATAGGGAAAATAAGTTGTTGGGACTTTAATTGAAACAGAACACTAGGGCAGAGTGAATCAATCCATATAAAAACATTTTTTATTAATGGCATGCTAGGGCACAATGCAGTGTAGGTAAACAGGGTAGATCAATAAATTAGTTACAATGTATAACAGAAGCATGATTGGTAAATCATATAGCAATCTAATAATAGCATAAACAAACATAATAACACATGATGAACAATGAAACCAGCAATGTGACCCAGAATGACATATAACCATGATAACTAGTAAAATACAATTGATGATTCAGACAATATCAAGCCTATAGTAGTAAGCATCTTCACTGTGACATGACAGCTATATTGTTTGTTCATATGCTCGACGCGTTTCGTGGAATATCTCCACTCATCAGGTTCCGCTAGGGACTGGGGTAAACTACAGTAAATGATAGTTGATAATGAGAAACTAAATAATGGTAATTAATTAGAAAGGGAAGAGAGGGAACACTACATGGTGATTCCTAACAATCTTAACTATGGGTATTTGGTAAAACAGTAAAACAGTATAAGCAGTAAATAAGGCAGCATTTATGGCAATGGTGAGGCTGCAAATTTAGAGGCTGCATTCATGGCAATAGTGAGGCTCCATTCCGAGGCTGCATTCATGGCAATGGTGAGGCTGCATTCCTGGCAATGGTGAGGCTGCATTCATGGCACTTGTGGGGCTGCATTCATGGCAATGGTGAGGCTGCATTAATGTCATAGTTGAGGCTGCATTCGTGGCAATGGTGAGGCTGCATTCATGGCAATAGTGAGGCTGCAGATGGGCACTGATTAGACTGCATTGATGGGCACTGACCCTTATTTTGCTTCACAGTTCTTTATTTAAAATAGTTTTTTTTTTCCTTAAACTTCCCTCTTAAAGTGAAGGTGCGTGTTAAACTCCAATAAATACGGTATATCCAAATAACACGCCTGAGCTCATCCTTAGACTCTTCACCACACAGAGCCACAAGGGCAAGATAATTCTTGTTGGGCAGTGTATTAGTTCATTTGCATTTAATTTAATGGTTCAAAGAATGTCAGGGAAAATGTTCGGCCCTCACACATGTTCACTTCATTAAGTCTGGCCCTCTTTGAAAAAAGTTTGGACACCCATGTTGTAGGGGTTCACTGAGACCTGAAAATTATTTCAAGGGTTCCTCTGGGGGTAAAAAGTTTAAGAAATGCTGATCTAATTTTTCTCCAGTCCGTCGAAAGGCATTTGAGGCAAAAATGTTCCTAGAGTACTACTTTAATAAAAAATTATTGAAAAGTTTTACCAAATGAAACCCGGCACATAAACCAAATTAGATCACCAGTCACCCTTAAAGACACTGTCCCAATAAAATCCAAGAGGGAAGGTAATTATTTTCTAAATTAACACCTCGCCTGACTAATAATTTCAATCTTATCCACATGATACATGAAAGTGTAATATTATTATACGGGCTTCGATCTCCGGAGGCAATTAAAGTATTTTTAGCCTCCATACTGTACAATATTAATGAACTCTCATCTTGGTGCAGTAAATGTAAATTGTAACGTGTGTGGAACCCTCCAGGGTAGCATTAGCATGTTATGTCTTCGTTTACACTAATTTATTTATAGCTTAAGAGAGTTCCTGCTTAGGCGGAAGCATTGGAGAGATTCCTTCTTAAAAAGAATGTTAATTTAAATTGAAACAGTTCTGAAAAGTCACTTCTAGGTTAACTATATACATTACGAGGAACTTAACAAACTTTTGCCTTGTCTACTATTATAATGTAGATCAGCTTTACTTCAACTTTTTACCCCAATGGAACCTTTGAAATAATGTTCAGATCTCAGAAAACTCATGCTAAAATTAATTTATTGGGGTTCATTCTGCAGCAGGCCCCTTACAGTGGTGGTCAAAATATACCACCCTTATAGACAGCTTAAAAGATCATTTGGTATTGGCTTTTCCAAGTGGCATTGCACCGAGAACCATGGAGGCACCATCAAATAGAAACTCAATCATCTGCAGGTCAAAGAACCTCAAGCAACCTCTAGAACAGTGGTTCTCAACCTGGGGGTCGAATGATGATTTGCCAGGGGTTGCTGAATCCTGGGCTGTTTCCGAAGCCTGTACTGCTCTCCCAGCCTTTTTGCAGATGCCCAGCAGGGCTGTCCCTGGAGCATGTGTCTGCCCAGTTGGGCTGTTCCTGGAGCCCACACCGCCCAATCCAACTCTTCACAGCCGCCCATTCACTTCACGGAATAGCTCAGGGGCAGAGACTAGAGGTCAGCTGACTGGTGAGGAATGTGAAGTGGGAGGGGCTGGAGGAGACCCTATCTCCTGATTTTGGCATAGGTGTCACTGCTATGAGACACCACCAAGTCAGAGAAACAGTGAGTAACATTACCTGTGATTATAGTTCTCAGATCAGCAGATGACCTTGATCAAGAGCACCTAAGAGCACTCCCCCTAGCACTGCCACTTATCCCATTCCCCCACCAAGGAGTAAGAGAAGGAATAAAAATAAAGAATACATGGAGGGGAGAGAAAAAGAGGAGGAAGAACAAAGAAAAAGGGAGAGAAAGAATAAGAGAACAAGAAAGACAGAGAGAGAGAGAGAGTGATGGGGGGAAAAAACTAAAAATTAGGATAGAGAGAGATAAAAGGGAAAGGAAGGAGAACAAAGAGAGAGAGAGAGAGAGTGAAACATCCTAAAATGTACTGTACCATAAGAAATTTTAATACTGTACGATTGGAAGGAACTCAGGGAGTGCTAATTGTGGGTTAGGGGTGCAAATTACTTGTCTTGCCTGGGTGCTGACAAACCCTGCTACATAAATAATTTTACCGTTAGGGATCCCCACAAATTTTATCAACAGGTCATGGCACTAGAAAGACTGAGAACAACTGCTCTAGAAGAACCCTAGTGTTCCATGGAACCCTGGTTGAAAATGGCTGCTGCAGATACTGAGCTGGGCCATTCCAGGGCACTTGATAAAATCTTGATAAAATAAGTGCTGGTGGGAGGTTCTGCGTCTTTGGTGTTGAAGTCACAAACACGGAGCAGCAAAGGTAAAAATCCCATTATAGCAAACCTTATGAGATGCCTCCAAATTAGCTGCAATGATATTGGTAGATGATCAGCAGTGGTCTGTATACACCTTATGTGCTATCCTAATAACTCATACATTTATGTAAGTGTAGCATTACCCCCAGGGAAGCTGCTGGATTTTTGGGTGGCACATTACCTAATGGGTCCTCCGAATTCCTAGGGGTGAATGATGCGTATTGCATATAGTAGAAGTAATGGAATCTCCATGACAGGTGCTCTTTGCTGTGCTCTTTATTACCCAGCCGGGTAAAAACAGTAAACTTGTGGTGAGGAAAGTAAAGTTGAAGAAGAAGAGAGAACAGCAGATTCAGGCATGGTGATAGGAAACAGTCCTGCTCCCAAATGTAACACTTGTCTGCTCCACTCCCGCCGGAGTGGGTTTAGTGTACCCGGACAGGCCTCTATCACTGACCTGGCAGCCAGAGTATCACTCGGATAATTGTAGGATGAAGTCTCTGCCACAGACCCTCCTTGGTGAACTTGAACTTGAGGAAATAGTCTTGAACTTGAGGAAATAGTCTCTGCCACAGACCCTCCTCGGTGAGTCTCAGAAAGACACCTCTGCCACAGGCCCTCTCTGAATTGAATTCTTGTAGATATCCCTCCTTTTATAGGTTACGCCCGGATCTCCTTCAACTTGTCGCCCAGGTGCCGACTGACAGATGATCAATCCCTCAGTGTCTGGCTACCTTGATCCCCGGTGGTTTGTCCAGGCCCTTTTGGACCGCCAGCCTCTCAATGGCGCTCCTCAGACTGACTCCCCACCGAACAGCAGTACAGCTTGGGATCTTCAGAAGTGGGAACCCAGTCACTCACTGGGTCCCTGTCGCAGTTCAGATGCTCCAGGCCAGCATGGCCCCGGAACCAGGAACACCGCGTGGCACAGGTAGGCCATATCGCCGGGGCGCCGTGATGTGGTCACCCTAAAGGTGGGTGCCACACTGGACAAAGAAGACCCAGAACCAATGGCGACTGCCTCATAAATACCCCTCCCCAGCATGCACGGCGAGGACAAACCCTCCTGATTGGCTGCTGGGAAAGAGCACCCAAACCCCGACTCCACTGCTGCCACCTGCAGAACCGGAGTTGGAAGAACACCCCAGTACAACAGAATGGGCTCACAGCATAGCCAAGCTGAGACAGAGATCCTGTTTTGCACTTAACAATCTGGATCAGAGTCTAACTACACTCTGATCTACCCTTAAATTTAACTAGCACCAGTACCATAAAGTACACAGGCGCTACATAAGTTAAAGTATTTAGATAGATAGACAGGCAGACAGACAGACAGCAATGAGAATAGATTGAAAGTTACAGCACTAAAACCTTTCCAGCCATCTCTTCCAGATCCGACCCACAATCCTTTGCTGTAATGAGACAGGGGGTCGGAAATGATCAATGACTCCTACAACTGTTTGTACAATTGACGTAAGTGGATAGCGGGGACCTTCTCACCTCAATTAGTTCCCTCTAACACCGACCAAGTAAACAGGAATCTTTGATCATGCACTCCTATGTTGCCCGCTTCTTATTACCAATGTACAGTGCAAACAACATCAACAAGCAGTGCTCTATTAAGAGAATTCATCATTTACTGTGGATCCCGGACAGGGGTAATAGTAGCCTGCGCTGGCCTTTGTTTGGTGAATTAATTATTCCTGATACACAAAGCATTCCTAGATATTTCACAAAGACCCCATCGATGCAATTGATCATTGGCCTAGGCATGACAGCTTATATGTTCGCCTTTCCACCCTGATTACATTTCTGGATCAGCCAACCTTTCCGCCTCTAAGCATTTTATTGAAGTTTTTCTTTCTTTTCATTCCTTAGCCAACTCTGAAGAGCTGAAGGAAATTGTTCACATAGTATACCGACAAATACTTTTTAATAGGATGAACTCAGATCTTTGGAGTTGCTGCTACCTACCTTTTTAAAACGGAACTAAACTCTCTCAATCAACATGAACTATTTTTAATCCTTATACCGATGCCATTAGTAAATATATAGTAAGGTATATTATATGTAGCGGATCTATCTGTCTGTCTGTATACGTATAAAGCCCTGTACACGCGATCGGTTTGTCCGATGAAAACAGACCGATGGACTTTCATCAGACAGATCAATCGTGTGTGGGCCCCATCGGTTTGTTTTGCGTATTCGAAAAAAAATAGAACATGTTTTAAAATGTTGTCATGGACATGCAATAATGTCTGGCATGTCTCCATAAGAGGCCTGATTCTCTTATGGCTGACTTTTTATCATCTCTCCTTCCTGTATGGCCTCACCCCAGGCCATCCCAGGAAGTCTATATTAACTGTTGCACTGCAGGTCTGCTTTTCTGTTCAACCGTGTTGTTAGCTTAGTTCCTGTCTGCAGTGTGCTATGTTTACCTTCCTGTGTACCGTTTTTGTCTCGTCCCTGACTTCTCCTGTTTGCCTGTGACCCTGACCTTTTGCCAGTCCCTCGGTTACCCTTGTCTGCCTGTTGCGCTGACCTCGGCTTACCCATCACCATTCCTTGTCCTGGTTGCTGCTTCCCTTCTCTCCCTGTGGAGCGTGACCTAGGGGATTCCAGGGGTCGCGACCTGGATCCAGCTGCAGCGAAGGCCATCCTCACCACTAGAGGCTCTGGTGAACACAAAGCTGGGTCTTAGACTCTGCGCCCTGGGGAATTTTGGGTTCGCTTCCTCTCTGATTGCAGCAGTCGGTATAGGGTTCACTACCCTGTGGTGCATCCCTGACCCCAACGGGGTGCACTTGTCACAGGTGACCTGACAAATTTTCCTATGGATAAAAAAACAATAGAAAAATCCGAAGGTCTGTATGGAACTTCATCGGTCAAAAATCCAGGCATGCTCAGAATCAAGTCAACGCATGCTCGGAAGCATTGAACTTCATTTTTTTTTGTCGTAGTGCTGTACGTCACCGCGTTTGGACACGATCGGATTTTTGACTGATGGTTTGTAGGCAAGACTGATGAAAGTCAGCTTCATCGGATATCTGACGAAAAAATCCATCGGATTAGATTCCATTAGATATCCGATCATATGTACAGGACTTTTCTCTTGCCAAGTACCAGAGAATTGCGTTGCTTGCTTCGCACTGAGCTCTCTGCTCCCCAGAGGGCTCCACCCGTCTTCCTTAACAACACCTCCCCTCTGTTTTTGTCTTTCTTTATTTTCTCTCTCTCTTTTCCTTCCTCCTATGATTATTCCCTCTTTCTCTTCCCACATCTTTCATTTTTCTTTCATCGCTTGTTTTTCCTTTAGTTACACCTTAACCATTATAGTCCCAAGCCTCTTTTTAAATGTAGTTGTGGGCATTGATAGGTGGCACTGTGGGCCACACAAGTTAAAAACAGTTTTATTTGCTAGAAAAATACTTAGAACCCCCAAACATTCTATATATTTTTTTCTAACACCCTAGCAGGGATCTCCAAACTATGGCCCTCCAGTTGTTCAGGAACTACAATTCCCATCATGCTTAGTCATGTCTGTGAATGTCAGAATTTTACAATGCCTCATGGGAAATGTAGTTCCGAAACAGCTGGAGGGCCGTAGTTTGGAGATCCTTGCCCTAGAGAATAAAATGGCGGTCGTTGCAAAACTTTCTGTCACACCGTATTTGTGCAGTAGTCTTACAAGCGTATTTTTTTGGGGGGAAAAAAATAAACTTTTTTTAATTAAAAATTAAGACAACATTAAAGTTAGCCCAATTTTTTTATATTGTGAAAGATAATGTTACGCCGAGTAAATTGATACCCAACATGTCACGCTTCGAAATTGCGCCCGCTCATGGAATGGCGACAAACTTTTACCCTTTAAAATCTCCATAGGTGACGTTTAAATAATTCTACAGGTTGCATGTTTTAAGTTACAGAGGAGGTCTGGGGCTAGAATTATTGCTCTCGCTCTAACGATCGTGGTGATACCTCACATGTGTGGTTTGAACACCGTTCTCATATGCGGGCGCTGCTCACGTATGCGTTCGCTTCTGCACACAAGCTCTTTTTTTCTTATTTATTTTACCTTTATTTTTTTATTTTTTCACTGTTCTTTAAAAAAAAAAATGGTGTCACTTTTATTCCTATTACATGGAATGTAAACATCCCTTGTAATATAAAAAAGCATCACAGGTCCTCTTAAATATGAGATCTGGGGTCAAAAAGACCTCATATATACACTAAAATGCAGTAAAAAAATAAATAAAACATTTTGTCATTTGAAAAAAAAAAAAGACCATTTAAGAACTATGGGCAGATGTGACGTTTTGTCGTTGCTTTCGCCCTGCAATGACTTGGAGACGGGTGGCCATCTTCCCCTCACTCGTCTCCATGTCAGGCTAGGAAGACAATGTCATTGTCTCCGCCGCTACTGAGGGCACCAGATCGCGGCGGGAGGGGATGCCCTCTCCCACCACCGATAAAAGTGATCTTGCGGCGAATCCGCCACAGCATCTATTAAATCTTCTGCCCTTGTTGTTGTTGTTTTAACTTTAGATAGTAAAACATTTTGTTTCTCCCAGTAAATACCTTATACGGCCCAATTCCTGTTTCTTGTATGGTCATTAGCCTAGGCTTATGATATCACTGTCTTTCACGCATGTGAGAGGTTGTGTTTTGATGGCATGGCACAATGGTGACAATTGATGGCACAGTGGCTGCATTTGATGGCATGGCACAGTGGTTGCGTTGGGCATGGCACAGTGGTGAAAATTGATGCCACAGTGGCTGCGTTTGATGGCACAGTGGTGATAATTGATGGGCCCAGTGAGGCTGCAATTGTTTTTTTTTGGTTGGCGCCACCCTTTAGGATGCTTTTGCTGATATCGTGGTAGTAAAAGACGATTCACGCTTTTCTGTCTGTTACAGTGTGATGAATGTGCTTACTCCATTATGAACGCTAGTTTTACCAGAACGAGCGCTTCCATCTCATACCTTGCTTCTGAGCATGCCCGGGTTTTTCACATCGTTAAAGCCCCCACACGACAATTTTTTACGACGTTAAAAACGGCAACGTTAAAAACGTAGTGAAAAATTAGAGCATGTTCGAAATTTTTAATGCCCATTTTTTACATTGTGAAAAATGCTCTGGAGCCCACACACGGTCGTTTTTAATGACATTTAAAAAAATGCTATTTTTTAGAACCCGAAAAACGCGGTGTACCCGGCATTAAACAAGTAAATAGAATATAACGTTCCTGTCTGTTTATTAATGCTTAGTTCCTGTTGATTAAGAGAGTTTACTTCCACTTTAAAATAACATTGGCTCAAGACCATTATAGTTTTCCTTTAACCACTAGGGGCCCGCGCTATAGCCGAATGACGGCCACAGCGCGGACCTGAAAATCCGGGAGGCCGTCAATAGACGTCCCCCCCTTTGCACGCGCAACACACGCCCTCTGTAGGGTGTACGTGGCGCGTGCTGTGATCACAGAGTCACTGACACTTGGGTGATCAAAGATCCTTGTAAGGGGTGGTCCCTGCCCCTTACCACGTGATCAACTGTCAGCCAATGAGAGCTGATCACATGATGTAAACAAAGGATTGGTAATAGTTTTTTTTCTTCCTTACGCTGACAGCGTGAGGAGAAAAAAAAGCCGATCACCGGCTTGTGTACAAGGGACATCAGTCCCGAAGAAATAGAGGCAATTCTGCCTCATCTGTGCCCTAAAATACCACCTGGCAGTGCCACCTGCCAATGTCACCTGCCAGTGCCCACAGTGCCAACTATCAATGCTCACGAGTGTCACCTATCAATGTCACCTATCAGTGCCACCTAGTAATGCTGCCTATCAGTGTAACCTACCAATGCCCATTATTGCCACCCATCAGTGCCCATCACTGCCACCTATCAGTGCCTATCACTGCCACCTATCAATGCCACCTATTAGTGCCACTTCTCAGTGCCCACCAGTGGCACCTATCAATGCCCTTCAGTGCCACCCACCAGTGCCACCTCTCAGTGCCCACCAATGCCGCCTATCAGTGCCCACCAGCGCCGCCTTATCGGTGCCCATCAATGCAGCCCATCGGTGCCCATTAATGCAGCCCATCGGTGCCCATCAGTGTAGCCCATCAGTGCAGCCTCATCGGCGTATATTAATGAAGGAGAAAAATTACCTGTTTGTAAAATTGTATAACAAAATATAAAAAACTATATATATATATATATACTGTATATATATATATATATATATAAATATATATATATATATATATTAATCTCTCTTTTTAATTTAAAAAATAAATAAATAAATACCACCAAAAGAAAGCTCTATTTGTGGGAATTTTTTTTTATAAAAATGTTATTTGGGTGCAGTGTTGTATGACCGCGCAATTGTCATTCAAAGTGCATCAGAGCTGAAAGCTAAAAATTGGTCTGGGCAGGGGGGGGGGGGGGTTTAAGTGCCCAGTAAGCAAGTGGTTAAAGGTGGAGTAACCCTCGTTACGGTTCCATAAATCAACTTCATGCACTTCTGGATTTTCCTAATCTTGTTTAGCTCTTGATTGATTGGGTGACTCTGTATCCAGAGATAACTTTGGTGTCAATAAACTCTCCTAAATGTACCTCATCCCTCTTCGTTATAATGGTATTTCTATGATTTGATTATTGATTTCTCACACAAATCCTTAATCGGCCTTTTTTTTTTTTTTTTAAGTAAAAACAATGCCCAGTCAATGAGCCGTGCCTTCCAGGAACAATGCTTGATCTTTTGTGACTTTTTATTCTTCACTGGCCTGTGCTTCTGCACAATGTGAGTTAAATGGACCGTTTGGTGTCTTCATATATATTTTCTTTGTGGTCAGAACCAAAATATAACACCAAAGGGTAATTAATGTTCGAAAATGTGTTGTATGCTTGCCAAACCTCTTCAAGCGTTTGCATTAGCATGTATGCATGGGGATGCTTTTACATTTGGTTTTTAACCACTTGACCTCCAGAAGATTTACCCCCTTTATGACCAGGCCATTTTTTTGCAATACGACACTTCATTACTTTAACCAGTTGCGGACCGTGTCACGCAGATATACTGCAGCACTATGGCACTTCAGACTCTCCGACGTTCAGACTCTCCGCCTAATGATCAGCAAGTGCCAGGGAACATTGAGTCTGCGGTACCTGCAGATCAGCCCCCGTTGTGTATAATCACAGACCCGGAAATGCAGGATCACGTCCAAGGTACGTCATCCTGCGCAGGAGAGTCACCTTTCCGCCGTATATGTAAGTTATATGATCGGCAAACGGTTAATTAACTTTATTGCTATTAGAAGAAGGCTAACAAGCCCATTTGTGATGGCTTTGGGCAGTGACATGTCCTCCTTATGTAGGCATCAGGGGTCTAATAGACGTTCCACTTGCCCACACAGAGCCAATTTTTGATACTGTGGTCATATGTTAATGTTACAAAAATATTATGTGATTATAGACAGGCAGCAAGGCTCTCTGAAAGAGATGCTGCCAATTACAAAAATTCAACCCACATGCTTATTTAATGTATCTCACGTGGGGCAGCTAGCAGGAAGTAAAAGAATCTCCATCCTGCTCAATTACGTGGTCATGACGTGTACGGAGAGAGGGCAACAGGAAGACATGTTTATCTACGTGCTTGAGCTGTCTTCATGTCTGTCAGGGACATGGTTGTCACAGTACTGGCAATGTTGCCCAGAACCTCCATGGATGGTTACAGAGGGGTTCGAGATGTGCACGAGCGCGCGCCGCGCATCAGCCTGCATTGACGCACACAAGCTACCATCGGCCCACGTGCAGTATGGCCCATGCGCAACAGCGTGCACGTGGCGTGACTGACATTGGCGCCAATGGCCCTATTTAAGTCAGCCTGTGACTACAGGACAGCGCTGGATTATCTCTTCAGTCTCCTGTGTTCCTTGACCTTGTTCCTTGATCCGTGCTTATCTATGTCACCTGGCTCACCCTGACCTTGCTTCCTGTTCTCCTAGTTTTGACCCTTGGCCTGCTTCCGGACTTTGCATCTGCTTCCTGACCACCCAGCTTGATCCTCGGCTTGTACCTGGATCCTGCTCGTGAGTGACCTTGGCTCACCTCTGTAACTGCTCTGGACTGACCTATCTGTGTTTGACCCCCGGCCTGGGTTCTGGTATCTCCGCTCATCTGAGCACAACAAAGATCAGTTCTGTCTGCTGCAGCCGTCCCTCAGTGGTCAGCTTATTGGACTACAACCAAGCACCTGGCCAACTGTGCTTCTGTGGGCACCACACTCTCTGTCCCCAACTCCAGGGTCGCTCTGCGTGGGAGGGGAGACCTCTTGGCATCTTGATACTCGTTCCTGACAAAGTCTGATGTAGATAGTCATGTGGGGCAGAGGAAAAGGGGAAGTGAACAGCTACCTTCGAATCTACGGGTGGAGAATACACAATGACGATGGTACAGCCGGAGAATCGGCTGCTATCTCGTTGATGCCATTGATGAGAAACTAAATGAATAAAAAGTTGTGCTTACCCTCTCTTACCCTCTCTACGTGCACTTGAACATGTGTAGAAGGTTTTAATCATTAACTGATCATTTGGTCAGACTTTTGCATATATATATATATATATATATATATAATGGTGATCAGTATATGTGATCTTTCAGCTATGACTAAGCACCAGTAAGGGTGTGAAACGCATCAGCCATCCCTGTTCCTGTACCTCTATGTGCTTTATGGATTTTAATTCACATCAATAAAGGTGTATGCATCGGAGTGTGGCCTTCCAGCTTTCCTTGCTTTCACAGAATAAAGCCAGCACCCTTTACTTTTCATGCAGGAAAGGTGTAATCATGGGATTTCTACCTGAAGCGGTATAATACTTTTTCCCTGGAGCCAGCGTGCAATCAAGTCAGCGGATATGACATCAGTAGAATTTTCCCTATGCGTTTCGTCATACGGACGTCATCAGGAGGCACAAGGTACTTTATTTTATTGCTGTTTTACACAAAACATTTTGCACCTGGAGAGGGTAAATAAAACTGTACACTACCAGAAGCTATCCCTGGTTTTTATTTTTATTTCAACACTTAAATGCAAGTGAAGAATTTGATTTAGGTTTTTAACATCGATGAGGAAATACGAAGAAATAGCAGGATCAACAAGGTATTTTATAATGTAGAGGACAGGTACCATTCTAAGCTTGTCATAAAAGGTACAATACATATTTTTTTACTTTAATGACACTTTAAGTTACCACTACCCTCTCCAGAAAAATAAAGATCATTCATGAGGCAGGAGAGCTCCAGCCTTCTTATGGTCCTTCTCCAGACCCTGTACTTTCTGCTTTCAAGCAATGCATCCAGCTTTTTCCCAGAAGCAGCATAAGGTAAGCAGGTGCACTATAACGTAAGATAGGGTGGGGGGCTCAACTTCTGATGGTGGGGTGGCTCTTGACATGTAATGTAATGGGGATGCGATGGACATCTAATCTTACAGATACAACCGACCCTTTTGAGAGCAATCATAATACCGATGCAGCCCGCAATGAAATTGAGTTTGACACCCCTGCTCTACCGTATATGTATTTGCCTGCCTGCTGCCACCACTGCTTCTGTTAACCTCACAGCAGGGAAGAGGGAGGGAGATCCAGAAGGTCTGCACTGAGGGCAGGACCTGGCCAACTATTCTTGTTAACAAGCGAAAGGTTGGGCATTTTCCGCTCCTCATGTAGATCTGCCATATCTCTCACCCTCTTCCCTGCTGTGAGTTTAACAGCAGCAGTGGCGGTGGCAGGCAGGCAAATGCATATACAGAAGAGGAATCCACTCTGCTCACCACTTAAAAGGTGAAATTAATATATGAAAAAGACTCATTACACGCAAAGCAAGATAGTTCAAGCTGTGATTTGTCATAATTGTGATGATTATGGCTTACAGCTCATGAAAACCCCAAATCCACAATCTCAGAAAAATTGAATATTGTGAAAAGGTGCAATATTCTAGGTTTAAAGTGTCCCACTCTAATCAGCTAATTAAAGGGACACTAAAGTCAGAAATGTTTTCTTTTAAAAATAACAAACATGTTATACTTACCTCCACTGCACAGTTCGTTTTGCACAGAGTGTCCCCGAAAGCTGTCTTCTGGGGTCCCTCGGCGGCTGTCTCGGCTCCTCCTCGCAAAAGCTTTCTACCTTCATGCGAGCGAGCTCGCACGGTGGAAAGCTTTTGCGAGCACGCTCCAGTGATACAGCGGCGGCCATAGCCGCCGACTGTATCACTCGGCCCCGCCCCCCCCAGCGCGCCTCGTCATCCGCTGTGATTGAGAGCAGCACCAGCCAATGGCTGCGCTGCTATCAATCCGCCCAGCCTAGCCAATCAACGGCCAGGCTGGGAACCGAACAGGACAACCAGCACGAGCACCAGACTTTCGAGGGGTGAGGTAAGTAAAACGGGGGCTTAGGGGGGGGCCGGTGCTGTCAGATGTTTTTTTCACCTTAATGCATAGGATGCATTTGGTAAAACAACTTTTACCTTTACAACCCCTTTAAGCCATAACACCTGCAATGGGTTCCTGAGCCTTTAAATGGTCTCTCAGTTCAGTAGAAATCACAATCATGGGAAAGACTGTCAGGTCAGACAGTTGTGCAGAAAACCATCATTGACACCCTCCATAAGGAGGGAAAGCCTCAAAAGGTAATTGCAAAAGAAGTTGGATGTTCCCAGAGTGCTGTATCAAAGCACATTGATAGAAAGTTGTGTGGAAGGGAAAAGTGTGGGGAAAAAAAGGTGCACAAGCAGCAGGGATGACCGCAGCCTGGAGAGGATTGTCACGAAAAGGCCATTCAAAAGTGTTGGGGACTTTCACAAGGAGTGGACTGAGGCTGGAGTCGGTGCATCAAGAGCACCACACACTGACGGATCCTGGACATGGGCTTCAAATGTCGTGCTGACTTAATTTTCCAGCAGGACTTGGCACCTGCCCACACTGCCAAAAGCACCAAACCTGGTTCAATGACCGTGGGATTACTGTGCATGATTGGCCAGCAAACTCACCTGACCTAAACCCCATAGAGACTCCCTGGGGCATTGCCAAGAGAAAGATGAGAGACATGAGACCCAACAATGCAGAAGAGCTGAAGGACACTATTGAAGCATCCTGGTCTTCCATAACACCTCAGCAGTGTCACAGGCTGATCACTTCCATGCCACGCTGCATTGAGGCAGTGAGGGGAGGGCCCAAACCAAGTACTGAGTACATATGCATGCTTCTACTTTTCAGAGGACCGATATTGTTCTATGTACAATCCTTGTTTTATTGATTGCATGTAATATTCTAATTTTCTGAGATTGTGGATTTTTTTTTTTTTATGAGCTGTAACCCATAATCATCACAATTATGACAAATCACGGCTTGAACTATCTTGCTTTGCATGTAATGAGTCTATCTCATATATTAGTTTCACCTTTTAAGTTGCATTAGTGAAATAAATGAACTTTTGCACGATATTCAAATTTTTCGAGTTCGACCTGTAGAAAGGTGTTGTGGTCAGATGTCCAAAAAGCTCTTAATTGGCATTCAACATTATCACAAATGTGTTCAGTAGGGTTGAGTTCAGGTCTCTGTTCAAACCATGTGGGTTCTCCACCACAAATCCCTTAAACCATATCTATATGGAGCTGGCTTTGTGCACTGGTGCACAGTCATGCTGGAACAAAAAAGGGTCTTCCCCGGACTGTTACAACAAGTTGTCTGTAGCAGCCTTTCTCAATCTTTTTACTTATGACACATGTGCTCTAGAGGAACCCTTGAAACTATTTTAGGTCTCAGGGAACCCCTGTTAAAATTTGTTAATCAGGAACAGCGGGAAGAATGCCTCTTACATTGGTGGTCACAATGACAACCTTACTGTAAATGAGTCTAAAGAAATGTACCTATACCTATTACCATTGTACCTATACAGTACTAGGAGCAAGGTGTAATGTACAATGTATGTACCATATATACTCGAGTATAAGCCGACCCGAATATAAGCCGAGGCACCTAATTTTACCGGAAAAAAATGGGAAAACGTATTGACTCGAGTATAAGCCTAGGGTGTGCATCTGCATGCCTCACTGTGCCTCACTGTGTCCATGACTCACTGTGCCCATGCCTCACTATGCCCATGCCTCACTATGCCCATGCCTCACTGTGTCCATGACTAGACTGACGTTTAACATGGGAGTCTATGGAAGGGGTGCCAGGCTTTGAAAAATTGGTGCTCCCCAGCCGTAGGTCCCACAGACAACACTTGAAGAGGAGGGATGGGGCTACATGTGTGCCAAGTTCTGGGTCCAGGGGACCTACGACCGGCCAGTACCGGGTCCCCAAAGTCACCAGGGAAATGACCGTTTAACATGGGAGTCCATGGAAAGGGTGCCCGGCTTTGAAAAGTCAGTGCTCCCCGGCCGTTGGTCCCCCAGACAAAAAACGTTGCACTCTTGTAGAGGAAGAGTGGGGCTACATGTTGGGGTTCAGGGGACTTACAGCCAGCTGGTACTGGGCCCCTAAATCCAGGAGATCTGGCACAAAAAGTTGTATAAACGAGGGGGGCATTTTCAGCCCAAAAAAATTCTGCTGAAAAACTCGGCTTATACTCGAGTATGTACGGTACTTTATTATACAGCACTAGGCTAATATATAGTTGACAATAATTTATCCAAAGAGAGAGGCTGACAAAAACACACATTCCCCCATGGGACCATTATCGTAAAGGCCAATTAATCAATAGCAAGTTAAAAAATAACCTACGGTGCAGCAAACATGTGACCCAGCGGAAGGAAAGAAAATGGAAGCGGGGCACAAGCTGGCTGATTGTGGATCAATATTTAGCAGCTCCAACCTCCTAATTGTCTCCAGGGTCCAAGGAAAGTGACTGCACTCCAACTACCAGCTCAACTAAAACAATTAAATCACAGAAGAAAATCAATTATCTGTCTGCATGGTTCATCATATTGTTCTGTGTACGCTAAATCGTGTTTAATGGCTATATTAAAGCACGCACCCCTTGATATAAAAAAAAACAATGATTATCATGCATGTCCTAATGAGCGTCATCTAAGAACTTATTTATTTTTGACAACTACCCCTAACTGTGTGCAAGTATTTCTGAAACCACCCTGTGTGCTTTGAAAGCTTAAAGCCTATTTCTAGACGGGATCTTTTTTTCCTCGTTTTTGGATAAAGTGTGGAAGTCAAGTTTCTTTTATTCCTGTCTTTGTCCCCATTGGGGAGATTTACCTCTCTATTTATGCATGTGACCATTGTCACCAAGAGAGAAAATAAGGGGGAATCCCAAACTTTAAAGCTCTCCCTCAAAAAGAGCTAAGGGCATATCTCCCAATGGGGAAACCTTCCCCCAGGGACAACTGTCTAAGGCCTCGTACACACGATCAAATCTGTCTGCTGGAAACGGTCTGCTAGACCATTTCAGCAGACAGATTCGATCGTGTGTACGGGCTAACAGACGGATTTGGCCACCCGACAGATTTCAAAGCATGCTTTTTGAAATCTGTCGGCTGGGAACCCGTCCGCCCGACATGTCTGCTGGTTAGTATGCTAACCAGCAGACATGTCTTCTCGCACACGCGCCGAATGGTTTAGACGCATGCGCGGAAGTGTTTTACTTCCTGGTGCGGTGACGTGGCGGCGTCAACGTCACCGCCACGTCACCGACACGTCAGCGCGTCGTGTGTACGAGGCCTAATATGGTTTTCCCCTTATGTGGGAGATTTCCTCTAACTTCCTGTTGCATCTCTGGGACAGGAAGTGCAGGAAAAAGGTTGCCAGTACACAAAAAAAATAACCTGGCAGGGCTATACATACACTTTAACCCTTTCGCTGCCAGAGCTCTCCAAAAGACCCTGCATGTCTCCTCTGGGCTCCACTGAATGTATTGCAATGCAGATCGCTTTGCAATACATTTCCTCCCAGCTATGTTAGCAGGGAACACTGAGAGGCTGACCCAGATGTGACGTCATACACGTCGCTTTCCAGGTCACAGCAAGAAGGGGAAGAAAGCGGATATGTGTCTAAACTGCTGGCAACAAAAGTGAGTACACCCCGAAGGCCTCGTACACACGAGGCAATAGATTTGTTCAAAACGGTCTGTCCGACCGATTTGAACAAATCTGTCTGTTTGGATTTTGGTTTGCTCGCGTGTACACACGAGCAAACCAAAATCCCCGCCAGCAGACGGCGCGCTGACGTGTCGGTGACGTGGCGGTGACGTTGACGCCGCCACGTCACCGCACCAGGAAGTAAAACACTTCCACGCATGCGCCGAATCCATTCGGCGCCGGTGCGAGACGACATGTCTGCTGGTAAGTGTACTAACCAGCAGACATGTCAGGCGGACGGGTTCCCACCCGATAGATTTCAAAGCATGCTTTGAAATCTGTCGGGTGGCCAAATCCGTCGGCTCGCCCGTACACACAATCGAATCTGTCTGCTGGGATGGTCTAGCAGACCGTTTCCAGCAGACAGATTTGATCGTGTGTACGCGGCCTAAGTGAAAATGTCCAAATTGGGTAAAATTAGCCATTTTTCCTGCCCGATGTTATGTGACTCATTAGTTTTACAATGTCTCCAGTGTGAATGGGGAGCAGGTGGGTTAAATTTAGTGTTATCGCTCTCAATCTCTCATACTGGCCACTGAAAGTTCAACATGGCACCTCATGGCAAAGAACTCTGAGGATTTGAAAAGAAGAATTGTTGCTCTATGAAAAGATGGCCTATGCCAGTGAAAATTAACATTTTCACCCCAGGGGCCAGATTCTTATACCTGTCGGCGTAGCGTATGCTATTTACACTACGCCGCCGCAACTTACAGGAGCAAGTGCCGTATTCTCCAAGCACTTACTCCGTAATTTGCGACGGCGTAGTGTAAATGGCCTGGCGTATCCTAGTGTAATTCAAAGGGGGCGGCTTGTATTTAAATTAAGCGCGCATGCTCCATAGTACGCCGCAAATACATTGGTTTCGACGTGAACGTAATTAACGCACAGCCCTATTCGCGACGAGTTACGTAAACGACGTAAACAACGGAAAAACACGACGCTGTCCCAACGTCCATACTTAACATGGCGTACGCCGGGCCTACGCAAGGTTACCCCTCATATAGCGAAGTAAACCTTACGCAAACAACGTAAACTACGACAACGGGGTGCAAATACGCTCGGGAATTGGCATATCAGGCTCATTTGCATATT
The DNA here is from genome assembly GCA_029574335.1 of Rana kukunoris. Taxonomy (NCBI): domain Eukaryota; kingdom Metazoa; phylum Chordata; class Amphibia; order Anura; family Ranidae; genus Rana; species Rana kukunoris. The sequence continues at coordinate 460,033,276 of CM056053.1, forward strand.
CGACGCAGAAATAGACGGGAACGCCACCTACCGGCCAGCGTAACATTGCAACTTAGATCTCAAGTCGGATCTAAGCAAAATCTATGCGTAACTGATTAGAAGAATCAGTCGCATAGATACCCAGCTGAAAAAACTGAGATACAACGGCGTATATGGAGCTATGCTGTCGTATCTCTTACGAGAATCTGGCCCCAGATGTTTTGTAACTACATTTCCCATGATCCTCATGCAGATGTGTAGTTGAGCATCATGGGAAATATAGTTCCAAAACATCTGGGGTGCCAAGGTTCGCCATCCCCAAGGCTATAAGAAGATTGCCAAGACCCTGAAACTGAGCTGCAGCACGGTGGCCAAGACCATACAGTGGTTTACCAGGACAGGTTCCATTTAGAATGGGCCTTTGCCTGGTCAACCAAAGAAGTTGAGTGCACATGCTCAGCGTCATATCCAGAGGTTGTCTTTGGGAAATAGACGTATGAGTGCTGCCAGCATTGCTGCAGAGGTTGAAGGGGTGGGGGGTCTGCCTGTCAGTGCTCAGACCATACGCCGCACACCGCATCAAATTGGTCTGCATGGCTGTCATCCCAGAAGGAAGACTCTTCTATAGATGATGCACAAGAAAGCCTGCAAACAGTTTGCTGATGACAAGCAAACTAAGGATTACTGGAACCATGTCCTGTGGTCTGATGAGACCAAGAGCATGATCCCCTCCATTCAGAGACTGGCCGCAGGGCAGTATTCCAACATAATGACCCCAAAACACACCTCCAAGGCGACCACTGCCTTGCTAAAAAAGTTGAGGGTAAAGGTGATGGACTGGCCAAGCATGTCTCCAGACCTAATCCCTATTGATCATCTGTGGGGCATCCTCAAACAGAAGGTGGAGGAGCGCAAGGTCTCTAACATCCACCAGCTCTCTGATGTCGTCATGGAGGAGTGGAAGAGGACTCCAGTGGCAACCTGTGAAGCTCTGGTGAACTCCATGCACAAGATGGTTAAGGCAGTGCTGGAAAATAATGGCGGACACACAAAATATTGACACGTTTTGCCCAATATGGATATTTTCACTTAGGGGTGTACTCACTTTTGATGCCAGCGGTTTAGACATTAATGGCTGTTTGTTGAGTTATTTTGAGGGGACAGCAAATTTACACTGTTATACAAGCTGTACACTCACTACACAACATTGTAGCAAAGTGTCATTTCTTCAGTGTTGTCACATAAAAAAATATAAAAAAATATTTACAAAAATGTGAGGGGCGTACTGACTTTTGTGAGACTGTACTTCTATTGGTCCAAGCTGGATCAATGTAACAATGCAAAAATAGCCATACCTAAAATTCTTCTTAAACTCCATCCAAACCTTTTCTTTCATTTTGGATACAGCAGGGAAGGGTTGAACCTTTGTCAGGTTTTTATTGCAACAGTATGTCTATTTGGGGAGATTGTCAGAGCAGGAAGTTTCAGGAAATCTCTTCAAAGGGGACACAGAAACAGGCCCGTCAGAACCCTACAGGCAAACCAAGCAATTGCCTGGGGGCCCCGAGCTGGCCAGGGGCCTCAGCAGGTAGGGCCCTTGCCGCACCGCTGCTTCCTCCTGCAGTCCGGTCGGCGGTGTACCATAACCGCGTGGTACAGGAGAATCAGATTCCTGTTCCCGGCCGGACTGACAGGAAGTGCACACACTGCGCGTTCACTTCCTTTCAGTCCGGCCCCGGGAACAGCAAACTGAATCTCCTGTACCGCGCGGTTATGGTACACGGCCGACCGGACCGCAGGAGGAAGCAGCGGTGCGGCAAGGGCCCTCCCTGCTGGGGCCCCTGTGCGGACACCAGGATAGAGGTAAGTTGACAAAAACAAACACCCCCCGCTTCTCAACTAGAAAAGTGATTTTTTATTTTTTTTTGCTTGGGGCCCCCTAATGTCTTCAAACGGCCCTGCGCAGACAAAACACATTTTTATTAGTGTGAGAATGCATTTGAATTGCTTCCAAAGACTTACTGGTGGGGTAACTGGCTCCAGTGTATGAAAATATGTTACAGTTGGAGCTGTGGGCAGCAGAGACTTATAGCTTCCAGAAACAAATTCTTGAAGGGGACTGAACCACATGGAGGGGGAGTAAATATATACCAAGAAAACCGCACAATAATGCAGAGTGTATATAGAACAGCAAACATCGCCATCTGCTGGTCAGGGGATATACAGGCAAGTCACAAGAGTATCCCTGCCCTGAAAGATCAGACTGGCAGCATGTAAACTGCTATCTCCATAGCACAGGGCTGAGAGAAGGAATGAACAAAAACCGACCCTCGTTCATTTTTTTTTTTTTTAAGTAAAATAAAAAATGAAAAGCAATGTTAAACAAATAGCAATCAAATACACACACAAAAAAAAGACACAAAAACAACACAAGGTGAAATAAAAAAAACTACCTGCAGAGTGGCAAATGGGCAGCTTTAAAATGAGCCCAATTCAGAGTTTCTGCTTTCACAACATTTTCCTGAGGCTGGGTTCATCCTACTTTGCTCTGCGACATCGGTCCTACATTGATCCTACATCGGTCCTACATTCATCCGACTTTCACGAACAGGATACTACTTTGATCCGTCTTTGCCCTGCGACTTGAAGTCCGACTTTCAATGAGTGGGGATCCGACTTGGATCCCTGCCAATATCAGGCACTGTGTTTGATATGAATCTTAAGGGGGGAACTCCACACCAAATTGTAACAAAAAAAAAAACGAAATGGGCTCCCCTCCAAGAGCATACCAGGCCCATGAGCCTGGTGCAGATTTAAAGGGGAACCCCCTACGCCGAAAAAACGGCGTGGGAGTCTCCCCAAAATCCATACCAGACCCGTATCTGAGCAGCAGCTCGGCCGATCAGGAAAGGGGGCGTGGCCCCCCACCCCCATGTTGATGAGGACAGGGCCTCTTCCCGACAACCCTGGCCGTTGGTTTCGGGGTCTGGCTGGAAGTCCGACTTTCAATGAGTGGGGATCCGACTTGGATCCCTGACAATATCAGGCACTGTGTTTGATATGAATCTTAAGGGGGGAACTCCCTTAAGAAAAAACGGCGTGGGAGTCTCCCCAAAATCCATACCAGACCCGTATCCGAGCAGCAGCTGGGCCGATCAGGAAAGGGGGCGTGGCCCCCCACCCCCATGTTGATGAGGACAGGGCCTCTTCCCGACAACCCTGGCCGTTGGTTTCGGGGTCTGGCTGGAGGGGGGCTTATCGGAATCTGGGAGCCACCTTTAACAAGGGGGCCCCCAGATACCGGCCACCCACCCTAGGTGAATGAGTATGGGGTACATTGTACCCCTACTGTCACGCACCTGGTGGTCGAGCCTGATTTGCAGGGAACGGCTACTTGTGCTCCTCTCACTTCGGAGACCCTAATAGGGGAGAGAGGGAGCCCGAAAGTGCAGAGTCGCACAAGCGCCTGGCAGGAACGCTGGTGCCGGGTAGAGTTCGGATCCGATGCACTCCAGAGCAGTGTCAGCAGAGCTGAGGAAGGCTGGGAGCCAGGTAGCTGGGGCCGAATACCGCTGGTTGGGATTCAGCCCTCAGGGGGTGTACTGTAGTACAGGTAGTCAGTAGCAGGGTCAGGCAGGCCGGGTCAACACGAGCAGGCGGATCGGGTGCAGGGACCAAGCAGGCGTGGAACTGTGAACAAGCCGGGTTGGCAAAGGGCGGGCAGCAGACTGGCAGGTGGGACAGGCGGAAACATAGTCAGACAAGCCGGGGGTCAGGGCAGGCGGAGATCAAGGGTAGTCAGAGGCAGGCCGGTTTCAGGAACAGGAAGGTAGCGGGTAACAGGTATCAGGCAGGTTCAGGAATGCGCTGTAGATCCAGCAGCAAGAGGCCTCAGGGTCAGCACACTTAAATAGCCCCTTTTTGGTGCCAAGATGGCGTCTACACGTGCTCGTGCGCCGTTACCGCGAATGCCCGCGCCGTTGCCACAAGTGCACGCGTGCCTGTGCGCGCCGCTATCGCCATCTAGTGGCCGAACTTGTCCTATGACACCTACCCATTCACCTGGAAGAAAAGTGTCAAAAAAATAAACCCACTACACAGGTTTTTAAAATATTTTATTAGTAAGCTATGGGGGTCTTCTTCCGACTTCTCCGCTCTCCCGGGGTCTTCTTCTGACTTTGGGGGTCTTCTTCCATCTTCTCCGCTCTCTTCTACTGCTCTCCGCACTCCCCGGTTCTTCTTCCGCTCTCCGGTGCCTTCTGCCGGGCTGCGCCGCCGCTATCTTCTTTGTAGCTCTCTTACTAGCGGCGGCCAGCCTGGCCTTCTTCCGTAGCCTTCTTCTTCCCTCTTCCTTTCTTTCGGTGTTGACTCGACGCTCCCTCCCCCGGCATTACAGCGGGAGGGATACGGGTCTAGTATAGATTTTGGGGGGACCCCCACGCCATTTTTTCGGCGTAGGGGGTTCCCCTTTAAATCTGCACTAGACCCATGGGCCTGGTATGCTCTTAGGCCCTTTTCACATGTGCGGACCGTTTTTTACAAGTCTGTATACGGACTTGTAATGCATCCCTATAAGAATCGCGTCCGTTAGCGGATGATGCATCCGCTAACGTCCGCAAAGATCCGCGTCCGTAAAGATCCGGTTTTTCGGACGGAAGAAATCCCTATTTTTCTTCGGTCCGGCGGATCGGATCGGATGAATACGGACAGACGGTCCGTATTTATCCGATTCCCCATAGGGGAGAGCGGAGGAAAGACAGGGCGGTCTCTGCACAGTAAGCGGGGGCCGCCCTGTCCGCATACAGCTCAGCGGGGATTACGGATGATCCCCGCTGAGCCGACGGACACACACGGAGCGGACACAAAAACGGTCCGCTCAGTGTGAAAGTACCCTAAGAGGGGAACCCATGCCGTTTTTTTGTTAAAATTTGCTGTGGAGTTCCCCTTCAAGATCAGCAGAGTACAAGTCGCATGCCAAAGTCGGAGCGTGCAAGACTGCTTTCCGACTTCAATGATATTCAATGGAGTGAAGTAGGATCAAAGTCGGACCAAAGTAGTACAGGGACCAGTTAAGACGGCTCCCATAGGGAAACATTGATTTTCACACATCATGCGACATGAGCTCCCAATGACGGAGCGTTTGTCACACCAGTGGGAACCCGGCCTGAGGCTTTGTTCACACTGATGTACTAATCATACAGACAAGGGAGGGCTGTGTGTGTCTGCACAGGTGATCTTGTGCACTCCCTGCGGGTAATGCCATTCAAGTCAATTGGAATGCAATAGCAATGGTTTTTTTCATAGGTGCAAGTGGTGGGGCTGTTACTCTCGTGCATCACTCATCCTCATTCATTGGTCATCCTGAAGCATCACTCATCCTCATGTATTATTTATCCTCATGCATCGCTCATACTTGTTCATTGGTCATCCTCATTCATTCTCATGCATCATTCATCCCTTTTCCTTGTTCGTGCTCAAGCATCGCTCATCCTCATTGTCAATCCTAATTCTTTGCTTATCCTCATTTATCATTCATCCTCATGCATTGTTTGTCCTCAAGCATCACTCATACTTGTCCATCCTCTCTCATTGTTCATGCTCCAGCATTGCTCATCCTAATTCATTGTTCATTCTCATGCATCATTCATCCTCATTCATTGATCATCCTCAAGCATCGTTCATACTTGCTCAATGTTCATCCTCATGCATTGTTCATGCTCATTTATTATTCATCCTCATGCATCATTTATCCTCATTGCTTGTTCATGCTCAATCATTGCTCATCCTAATTTATCACTTATCCTCCCTCTTTCATCGCTCATCCTCATTCCTTGTTCATGCTCATTTATTATTCATCCTCATGCATCATTCATCCTCATTGCTTGTTCATGCTGAAGCATTGCTCATTCTCATTGTTCATCCTAATTTATCACTTATCCTCCCTCTTTCATCATTCTACCTCATTCCCTGTCCGTGCTCAAGCATCACTCATCCTCATTGTCAATCCTGATACTTTGCTTATCCTCATTTATCATTCACCCTCATGCATTGTTCATCCTCATACATTGTTTGTCCTCAAGCATCACTCATACTTATTCAATGTCCATCCTCTCTCATTGTTCATGCTCCAGCAATGCTCATCCTAATTCATTGTTCATTCTCATGCATCATTCATCCTCATTCATTGTTCATCCTCAAGCATCGCTCATACTTGTTCATTGGTCATCCTCATTCATTATTCATTCTCATGCATCATTCATCCTCATTCCTTGTTCGTGCTCAAGCATCGTTCATCATTGTCAATCCGAATTCTTTGCTTATCCTCATGCTTTGTTCGTCCTCACACATTTTTCGTCCTCAAGCATCGCTCATACTTGTTCATTGTTCATCCTCGCTCCTTTTTCATGCTCCAGCATTGCTCATCCTAATTCATTGTTCATTCTCATGCATCATTCATCCTCATCCATTGTTCATCCTCAAGCATCATCAAACTTGCTCATTGTTCATCCTCATGCATCATTCATCCTCATTGCTTGCCCATGCTCAAGCTTCGCTCATTCTCATTGTTCATCCTAATTCATCACTTATACTCATTCATGATTCATTCTCATGCATTGTTCATCCTCATGCATTGTACATCCTCATTTATTATTCATCCTCATGCATTGTTCATCCTCATTCATTGTTCACCACCTAATCAGAAAATGTCTCAAAATAATTATGTTGACATTGAAGTTGGAACTCCCAGCCCCCCCTATATATTCCAGATCAGCAACTCACTGAATAATTAAAGCTGAATTCCGGGATCAGTATATATTGTCTAAGTCCATTCATCGTGTGTATTCTTCCTTGAATCTCGGTGTGATTTGTGTATTTCTTCCAGATCTGTGCAGTAATCTGGACCGGCCACTGCTGTTCTCTCTCCTTGTGCAGGGTGGCTGTCTTGTCTCCGCCCCCTCTAGCTTGTAGAGGGTGGAGCCTGCTTGGTCCCTCCCATAGCTCTGCTCAATTAATGTACAGCACAGTGTCACAGCCCCCCTCCAAGGTGCCCCCCATGCAGAAAGGCATACCCACACCTTTTTTTATTAGCCATGTGCAATAAGTTTTGTTACAAATTCGTTCTTGGATGAAATTCTGCATATTTATCATTCAACACCGTAATGCAAGGCTCTTGAGGGGGGAGGGGGGAGCAGGAGTGTCAGGACGCCCACTAACACACAGCTCCTTTCTCTATCTGCAAAGTAGAGAGTGTTCTGACTTGCCTGCTTGCCCCCTCCCCCTCAAGAGGCTTTCTCCCCACTTGGGAGAAAGCCTCGCATTACTGTGTGGAGTTACAGACAGAAGAACAGGAAGTGAGGATTTCTCAGAAGAAATAAGGACATTTAAAAGCAAAATGGAAGGATGAGGTAAGTGAAGGGGGACTGCACTAAGGTAAAGGAAGCTATTTAGGGAAAAAAAAAATCCTTTACAACCCCTTTAACACTAGGGGGCGATCAAGGGGTTAACTGTGTTCCCTCACCATGTATTCTAACTGTAGGGGGAAGGAACTGACTATAGGAGACGACAGATCGTTGTTCCTAGTTATTAGGAACTCACAATCTGTCTCTCCTCTCCTCACAGAACAGGGATTGGTGTGTTTACACACAGACACACACACGTCCCTGTTCTGGCTCTCGTGTCTGCGATCGCATGTGGCTGGCGGTCATCGCGACCGCTGGTCACGCGCATCAGCGTGCTATACCTGCTTAAAGGGGCGACGTGCAGCTACGATGGCTCACGGAAACGCGCCGACCTGACGCAGTATAATGATGGCGGCTGGTCGGCAAAAAACGTAAAAAAAAATATTTTTTTACTTGCCAGGTTGCTATAAATAACTGACTTCATCTGCAGATCAAAGTTCATCCCTTTGATCTGTAGATGAATACACAGAAAGATACAAAATGAAACAATGTTGCATTGTATCATTCTGTATTTGTGGCTGAGCAGTGTTGTTGATAAACATTGCCAGACTGCTTTTTTTTTTTTTTTGTTACAGCTCCTGCTGCCGGAACATTCTCTATGTATTCTGTATACTCATCGATGTAGTTCATTCCAGTGCAGTCAACAAAAGTAGAACATGTTGAATTTTCTCTGTATAGAACGCATCTGGAACCCAGCAAAACACATAAAAAATGCACTGGAACACATACAGGGGTTCGATAAAAAATATGGAAACACTACATGATTTTCAGGTGTGAAAGTGATGACATGTTTCCGTGGATTAATAACTGTCGTGGCCTTGTTTATTGTTTTTCACAAATTTAAAGTGGATGTAAAGCCACTCTCATCCTTTCTAAACTACTGCCATAGTGCTGATCTATAAGGATATAGATGCCTCCTGCATGTATCCTTACCTGTCATATGTCTCCCCTCTGTCTGTTATGAGAACTGAAAAACTGCAGATTCTGTGGGTGGGTCTGTTGTCTGGAGCTCGGTGGGTGGAGTTGTGATGTCAGTAGACTCCCCTCCCACCTCTACACTCCCCTTACACTAAATTCTGCTATGATCACTAACATCCAGTCAAAATCCAGAAAAGTAACCACATGACTTCAGAAAAGTAGTGGTGAGTGGGAATTAAAAAATAATGCCTGTCTCAGGCTCGTGCATGAGATATGTAAATAACCTGTCACTCACAGCAAGGGGGAAGAACGGACAAAAGTTTTCTCCTGTTTGTCCATTTATCTCACTGAAAAAATAAAAGAGGATTGCTTAGAGCTGGATTAACTCTTTGTGGCAAGTCTGGGCACAGATGATAGGAAATGTTATACTCTACATTGTGACATAAAAAAAAAATGTCGGGTTTACATCCACTTTAAACAATTAACAATTCACCATAACTCTTTTAATCAAAAAATACTTCAAAAACTGAACAGATTAGCCAAAATCAATGGGGCACTCTTCAAATATCCCTGGAGTACAAGGTTCTGGCTTGTTTTCTTTGAGAACTGGAACAATTTTTGCATAAAGAGTGGCATCATATTCTATTATTCACCATCTAAAACTTATATTTGTCAATTCCTAACAGATTTCAGGCAGTCTTGGATGCCAAAGGCAGTCCAACACCATATAGTTGAACCTCGGATTGCGAGTAACGCAGTTAACGAGTGTTTCGCAATAGGAGCACTGTATTTTGAAAAATCCTGGCTCGGTTTGTGAGTGTTGTCTCGCAAAGCAAGTCAGGCCAAAGCAGTGTGCAGTACCGCGTTTGGCCTGAGGTGGGGGGTGCTGGAGCTGAGCAGAGCTATTCAAAAATGCTCAGAAAGTCCCAGAAATACTTCATTCCAGAGCCTTTCCAAGGTTTGCTGAGGTCAGCCGAGCTGTCCTCGAGCCTTTCCTGACGTTTCTGAGGCTCTCCGGCACCCCCTCACCTCTGGCCACATGCGGTATTGCATGCCAATGAAGCCAATGCAGAACAAATTATTTAAATTTTCATTGACTTCTATGGGGAAACTCGCTTTGATATGCGAGTGCTTTGGATTACGAGCATTCTCCTGGAACCGATTAGGCTTGTAATCCAAAGTTCCACTGTATTTCGTAACAATTTTTACCTGATGTTTCCATATTTTTGTCCAATACCTGTATGTCCTCAATTGAAATTGAGAAAATGGTGCACCAAAAACATGCATGCAGAAACACAGAAATCGTGGTGTGACCAATCCCTTCCTGGTCCCTGGCCCCACATGTGAAAGAAACCTGGTAAGCTGTAATGTATTCCATGTCTGTTCTTGGTAAAGACACTTTAGTCTTGACAATGTTAGATGTTTTATTATATGTAATATATATATATATATATATATATATATATATATATATATATATATATATATATATATATATATATATATATATATTTTTTTTTTAAGCACATCACTAAAAATCTATGGAACAGATCATTATGTACCTAGCAGGTTATTGATATGCACCGGAGCAGTTCAAACGGCATTACCGGCGTTATGGAAGCCTGGGGACACACATTGCGCAAATTGCTTTAAATTCCAAATCACAGCCTCGCCAGCTCCAAACTCACAGATGAATAATTAGCTGACGGTGACGGCTGGAAATTAATCATTTTTCTCATTAGCTTTTACATTTTTTATGGTGAAAGTCTTTCTTTTATTGCAAATTAGAAAGAAAAAAAAAAGCAAAAAGGAGAAGACGTGGGTTCAATGTATCAGGTGGCGAGGAGCGGCGGAGGAACATTGGGTGGGACGTTTGGGTCATTCAGTCGTCCTCCGTGGATTGACACAGAACATTATTTCACAAAGTGCTCTGCCATTCGTCATGCCTGATTAATGCAATACATTCATTCCGGCAACATTAGCAGAGGTCAGAGGAAGAAATGTCTCCAGGATGTGGAATGGATTCAAGAAAATTATATTTTTTTAAATTCATCAAGCGCCGTCCTAATGGTCGGGTTACACCTGAGATATCTGTTTATAAATGTTTTCACACAAGATTCACACAACTTTTACCTGGGATCCACGTATTTCCAAATATGATGATTTTATACATAATTTTACACATATCTTTGAGTCAGGTCCGGACTGGCCATAGGGCAGTGCCCGGTGGGCCATGGCGGTCCGCGGGCCACAGGTCACGTCTCTGTAATGTCTGTATGGGCTGTACTGTAGGGAGGTCTGTGAAACATGCAGGGAGTCCAGAACTGTCAGGCCGCGCACACACGATGAGACATGTCCGCTCAAACATGTCCAACGGACCGTTTGCAGCGGACGTGTCTCATCGGATTTTGGTCCGATGGCATGTACACACCATCAGACGAAAATCCCCTCGGGCTGAGGACGCGGTGACGTAGCGGTGACGTTGACGCTGCCACGTCACCACTCCAGGAAGTACAATACTTCCACGCATGCGTCGAATCCATTCGACACATGCGCGGACAGTTCTGTCCGCTGGTTAGTGTACTAACCAGCGGACATATCCGACGGACATGTCTCCGGCGGACAAATTTCAAAGCATGCTTTGAAATTTGTCCGATGGGAAAACATGTCCGCTAGCCCGTACACACGATCGGAGATGTCTGCTGAAACGGTCCGTCGGACCAGTTTCAGCAGATAAATTTGATCGTGTGTACGCGGCCTTAGGGGGGTGTCTGTGTAACAAACTGTGGGGGGGGGGGGCTATGTAATGTAAAGGTGTTCAGAGGTGCAAGGTGCTGTGTAGTGTAAAGGAGTCCGGGCTGCTCAGTCTAAAATGCCCGGGCCTATTTTTTTGTCCCAGTCCGTGCCTGCTTTGAGGACAGTGGATTTTATACATACCTTATGTACTCGAGTATAAGCCAACCCAAATATAAGCCGAGGCACCTAATTTTACCACAAAAAACTGGCAAAATGCATTGACTCGAGTATAAGCCTTGGGTGTCCATCTGCATGCCTTACTTTGCCTCACTGTGTCCATGTGCATGCCTCGCTGTGCCTCACTTTGCCTCACTTTGCCCATGCCTCACTGTGCCCATGCCTCACTGTGCCCATGCCTCACTGTGTCAATGCCTAGACTGATGTTTAACATGGGAGTCTATGGAAGGGGTGCCCGGCTTTGAAAAATCGGTGCCCCAGCCGTAGGTCCCCCAGACAACAAACTTTTGCACACTTGTAGAGGAAGAGTTGGCTACATGTGTGCCAAGTTCCGGGTTCAGGAGATATACGACCGGCCAGTACTGGGTCCCCAAAATCACTGGAGAAATGACCGTTTAACATGGGAGTCTATGGAAGGGGTGCCCGGCTTTGAAAAATTGGTGCTCCCCGGCCGTAGGTTCTCCAGACAACAAACTTTTGCACACTTGTAGAGGAAGAGTTGGCTACATGTGTGCCAAGATTGGGGTCCAGGGGACCTACAGCCGGCCGGTACCGGGTCCCCAAAATCCGGGAGAGGTGACTTGAGTATAAGCCGAGGGGGGCATTTTTCAGCTGAAAAACTCGGCCTTTATACACAATATGTTTTCACATATTTTTGAGTACAGTTGAATTCAGTAAAAAAAAATGGATGAATACACTGGAAAAGTTGTGTTATTTTTATTTATTTTTTAAATGGCCAAAAACAAAAAATATCTATAAACGAAGCGCGGCTAAGGCCTCATGTACTCTGCTGCTGCTAAACAGGCGTTTAGAAGTTGGGCATTTATTTCAACTGCTCCTGAACCTTCCTCTATGTTATCTTACCTGTCCATGTACACTTTTTCGTTTATTGTTGTTTCTAGGCAGTTGTGTTTAGAGGCTTTTTCTTGAACCCAAAAAAATGCATTAAGAAGCTATGTTTAGAGGCAGTTAAAGTGCCAAACGCGGCTAAACGCGGCTACCCACGTTTAGCAGCGTTTCGTTTACAGAAGTTTTTCATTTTAACAAAAAACTTTTTTTTTTTTCAAATGTTTCTAGATGCAAACACGGCATGTAAACATGGCTAAGCAGCTGTTTTAAATGTGGGTTTCTATCTGTCAAGTTACATTATTCAGGTGCAGTTGTAAAAACGTCCCGTGTACATGGAGCCTAAACGCGGGTTACTGCGTTTAACTACGTTTAGTCGCGTTTGGCGTCTGAAATGTGAAAATCTGCGCCTGAACCCATTTTTTTTGCTTTCAAACAAACGCTGTTAAACACAACTGCCAGTCTTTCGAGCAGTACCGAGCGCCACCAACGCTCATCCGTGTGGTTGTTCCGTCTATCGGCGTGCGCTCCACGCCTCAGTCTCTTTGCGGTTCAGCGGCACTACGCGTTTCGCAATCAGTGTTGCGTCATCAGGAAGCTCTCTCACTTTCTGTTTTTTCTGTAAGACGAGAAGCAAAGGAAAATCTCCCCAATTGGACACAGATGGCAAGAAAAAAAAAAAACCCTGACAGTTGTTAAAACAATCCCTACTATATCTAAAAAGTTTTGCATTTAGTTCTATTTTAATTTCAAGACATCATTTAGCACAGTTTGTGATTTACATCTAGTTCTTCTGTACATACAAAAACAGAATTCTCAAATGCAAATGTTTCACCTGCTCAGCTGTTGAGTTCTGACAAGCAGCAGATCAGCGATTAATTAGCAATTATATGCAGAATTGGCAGGAAATTACAGCTGGACCACAACAGTGCAAATTACATTCTGTAAAACACACCTAAAATGAATACCTATAATGATTTTATAATTCAGTAATAAAACCCAAATGTGATATTTAAAATGTGCCCTCAATAGGATTAGAGCCTGCTATCTTGACAAACTTTTTAAAACTTCTGATTACCATGATTATCCTAATTTCTAATTTCCAATCCGTTCGTTTTAATGGGAGTCAGGGGTCAGAAGTCTAGCAGAGGCTTAACTATATTTTATGTTTCTCCATATACTCAGTTTCAAATTAGTCTGATAAGTTTTGGAACATGACCCTTTACATTCCAAAACATTCTTTGATGTTAATGCTGAACTCTGGGCACAAATCTTATTTTTTATATATTTCTCAACAGCCACAAAATATATACGAGGACTGTACTGAAAGTTAATCAAAAGTGGACTATTTTATCAACTTACATACAGTAGACATGTGCAATTCATTTTGTTCCAAATTCATTCTTTAACAAATTTTGACAACTTTGTTGATTCGGAAACATCCGAATTAACGAAAACCCATTTAACAAAGTTTTCCGAATATTTGTAAATTCATAAATTTGTAAATTCTGAATAAATTTAAAAAAATTAAAATCCATAAAGGATTATGGATAGGTATGCTAGTGCAGGAATGTTTTTTTTATATCATTCTCTAAGTTATTTGTAGATTGTAATATTACCTAATCTCCTCAGATTTGGATGCATCAGCCCCTGATGAATGCATACGCACGAAACGCATCGGGCCATTCAAGGATGCCTATCCATTCCACATCTGAATTATCTGCTACCACTATCTACAATTTTCTACCTCATGTCCTTTAAATCGCACCCCGTCACTTTAAGGAAGTATATGTTTTCTACCTCCTATTTACAGGAAGTTGTTTATTGTCTTTCATATTGTCTTGTATCAACTATTGATGACATTGTGTATCCCTGATGTCCATGTTTCATATGTTAAGCCATATGCCACGAGTTTCCTTGTTGATATTAATATGTATCTTTATTGTCCATAACAATCATGTTTCCATGCTCAGCTCCTGTGATTTAGTGAATGTACCACACATTTTTCATTTTAATAAACTTGTTTTCCTTTGATACTCCCACAATGTCTTGAACCTCATTCAAAGTCCCAACCTCCCTTTTCTATATACAATATTGTACCCGGGATGGAGGCACATTTATGTGCTTCATTCAAAGTCCCACCTATGCTGCTGCATAGCCCCCCCCCTTTTTTCTTTAGTTACTTCAATAGGGATGGAGGTTCTTGACTCAGCTGACAGTGTTCCCCTTCCACCTACGTGGGGTTTCCAGTTCCCATCTGTGGCCATGTACCACGATTGGGGACCTGCTCTCATTTAGACATGCCCCTCTTGTCCATGAGACCCATGCCAGTAGTGGTGTTTTTTTCGTTTTTTCATTCCGGTTGTTTGTACTGTTCAGCTGTTGCCGTCAGCCCTTAATGTGTTGTTAATCACCCGGAAGCTGTGATGCCCTCTGCACGCCCCCCTTCCAGCCCACCTCTCTGTTCTTTGGGCGGAGAGCTCCCTGGGGAGCTGGGTGGCGTCCACAGCGCATCAACGTCACGCCCCCGTGATCCACGTCTGACGTCATTCATGACGTCATGACGCCGGTCGCGGCACTTCCATCTGGCCATTCCAGCTTATGGGGGATCACCCCCTATGGGAGCGGAGACCCGCCCCATTGGGAGGCCCTCCTAGCTCACGTCTGGCCAGCGTGACGTCGGTGGGCGCCTCTGTCCTACCGCACGCAGGGATCAGGGGGTATTTATAGGCTACCATACACAGCCTCACTTATGGACGCTGCCATACTATGTTGGAACTCTCTGTGCACTTGGATATTTCACATCCAGGTAACTCTCTGCTAATTTTCAGATTTTTTTGCTACCACCCGACTGCAATCTGGTCGATGCCCTTTATCTGATTATTACTAAGCATTCATTTATATCTTTTACATGTCATACATAGACTCCCTGGCAGCCTCCCATTTGTGACCATCATTTTGGCTCTACAAAAAAGATTCCCCTTCTGGCCACCTAACCATATCTAGGTGCTCCAGCACTGTGGTTCGGCTACATTTAGCGCAGTCAACCCAGTTTCCGGGCCTGACATTCTCCTTTTTGCTACGGCTCAGTTCCCGCATATTCTCACCCTCTACACCATGGGTCTTCAAACTACGGCCCTCCAGTTGTTCAGGAACTACAATTCCCATCATGCCTAGTCATGTCTGTGAATGTGAGAGTTTTACAATGCCTCATGGGATGTGTAGTTCCGCAACAGCTGGAGGGAAGTACTTTGAGGATCCCTGCTCTACACCATCTCACTAGGTATGCTAGTGCAGGAATGTTTTTATGTTTTTTTATATCATTCTCTAAGTTATTTGTAGATTGTAATATTACCTAATCTCCTCAGATTTTGATGCATCAGCCCCTGATGAGTGCATACGCACGAAACGCGTCGGACCATTCAAGGATGCCTATCCATTCCACATCTGAATTATCTGCTACCACTATCTACAATTTTCTACCTCATGTCCTTTAAATCGCACCCCGTCACTTTAAGGAAGTATATGTGTTCTACCTCCTATTCACAGGAAGTTGTTTATTGTCTTTCGTATTGTCTTGTATCAACTATTGATGACATTGTGTATCCCTGATGTCCATGTTTCATATGTTAAGCCATATGCCACGAGTTTCCTTGTTGATATTAATATGTATCTTTATTGTCAATAACAATCATGTTTCCATGCTCAGCTCCTGTGATTTAGTGAATGTACCACACACAGGGCCGGATTAACAGAGGGGCTGATGGAGCTGCAGCTCCAGGCCCCTTTCTCAAGATAGGCCCATTTGCCCCAAAAAAAAAAAAAAAAAAAAAAAAATTTTTTCTTTTTTAGATCGACTTCAGGGGTTGTAGCTCGATGACCAGAGGTCACAGAAACCCCAAATTTGGGGAATAGTCAGTTGAAGACCTACCCCACAACCGGTCAAAATATGGGATGGCTATCATTTATGGTTCCCGAGATACGGGCCTGCTTGCACAGCCTGTCAGAAGCTACATACAGAGCGGCCATTATAAATACAACCTGACACACTGCATGGTGGTCTTTGCAACTTTTTATGTTGCACGGTATAGAGCTGCACGATTCTGGCTAAAACGACAACTGCAATTTTTTTGCTTAGAAGATAGATCACGATTCTCTCACGATTCGTACGGCATAACATCATCTTTCACATTAAAATGAAAAAAAAATGGGCTAACTTTACTGTTTTGTTTTTATGGTTTTTATTATTCATTGAAGTAGGCAAATGCAGTGTGACATAAAATATTGCAGCAATTGCCATTTTTGTCTCTGCTAAAATATATATAATGTTTGGCGGATCCAAGTAATTTTCTAGCAAAAAATATTTCTTTTTAACTTAAACAAGTGTTGGACTTTAAGTGGTTACATTTCTTGCATTTACACACAGAAGTTTGATCTAAAAAGGAAGTTGGTTACAATGTTTCATGTTGTTTACAAACTTGGCAGACTGCCCGGATATTTTCTTTACACACAGAAGTGTATCCCTTTGATATAAGAAGAAAGCGTTAGTTACAATGTTTCCTGCTAAGAACTTGGCAGACTGTCCAGATATTTTCTTTTGACAGCTGAAAGTCTCTCCATTTGTTATATGAAAGAATCAGCAAACTCTGCATGTTGGGGGGTTGAATCAAAATCACAATTTTAACGATTAATTATGCAGCTCTAGCACGGTACTGTATTTGCGCAGCAATTTTTCAAATATGTTTTTTTTGGAAATAAACTGTTTCATACATTAAAAAAACATTAAAGTTAGCACGATTTTTTTTTTTTGGTATCCTAAGCGATGCTTTAAACATTTTTTAGGTTAGATGTTTAGAGTTACAGAGGAAGTCTAGTGCTAGAATTATTGCTCTCGCTCGAATGATCGCGACGTATGTAACCTGTGTGTATCTGGCTCTGATACTAGCCAGTGCCTACCCAGCCACTGACTGGTATCTCTCCCCAGCCTGTCCCCACACACCCTCTCACCTGCTGACCTGTAGATGGGGGAATCACTCCTGTAGTGTTATTGTGTCCTGCCAGTGAGTACAATGATCAGTGTTGCTATCTATAGCTGGCAGCACTGATTGTTTTTGGAAAAACAGGCTGGTTGTACTCAAGTCGATTAATAGATTGACTTGTGTAAAACCAGCTAGCCCATACATAGATCGACTATGGCTGGTCTCGGCATAATTGGTGTAATTTCAATTCATGTATGACCCGCTTAACCACTATGCAGTCCCTAAACATCCTTCCACTCCTATACATTGTGACCACTGTCATACCCTCCACACTCCTCTCCTGTACATAGTGCCCACTGTCATACCCTCCACACTCCTCTCCTATATATAGTGCCCACTGTCATACTCTCCACACTCCTCTCCTGTACATAGTGACCACTGTCATACTCTCCACACTCCTCTCCTGTACATAGTGCCCACTATCATACCCTCCACACTCCTCTCCTGTACATACTGCCTGCTGTCATAGACTCCTCTTCTGTACATACTTCCCACTGTCGCACCCTCCACACTCCTCTCCTATACATAGTGCCCACTATCATACCATCCCCATTCCTCTCTTGTACATACTGCCCACTGTCATACCCTCCACACTTCTCTCCTGTACATACTGCCCCATCATACCCTCCACACTTCTCTCTGGTACATACTACCCTCTGTCATACCCCCACACTCCTCCTGTACATACTTCCCACTGTCATACTCTTCACACTCCTCCCTGTACAAACTGCCCACTGTCATACCCTTCACACTCCTCTCCTGTACATAGTACCTGCTGTCATACACTTCTCTCCTGTACATACTGCCCACTGTCATACCCTCCACATTCCTCTCCTGTACATACTGCCCACTGTTATACCCTCCACACTCCTCTCCTATACATAGTGCCCACTGTCATACCGTCCACACTACTCTCCTGTACATACTGCCCACTGTCATACCCTCCACACTCCTCTCCTATACATAGTGCCCACTATCATACCATCCACACTCCTCTCCTATACATAGTGCCTACTGTCATACCCTCCACACTCCTCTCCTGTACATGATGCCCACTGTCATACCCTCCACACTTCTCTCCTGTACATTGTGCCTTTTGCCGTACCCTTTGCACTCTTCTCCTGTACATAGTGCCCAATGTTAGACCCTCCACATTCCTCTCACTCACCTGCACATACTTCCCACTTATATACCGTCTGTACTCCTCCCCTATGTCGCTTACCCACAAAAACAGTTCTTTAAAATGATACTGAATACCCTCAATGTTACCAGCTCTAGAATGGACACACTTGTTAGTTCAACTAAAGGAAATCTCAGTTCTCATATTTGTTCTGTCCCATTATTAGAACTTATTTAATGTTATGATTACTACGGTGATGTACAGAGGAACATCGGGGATCTCAGCTACTTTCCTGACATTACTACTTTTAGAGGCCCTGGGGTAGGTTATGCCACAATGTACAAATATGCACAGCATATTAGCACATTAGGGTACACTTACATTTTCAGACTGGGCCCTCCATTGCTGCGCTGTGATTCCCACGCATTTATTTATTATTTATAAAAGGCCCCACCAAAATCCTCAGCACCAGGCCCATGATGTTCTTAATCTGGCCCTGACCACACATTTTTCATTTTAATAAACTTGTTTTCCTTTGATACTCCCACAATGTCTTGAACCTCATTCAAAGTCCCAACCTCCCTTTTCTATATAAAAATCTCCATAGGTGAAGCTTTAAACTTTTTTTTACGGTTACCAGGTTAGAGTTACAGAGGAGGTCTAGTGCTAGAATTATTGCTCTCGCTCTGACAATCGCGGCGATACCTCACATGTGTGATTTGAACACCATTTTCATATGCGGGCGCGACTTCCGTATGCGTTTTCTTTGTTGCGCAAGCTCGCGGGGAGGGAAGCGCTTTAAAAAAAAAATCGTATTTATTTTATTTATTTTTATAATATTAAAATTGTGTTTTTTTTTACATTTGGATCACTTTTATTGCTGTCAAAAGGAATGTAAACATCCCGGTAATAGGTGGTGACAGGTGCTCCTTATGGAGGGATGGGGGTCTAAAAGACCCCCGATCCCTCCTTTGCACTTCAAAGTATTCAGATCACCGAAAACGGCAATTCTGAATACTGTGTATTTTTTTTAATCCGGCGCCATTGGCAGCCGAGAAACCCGGAAGTGACGTCATGACGTCGCTTCCGTGTATACATTGCGGAGACTGAATCAAAGCTGTTTACGTACACTCGGCGTGAAAGGGATAATTTAATAGTTATTATTACACCATCAAACTAAACCAGGTGACATGTAATATATAAAAGCAGCGCTTGAAGTAGTGAAAAAATTTGATTCCCACTAACTAAATGATGTGACTATATGTGACACATAACATATATCGTATAACATAAATCACCTGATACAGTGAAACATGAGCATACAAAACGGAAATATTAAACAAAGAGCGAAAAAAAAGTTCAAATCCTGTGATAGTCAGTGAAAAGGCGAAGAAAAGTTCATAGATGAATTGTTAGTGTCAATCTTCTCAATCTTCCACCACACCGCCTGTGCTCAGTGAATCCTTCACCCTTCCAAAATGCGCACTCACCACAATTAAATGCCCAGCACTCTCGTGTTGAGGCACAAAAGCAAAACTCCAAATCTCTCCAAATGATCGATATCAATATCCAATTCAGTGATAAGTTCCAACGTGTTCACATAAATAAAGAAAAAATAGCACTAGTCATGGGACAGTCGGTTTGACGAAACATGTCAGGGGCGTGGTCATTTATCATTGATCCTGTGTAAACCATACGGACGTACGATACACTTCTAGCTGGCCAACTCCATTACCATCTTTACATCGAGCAGCGTCCAGGGTGCTGTGAGTACACTGGGAACGATCGAGGGTCCGCCGTGACCACTAGCTTGTTGTTTTGGAAACTTGGAAACCTATGCTGTCACTTGTTTTTCAAAGTTTGGTGAAAGATCACGTTTGTGGGTGCATTTTATGAAGATTTTTTAGTGGTGTGATTAAAACTGGTTTTAAAATATTACACTATAGTGCTATTTTTTCTTTATTTATGTGAACACGTTGGAACTTATCACTGAATTGGATATTGATATCGATCATTTGGAGAGATTTGGAGTTTTGCTTTTGTGCCTCAACACGAGAGTGCTGGGCATTTAATTGTGGTGAGTGCACATTTTGGAAGGGTGAAGGATTCACTGAGCACAGTAGTACATATATATTATTTTTCACATTCACATTCTTATAGCAGCAGCTAGGTTTTTAGGTTCTCTACCAAGCGCAGTGGGTGATAATTAAGTCGGAGGGCTGTTTCTTTAATTATCCATTCATACCCAGTTAGTTATTATTAGTTAGTTAAAAGAAACAGGTGTTTGTTTTCTCCATTTCAATAGTCACACTTCCCTTCACCAGGAGCGTAGGATAAGCGCAAGGATTTTAACCCTTTTTTGACAATATTAGTTAGTTATTCTTTAGGATTTTCGTTCTATAGAATTTTAGGGTTTTCTTTCCTAATTTAAAAAATTTACGATTTTTTTTGCACTTTAAAGTATTCAGATCACCGAAAACGGCGATTCTGAGTACTGTGTATTTTTTTTAATTCGGTGCCATTGGCACCTGAGAAACCCGGAAGCGACGTCATGACGTCGCTTCCGTGCTTACATTGCGGAGACTGAATCAAAGCTGTTTACGGCTTTGTTTCACTCTGCGCCTGGACACCGGAGCTGCGGGCATCATCCCAGTATAACCCCCGAAAGCCGAGGACGCATATATGCGTACGCTCAGCGTGAAAGGGATAATTTAATAGTTAGTTATTATTAGTTAGTTAAAAGAAACAGGTGTTTGTTTTCTCCATTTCAATAGTCACACTTCCCTTCACCAGGAGAGTAGGATAAGCGCAAGGATTTTAACCCTTTTTTGACAATATTAGTTAGTTATTCTTTAGGATTTTCGTTCTATAGAATTTTCGGGTTTTCTTTCCTAATTTAAAAAATTTACGAATTTGCGAATTTTCGAATTGTGATCATAACGAATGTCCTGAACCCCCCCCAAAATGATTGAAACAAAAACAGATACATTTTTTAAATTCCAGAACCAACGTGCCGTCATTGAGATCCACTTACTAAGGATTTGAGTAAGTGGTCACAGTTGATGATCTCCCACTGCATGATTTGACTTCAGTGTTGGTTTCCCCTTCTTTAAACGTCTTCATCCATGTTGCTCTTGTCAATAGTGTCATCGTTGTAAACACTCTGTAGGCTTTTCTGGATGTTGGACAGCCTGCACCCCTCCTTCGTCAAAAAACACAATGACGACACATTGCTTCTGCTTAGAATCCATTATTTACATGCAATGAAAGAAAAGAAAAAGAGTTATTATAGAGGAAGAGTAATGCCGCGTACAGACGATCATACATTCTGACAACAAAACTGGATTTTTTTCCGATGGATGTTGGCTCAAGCTTGTCTTGCATACACACGGTCACACAAATGTTGTCGGAAATTCCGAATGCTAGATTCCCTCAAACGTACAACAAGTACGACCACACTATTAAAGGGAAGTTCAATACCAGTCGTGTTAGGAGAAGTTTGGTGAGAGACGATTCACGCTTTTAAGCCTTGTGCTTTTCAGTCCGTTACAGCGTGACGAATGTGCTTTTTCCATTATGAACACTAGTTTATTCAGACCGAACGCTTCCGTCTCGTACTTGATTCAGAGCATGCATGGAATTTTGAGCATTGGAATTGTCCACGCACAATCAGAATTTAGGAGAACGGATTTTGTTGACGGAAAATCTGAGAACGAGCTCTCAAATTATTGTTGTCAGAAATTCAAAAAGAAAATGTCCAATGGAGCCTACACACCATTGGAATTTCTGACAACAAGCTCCCATCGAACATTTGTTGTCTGAAATTCAGAGCGTGTATGCGTCACTACTCTACCAACATTTGAACTTTTATATTCAAGTGGGACTTCTGCGCTACTATATAAATCTCTAAACAATGACAGTCTGCAGAAAACACAAAAAATGCATACACAGCACTTATAAATAGGTAAATAAAAATAAGGTGCTAGCGCAAGTGATAAAGCATAACATAGGTTGCACAATATTTAGATAAACGCAAAGTGCACAAATAAGTGCTAAATCAGTGATATCAGTGACAAAACAAAGAGGAGGAAAAAACAGTCCAAAAAAGTGCTGAATCAAAAAAACACTAAAAGGTGCACTATAGTCCTTAATGTGGATAGTGTAAAAGAGGGATGTCCACCGGTTGAAGAGGTGTGAGGAAAGGAGAAAGCACCACCACACAGCACGTCTGGTCTCCCAGAACTCTCACCTCCAGCAAGACACAACCGGCATGTAGGATAGTCCTTTGTGTAGACAGCCTCGCTCAATGTTGCTGTTAATCCCCACGGATCAATGAAACGATAGGTACCTGTATTCTCAGGTGTTCTCAAATGCCACAAAATGGAAAATCGGAGAAGAAACAGAGAGACCTCCAATAGTGCGTTATCTTTTGTAACCAGGGAGTTTTAATAAAAAATTTGCACTTACAAATAACGAAGATAAAATTTGCATCAAACAGCGGGATCGTGGCGCTTGCAGCACGTCACTCAAATGCCCGTCTTTCCCTTCCCTACGCGTTACGACACAGGGTCACGTGTCTTCATCTGGGGAATGCTCATTCAATGTGTCGTGACCCTGTGTCGTGATTCAGCACTTTTTTGGACTGTTTTTTCCTCCTCTTTGTTTTGTCACTGATATCACTGATTTAGCACTTATTTGTGCACTTTGCGTTTATCTAAATATTGTGCAACCTATGTTATGCTTTATCACTTGCGCTAGCACCTTATTTTTATTTAACATTTGAACTTTGATGGCCTATGTAAGTTAATAAAAAATGTATGCCCACTTGCATAACTTTAAGTACAGCCCTCGTAAATCAACCTGGTGTACACCAAATGCCTGTCTGAACCCAAATAATACCTTGTAGTACTAGTGACATTTTCACTGTGCTGCGCATAGCTTGTGCAGAGAACAGGGCTGAGGGAAGGGTCCAGTATCTGTGATGGTGAGAGAATATGCTCACATATAAGGTGGCTCCATTCTTGGCAGTGTTCTGCGAGTTCCGGGTGGCCTGATGATGTACACCTAGGGGATGGGTGTGACAATTACACTCTCAGGCCACGTACACACGATCAGACCGGTCCGATGAAACTGGTCCGACGGAACGTTTTCATCGGACCAGGCTGAAGTGGTCCGATGTGTGTACACACCATCGGACCAAAAATCCGATCAGACCAGAACGCGGTGACGTAGAACACAACGACGTGCTGAAAAAAAGAAGTTCAATGCTTCCAAGCATGCGTCGACTTGATTCTGAGCATGCGTGGGTTTTTGGTTCGATGCTTTTGTGTACTAACCATCGAATCTGTCAGACAGATTTTAAAGCATGTTTTAAAACTTTGGTCCGACGGACAACGGTCCGATGGGCCGTACACACCATCGAACTGGTCCGATTAAACTGGTCTGCAGACCAGTTTCATCGGACCGGTCTGATCGTGTGTACACGGCCTTAGATCACAAAATGTGACATATTACACACTCAGCCTCACCATGTGCACTCATGGGGCAATGAACTAAGCCAACAAAAGATTCAGAGTAATCATTACAGGGGCAGGTTAAATGAACTGTTAATAAATTGCGCTCATGTAGTAGCCTCCACCATGTGCACAGATCACAGTCACAGTCTCAGCTGTTGCAGTTCTGAGCTTTAAGAACTGCAACAAATGTCGGTGACACTTGCTGCTACACCCATACAAGAATGTAACAGAGTTACACTACTGTAGCTCTTTAGGCTGGGTTCATACTTGGATATGGGTTTCCCTGGATCAAATTCGCATAGCAGGAGATTGTGATGGGCTCTCTATGGAGCCGGTTCATACATCTCCACAGCAGCTCCTTTGCAAACTGCACAGGAGCCCTGTGCGTCTTTTGGTCCAATTCATGTCTGAATTCAGCCCAAAATTTGGACTGAAATCGGACTTGATACAGTGAATGGAGACGCACCGGACTCCTGCTGTGAGACGCTCAGTTCTACAGTGTGAACCCAGACTGACAGGGACAAAGTTCTGTAATCTCTATTTAGAGAATTCAGAAATGTGGTTAATTCATTTTATTGAAAATTATCTTTTAATTAAAGTGAAAAAAAAATGCTTTACTAGATTTTAATTTTTTCTCTTTGCATTTCACTTTTCATCTCTTCTTTTCAGACGCTGGTATACCTCCTAAGCAATTGTTGGTCCAGAGTGACCTCATCACCAGATACAATGGTGAGGGATTTGAAGAGGCCTACTGAGTTAAAGCGGAGTTCCACCCAAAAATGGAACTTCTGCTTTTTGGAATCCTCCCCCCCTCCAGTGTCACATTTGGCACCTTTCAGGGGGAGAGGGAGCAGATAACTGTGTAATACATGTACTATTTGCTTCTACTTCCGGGCATAGATCGCTGCAGTATCCACAGCAATCTACGCCATGTCAGGCCCCTCCTTCGTCCCTCCTGCTGTCTTCTGGGAGACATACAGGTCTTTGTGTTCTGACCATAGGCGTGCGCACAGGGTGTGCCAGGTGTGCCCAGGCACACCCTAATCACCCTGTGCAGAACAGATCCCTACTGACCTGGCTCTCCCTCCGTCCCCCACAGCACTGCCATCTTCCCTCCTCTCCCACCAGTTGTTACTGCGGATGTTTTAGGCTGAGTGGGGCAAGGGACCAGTAAATATGCCATTTACCGGCCCCTTCCCTTTCTGAATGAACATTGTGAGTGATCAGTAGAGTATGTTTGAGATTTGGGGTGCACACCCTAATGCCAAAGGCTGCGCACACCTATGGTTCTGACCTGTATTCTGCATATGATTCCAGTTACTGACCTGACTCTCCCTGACCCGATTTTGATCTTGCTCTGTACGGCTTGACCAGCTTTGTTCATGACCTTGATTCGGCTTGTGATTTTTCACTGAACTGCTCGCTTGTTGCTGACCCTAGCTTGATCTGTGACTCCGCTACATCTCTGTTTCTTTTCCACTAAATAACCTGGTTCTGAACTACAGTCATCTATGTGTATTCCACCTGACTGCCAGGGTCACTGGTGGACTCCACCATCCTTAATCTGCGGCCCAACCAGATTCAACTTTAACTTATCTTGGTTATTTCGAGGTTCTGTTGATCATCCCACTGACACTTCTGTTCACACATTCTGCTGGATCTTCCTGGTCGCATCTCCAGCCAGAAGTTCTGCAAGCAACATCTCAAAGCACTCATGTTCCCCCTGTCCCTTGGCACCATCTATTTTATTTTCTAGGGGTGCTTGAATGAATGAATGAATGAAACAAAACTTATATAGCGCAGCACATGCGAATTAAATCGCCTCTGGGCGCTTGTTGTTCCTGTCTCCTTTGGTATCAAAAGAGATGAGTCTTGATCTTTCTCCTGAACGCTAAGTGATTCTCCTCCAACCGAATGTTGGTTGGTAAAGCGTTCCATAGTCTGGGACCTTGGACCGCGAATCTTCTTTCTCCCTTGGACTTGTATCTGGCTTTTGGTATCTGCAGCAGACTTTGGTTGGTGGATCGCAGAACGCGATTGGGTTTGTGAACTTTTATTTTGTCGCATAGATAATGGGGAGCATTCCCATGGATACATCTATGCGTTAGACAGAGTGCTTTAAAAGTGATTCTGTCTTTTACTGGTAACCAGTGAAGAGCTCTCAGTGAAGGTGAGATTGATTCCCAGGGTTTTTTCCCAGTCGCAAGTCTAGCGGCCGTATTCTGAACGACTTGTAGACGAGCGATTTGGTGCTTGGGGTGTCCGAGGTAAAGGGCATTTGCATAGTCCAGTCTGGAGTTGCTCCCACCACGACTGCTATGTCTTCCTTGGGAATAAAAGGAATAAGTCTGCATAGTAGGCGCAGCAGATGATGAGACCCACTGACTACTGACCCTATTTGTGCGTCCATTGTCATGTAGGAGTCGAAGATGACCCCAAAACTTTTGACTTTGGCGCTAGGGGTGATGATTTTGCCCAGAATGGGCAGGGGTATCCAGATTGTTGCAGGTTGATTCATACGCTTGGCGTGAAACAGGAGAAGTTCTGTTTTCGCTCCATTAAGTTTGAGATAACTCTTTGTCATCCAGTCCTCTACCAAAGAGAGACATGTCTCTAGATTGAGGTGGTGATCCTTTTTATTGCAAATACGGAAATACAGTTGCGTGTCGTCTGCATATGAATGATAGAGCAGTTTTTGACTGCTAATGATTTCAAAAAGAGGGCGAAGTTAGATGTTAACCACTTAAGACCCGGACCAATACACTGGCAAATGACCCAAGGGGTTTTTGCGATTCGGCACTGCGTCGCTTTAACAGACAATTGCGCGGTCGTGCGACGTGGCTGCCAAACAAAATTCGCGTCCTTTTTTTCCCACAAATAGAGCTTTCTTTTGGTGGTATTTGATCGCCTCTGCGATTTTTATTTTTTGCGCTATATACAAAAATAGAGCGACATTTTTGAAAAAAAATCAATATTTTTTACTTTTTGTTATAATAAAAAACCAATAAACTAAATTTTAGTCAAACATTTAGGCCAAAATTTATTTAGCCACATGTCTTTAGTAAAAAAAAAAATCGCATTAAAAAAAAATTAGCTACCTAGCGGGAACAGCGACACTAATACAGCGATCAGAAAAATGATCGCTTAGTGACGCTGGCAATAGGGAGTGAAAGGGTTAACTAGGGCAGTGATCAAGGGGTTAAAACTTTATTGGGGGGGTGGGGGGGCTACCCTGACACTAACACTGACTGACTGTCACACTGTCTGTCACACTGACACTAAATACAGTAATCATACATGTATGATTACTGCATTCAGTGACACTGTGACAGGGGGGAGGGGGGGGGGCGATCGCGGGGGTTAAATGTGTTTTTGTGTGTGTGTAAGTGTGCTGTTGGTGCAGACTTACTTGGTGTGTTGTGATCTCTCCTCAGCGGCGCTTGAAACAAACGCCGAGGGAGAGATCACGTCGCTTCCTCCTTCCTGTGTTTACACAGGAGGAGGAAGTGACAGGGCGGGCGGGCGCGCGCATTGGCTGGGAGCGATCCGGAGGGGGCGGATGAAAACGGATAGCCGCCCCCACTTGTCGGATCGCTCCTGCAGCCGCGTGGACCGCCGCATGTACGGGGGGGGGGTCCGATCAGACCCCCGATCCCCCCCAAGGCACCAACGTATATATACGTTGATGTGCCTGTCGGTGCCATTCTGCCAACGTAAATGTACATGCGGCGGTCCTTAAGTGGTTAAATAACACCGGTGACAGAGGGGATCCTTGAGGGACTCCGCACGATAATGTGCGTTTTTCAGAAGTGAAAGGTCCTAACTTCACTATTTGCGATCGGTTTTCGAAAAAAGAGGAAAACCAAGATAAATCGCCTTCTGCGACTTTGGCTACTTCAGCTAGCCGAGTCAATAAAAGCTTGTGGTCTACTGTATCGAAAGCTGCGCTTAGGTCCAACAGAACCAGAAGACAAGATTCTCCTTCGTCTGCGACCTCGAGAGCGTCGTCCCATATCTTGAGCAGTGCTGTTTCCGTCCCATGTCCGGGCCGGAATCCCGATTGGAATGGATCAAGTAGGTTGTGGGTATCTAGATGCTGTTGCAGCTGTTGTACCACTACTTTTTCCATTACTTTTGAGAGTACATTTAGGCCTGTTATGGGACGGCGGTGGAGAGGGTCCTTTGGGTCCAGGGTGAGTTTCTTCAGAATGGGTCGAATTATGCCCTCCTTCAACCGGGAGGGCACTGTGCCCTCCCTGAAAGATTGGTTGATAAGCTGCGTGATAGGAGGCGCCAGGATGCCGGCGTATTCCTTCAGCAGTTTAGTGGGGATGATATCATTCGCAGCAGTGCTGTTACGCAGAGCCCCGATGATATTTCCAATGGCATCGGTAGAGATAAATTCCAGCGTGAATTCACCAGGTAGTGGTGAGTTGCTGCAGGTTTTGTGTGAATAATTACGGGGGGGGGGGCTACGGGGGGGATTGTTTTGCTGAATGCTTTGTCGGATTTCCTCTATTTTATTAATGAAGTGATCCGATAATTCATTGCAAAATTCGTGTGTGTCCGAATTGGGGGCTTCAAGACAGGCTGGATTCATGGTCTGAGTGACCAGCTTGAAGAGTTCGCGGGGACGGTTTAGGGCCCTGTTGATAGCCTCAGAAAAATAGTTGTTCTTGGCTTTGAAGATTTCTTTGTAATATTTTCTAGTTATTGCTTTATAGATGAGGAGGTTCTCATCTGAAGAGCTTCTTTTCCAAGCGGATTCCGCCCTTCTACGCTCTTGCTTCAGTAACGCCAGTTGGTTGTTGAACCAGCTGGAGTTATTTTTCCGGATGTGAGTTTTTCGGCGCTATTAAGTCAGCTGACTGTAATAGGGCTGTGTTTATGGCCTCCAGTGTTTCTTCAGCCGTTTGATTCGGCTGAATAGTTTTTATTTTTTCACTTAACGTGGCTTTGAAGAGTTCCGAGTGGAGCTTCTTCTGACATCTAGTCCAGTGTGTTGTCACTGGATTTGATGTTTTTGATAAGGGGGGGAGTTCGGAAATAATGAATTTAATTGCATGGTGATCTGTCCATGGCAACGGTTCATTATCCAAGATTTTCATTTCCAGATTTTGTCTGAAAATTAGATCGAGTGTGTGACCTGAAGCATGTGTGGGCCCACATACTAGTTGTTGTAGCCCTAATCCTTCAAGGTGATCGATGCAGGCGTCGGCAACGGGATCTTGCGTGGAGTTGGCCCAGAGGTTGAAGTCCCCGAGCAGCAAAAGGTGTTTGCTGTTCAGGGTATAGGTGGAGATAAAGTCCATCA
The DNA here is from genome assembly GCA_029574335.1 of Rana kukunoris. Taxonomy (NCBI): domain Eukaryota; kingdom Metazoa; phylum Chordata; class Amphibia; order Anura; family Ranidae; genus Rana; species Rana kukunoris. The sequence continues at coordinate 460,062,441 of CM056053.1, forward strand.
ATGATGGGAGAAGCTGCGACAATGGGCACAGTGGCAACAATTAAAGGGCACAGTGGCATCAATTGGCACAGTGGCGACAATTAAAGGGCACAGTGGCTGTGTTTAATGGCATAGCACAGTGGCTGCGTTTGATGGCATGGCACAGTGGCTGCGTTTGATGGCATGGCACAGTGGTGACAATTGATGGCACAGTGGCTGTGTTTGATGGCATGGCACAGTGGTGACAATTGTTGGCACAGTGGCTGCGTTTGATGGCATGGCACAGTGATGACAATTGATGGCCCAGTAGCAGCATTTCATGGGCCCAGTGGCTGCATTTGATGGGCACAGTGAGGCTCAATAGCCGCCGGGGGCCGTTCGTGGGCCGCGACAATGGGCACAGTGGCGACAATGGGCACAGTGGCATCAATGGACACACTGGCATCAATGGGCACAGTGGCATCAATGGGCACAGTGGAGACAATGGGCACAGTGGCAACAATTAAAGGACACAGTGGCATCAATTGGCACAGTGGCGACAATTAAAGGGCACAGTGGCTGTGTTTGATGGCATAGCACAGTGGCTGCGTCTGATGGCATGGCACAGTGGCTGCGTTTGATGGCATGGCACAGTGGTGACAATTGATGGCACAGTGGCTGTGTTTGATGGCATGGCACAGGGGTGACAATTGATGGCACAGTGGCTGCGTTTGATGGCATGGCACAGTGGCTGCATTTGATGGTATGGCACAGTGGTGACAATTGATGGCACAGTGGCTGCGTTTGATGGCATGGCACAGTGGTGACAATTGATGGCACAGTGGCTGCGTTTGATGGCATGGCACAGTGGCTGCGTTTGATGGCATGGCACAGTGATGACAATTGATGGCCCAGCAGCAGCATTTGATGGGCCCAGTGGCTGCATTTGATGGGCACAGTGAGGCTTAATAGCCGCCAGGGGCCGTTCGCGGGCTGCAATCGGCCCCCGGGCCGCGAGGGCCGTTCGCAGGCCACACCGGCCCGCGGGCTGCCGCGGCCCATCGAGCATTTTTCCCGGTATGCCCTATGGCCAGTCCGGGCCTGTTCCCCACCCACCAAATTATTTGAACCAGTGCACAAAGCAAGGTTCATAAAGACATGGATGAGTGAGTTTGGGGGTCCAGGAACTTGACTGGCCTGACCTCAACCCAATAGAACACCATTGGGATGAATTATAACGGAGACTGCGTGCCAGACATTTCGTCCACATCAGTGTCTAACCTCACAAATGCGTTTTGGAAGAATGATCAAACATCCCCATAGACACACTCCTTAACCTTGTGGACAGCCTTCCCAGAAGAGGTGAAGCTGTTATAGCTGCAATGGGTGGGCCAACTCAATATTGAACCCTACAGACTAAGACTAGGATGCCATTAAAGTTCATGTGCGTGTAAAGGCAGGCGTCCCAATAGTTTTGATAACATAGGGCCAGATTCACAAAGCACTTACGCTGGAGTATCAGGAGCTGCGCCAGCGCAATTGGAAATATGCGCCTGCGTATCGTTATGCCGTATCCACAAAACGATATGCACCAGAAATCTAGTTTTTTACGAACGGCGTAATTTTCGATAGACTAGCGCATCGTGCGCACAAAAAATGCGCTAAACACACCATTGATTTGCTAGGCAAATATGCAAATGAGGGAGTTACGGCGATCCACAAAAGTAAGTTGGTGCAGCGCAGGCTACGCGCTGTGCGCATCAGCTGCACGTCCTGTCTAAAATTAGGCAATATAGGGGCGTGGCCTGACGCATGGAGCTGTAGGACGTGTCTGCTCGCCGCTCCCGGGTCCCTCGGCTCCACGGACCGCAAGCACAGCAGGGAACTCACTTTCGTTGCTACATATGGGGAAGGACAGGCATCGGGCATCAAGGGGCACCCGTGGGAACACGCAAAGCGGCGATCTCGAGGAGTTATTTGCCAGGTCCCGGGCCGCTGCGCTCCGCCATCCGGAATCCAAGATGGCGCCGGCCCCGCCGTCTCCAGCCCGCTCTGAATCCTCCATTCACACCCAGGTGAGCTCCCACAACCGCTTCCCACTCCCTGAGGACAATACATTTCCCTCTATGCTCACCAGGAGCAGATCTAATGCTTCCCTGGGCTCGGGTGACGGTTGGGACATGGAATCCCAGATGAGATCCCTCCACAGCTACATCAGGGCCCTACCCACTAAATCTGACTTTGAGAACTGTGTTCACAGAATTGAGAAAGCGTACAAAAAGGAGATCTCTGACCTTAAGAAAGATATGGGTGCCCGCTTTGAGGACATAGATAACACCACTGATAGCCTCAGCGACGCTGTACAGGCTCATGATAAAATCCTCAACACCCACACTGTCATGCTGCAGCAACTTGCTTACCAACAAGACGACATCGAAAATAGAAACCGTCGCAATAACATACGCATTCGCGGAATCCCCGAAACGGTTGACCCTAAAAATCTGCCCACGGCTGTGACGGCGATTTTTAACCAATTGCTGCAGCGCCCCAAAGATGACCCCATTGAACTAGATCGTGTACACAGAACCTCGGGACCCCGGACCTCTGACCCTTCTTTTGTGCGGGATACATTGTGCCGTGTTCACTTCTACAGGGTCAAGGAGGACATCATGAGAGCGGCAAGCTCACAGACGACTATCCTCTTCAACGACAACCCTGTGATGCTCCTCCCAGATTTATCTCGCCAAACCCTGATGATGAGGAAAGCGCTGAAACCGCTTACACAGATGCTGCAAGATAAACAGATAAAATATCAATGGCGGTTCCCCTTCCATCTCCGAGTACACCACGAGGGCAAAACCGCCATATTCCGCACCTTAGGAGACCTACCCTCCTTCCTCAGCACACTGGAGCTCCCGCAGGTATCGCTCCCAGATTGGCCATTTACCCCTACTACGCCGGGCCTGCCCTTTGCACCCCAATGGCAGAAGCAGGGCCGCAAACGCAACTCCAAACCTACGCCTCAACGATCCGGATCCATGCCCCGACAGGACCCCAATGACTGAGATGTCCTACACTTCCGCACTGATCTCCTATCCTTACAGGGAATCCCCCTGTACCACCGATGGCTGAACACAGGCTAGAATCCTGACTCTTTACTCCCCCCTTTTTTTGCTTTTATTTTATTTTTTATCACCATCGCTTTGTTTTTGGGTCACGTCTTGGAACTGCTAGACTACCTGATGCTGGGGGCCTGTTATGTTTTGTTCACCCCGAGTTATGCGGCACTATTCATGCCACTTGTAGTTCCCTGTAAACATTTTTACATATCACTGTTATTTGCCATCATTCCATGTTGTACTGCATGCTTGCTAGTTCTAACCTCTGTTTTAATTGTTTTTTTTTTTTTTTATTAGTTTTCTCATACTCCGTGGAGCTGGGGGACCTAGGGATCACTCTGCTTAGTGGGTCTTCCCTCGCACCCCCCTTAAGGGTTTTTCTTTTTCTCGGTGCCATATTGGACACTGAGTGATGTACTGTTGTATATCAATTGGTAAGGTCTTTTTTCCCTTACCTATGGTTTTTTGGTGCCACCTAGTGGCCTTTTTTGTTTTTGTTTTTTCAATTTTTTTTTTCCCAAGACTATTCTGTTGGTCACCACCTCCTCTGAACATTGATCTTATCTCCTCATTGTTGTTGCCCCCCATTTTTTGTTTGGAGTATGGTGATCGAGATGCAGAAACTCTTTTGATCTTCATCGCTACCTCTTCCTCCTCTCTCTTCCGCTGCCTACTTCTTATACTCCCCTCCTCTCTTCTTCTCTCTTCCCTCCCTTTCTTCTCCCCTGAGCCTCTCTTAACTTTGCTTGTTCAACTGAAGGCTGCTGATTTTTGGGACAATACTGATATTTACTATCCATACTTATGGCTACGGTAACCCCTATTGCTTTAGCATCCTTTAATTGTAGGGGGTTCAACAAGCCGGAGAAGCGGAGCCAGATTTTATATCACTTTCACAAAATGCGCTCAAATATCCTATTGCTCCAAGAAACGCACTTTCGTACGGGCTCTGTACCAGCCCTACACAATAAATACTATACGCAATGGTTTCACAGTACTAACCCCCAGGCCAAATCCAAGGGGGTGTCCATCGCTTTCCATAAGTCTTTCAAACCTGAGATTTTAGATTCCTTTATTGATGTAGCTGGCCGTTTTGTTTTTCTTAAACTGAGACTAAATGACTTTATCTTTACAGTGGCCAACATTTATGTACCGAACGTGGATCAGGCTCGGTTCCTCTCATCCATTCTCACCAGATTGTCCTCGTTTGGGGGTCCCTGTTTTATCGTCGGTGGAGATCTCAACTTTGCTATGTCCCCGTCTGCAGACACTTCCTCGGGTAAGTCCCCTGTTTCCTTCTCCTCTCTGACACGCATCAAATCCCTACTACATACATCTCGTTTGGTGGATGTTTGGCGTATTCAACATCCCACAGAGAGGGACTACAGTCACTACTCTGCAGCTCACAAATCTTACAGCAGACTAGACCATTTCCTGATATCACAGTCTTTGTTGGATACTCCCCTCCAGGCCTCCCTTGGCCATCTGCTCTGGTCCGACCATGCCCCGATCTATTTGACCCTGGCCCGCCCCCCGACATCCCGTGTCGGTACGCATTGGAGGCTCAATGACAATCTATTGAGGGACACCGACTGTGTGGCTGACATCTCCACGACCATTCGGAACTTCATCGCCGATCATTCCTCTGATTCCACTTCCCCCCTTGTCCAATGGGACGCCCTGAAATGTGTGATCCGGGGAGTGCTCATTCAGCACGGTTCCCGTCTCAAGCGAATGAGAACGGCTGATATACGCCGTCTTCTTTCCACCATAACGGACCTCGAATCCCTCCACAAACGGAACTTGGAGCCAGCCGTGTTCGTGCAGCTTTCAAACGCGCGTAGGGATCTTTTGCAACTCTTGGATACACATTCCTTGATAGCTCGAGACAGAGCGCGTAATCATTATTATTCCCTAGCCAACAAATGTAGCAAACACCTAGCGAAAGCCCTTCACCCCAGACCGCCACGTTACTCCATCCCTTTCATTACCCGCCCTGACCAAACCAAGGCGTTTAATACAAAAGGCATCTCCTCCGCCTTCAGAGATTACTACTCCCGACTGTACAACCTCTCCCCACAACCCCAACCGCCCACACCACCCCTTCTAATAACACCATGCGGGACTACATCATGGAAACGGCGTTGCCTACTGTCCCCAACCTAGACTCCCTGGAGTTGGACAAACCCTTAGCGGTTCTCGAATTCTTGGGTGCCATCAAGGCCTTAAAAATAGGCAAATGTCCAGGTCCAGACGGCTATACCCCCCGCTTCTACAAAACCTTCGCTCTCCAATTGGCGCCACTTTTAACTAAAGCTTTTAACGCCATAGACGACTCCCATCTGCCTTCGAGAGATCTCTTGTCCGCCAACATCTCCGTAATCCCTAAGCCGGGCAAAGATCCGTCCCAGTGTAACAGCTATCGGCCGATATCTTTGCTCAACATTGATCTCAAGCTGTTTGCTAAAGTGCTGGCCAATCGCTTGTCTCCCCTCCTCCCAAACGTGGTTCACAATGACCAAGTGGGATTTGTCCCGGGCCGTGAGGCTAGGGACAACACCACTAAAACGATCCACCTTATATCCCTTATTCAACGAACGAACCTGAAAGCCTGTCTCCTTTCCTTCGATGCCGAAAAGGCGTTTGACAGAGTCAATTGGGATTTTCTTCAACTCTCACTGGAACAATTAGGGTTAGGTTCTACTTTTATATCTAAAGTGATGTCCTTGTACTCCCGGCCATCTGCCTCGGTTCTGGTAAACGGCACTGCCTCTGAGCCGTTTGGCATTGCCAACGGCACCCGGCAGGGCTGCCCCCTCTCCCCTCTCCTATTCGTCATCGTCATAGAACATTTGGCCTGTGCTATCCGGCAAAACGCCTCCATCCAAGGTATACAAACACCCTCCGCCCACCATAAGCTGTCCCTCTATGCTGATGACCTCTTGGTTTATGTGCAGCACCCCCATACCTCTCTACCTTCCCTTTTCCATGAATTCCAGCGGTTTGGGTCTTTTAGTAACTTTAAGCTTAACGTCTCCAAGACTGAAGCCCTCAACATCTCCCTCCCTGCGTCTGTGATGTCCTCCCTACGGTCTAACTACTCGTTCCAATGGCAAGCGAAAGGAGTGTCCTACCTAGGGGTCACAATACCCTCCAACCTCTCCAACTTGTTCTCCTTAAACTATGTCCCCTTACTTTCTCGCATCCGGAAGGACTTAGAGGGATGGGGAAGCTCCCCCTTACCGTGGTTTGGAAGGATCAACACCCTCAAAATGGATACCCTCCCCAAACTATTATACCTCTTCCAGACGATTCCTGTTCTGGTTCCTAAAACCTTCTTTGCAGCCCTACGCTCGCTGGCTATTAGATTCCTCTGGAATAGGGGAATGCCCAGAGTGAAATACAAGTTACTTACGCTACCGAAATCGCAGGGTGGAGCGGGTCTACCCGACTTTGAGACTTACTACAAAGCTACTCATGTGGCACGCATCCTGGAATGGTTCCCCCGCCCTTTTCTGAAGGCTTCTGTCGCCATCGAACAAGACTTGACACCCGTAGACCTTCGGGCGCTCCTTTGGGGATACGGGCCCAATTTTTCCCGCCTGCCATCTCTCTCACCATTGACAATTGCTTCACTCAGACTGTGGGTCCATAGAGGCCTGTGCACCACCTTGTCCTCCGACCCCTCCCCACTGTCCCCTCTGTTCGATAACCCCGTATTCCCCCAGGGCATAGGAGCGGCTACGATAGGGCCCTTTAGGCGCCCTGACTGGCCCCAAGCACACTCTTTTGTGGATCCGCTACGAGGGACCCCGGTCGCACCGACGGGTCCCACAGATTGGCTTACCACCCTTCACCTCTCTACATTCGCGCAGTGCCTACACAACTCCTCCCGAATCCACCGCCCTCACACTGAATTTGAACGACTGTGCTCCCTCTCTGTTACACCCAGACACCTCCTTTCTACCATATACTGTCTCCTCCAAGGTCTCCTACATGAGGATCTGCCTCCCTACACCGGGAAGTGGTCTGCAGACTTGAAAGAAGACATACCCCGATCAGAATGGCAGACCTCGTTTTTTTTTACTCATAAATCAACGATATCCTGCTACTCCCAGGAAAAGAACTATAAGGTTCTATCACGGTGGTACAGGGACCCCTATACGATACACAAACTGTTCCCGTCTACTCCAGCCACGTGTTGGCGGTGCAACTCCTCTACAGGGACCTATCTACATATCTGGTGGGAATGCGAGAGGATCCGCCCCTTTTGGACTCAGGTATTTACTTGCTATAATAAAATTTATGATGAAGCATTGACACCCTCCCCCAAGATTGCTCTCCTCTCCATTCTCCCTGGGTCGGTTACATCACAGAAGAAAAACCTTCTCCGGTTTTTTATGTCTTCAGCGAGACAGCTCATACCCTCATTTTGGAAGTCGACTGCCACACCCCCCTTATCACGGTGGGTCTCGATCATGAATGATACCATGAGAATGGAGGAGATGCTGGCCCTTGACAATGACACCTTTGAAAATTTCAAGATGCTGTGGTCTGTTTGGCTCCACTTCTCCGCTTCTGATACTCTCACCATTATGTTATCACTCCCAATACGATCGTCCTAACCTGTGAATCTACTTTTGGGCTGGACGAGGCATGTACCTCCTGATGTTCCCCCCCACTGTCCCCCTGATAACCCTACCCCGCAAGTGTTCACACAGCAGCCCCTGTGCTCTTTTCCTACTGTTGCTTACCCTTCCCTGCTCTATCTTCTCTCCTTTCCATTCTCTTCCTTTCCACAACCTTTTTGTGATTGCTCCCCTCTTCTTTTTTCTTTTACTTTGAATTTACCATATATACCCTGATCGGAAACAATGACACCCTTTTGACAGGAGTCGTCTCTGGCTCCTAAGGACGACCGTTGATACACATTATTTCTTATAAGGCATCATGAGTTATGCTAGGGGCGATAGCCATTGGGCTGACTCAAGTTACATGTCCACTCACGATTGTCACTTTATGTAACACTGTCTATTGTTTCCTTCTGTATCTTTTTGAATTGTTTATTACGTTACCAATAAATACATTTTCAACTCTAAAATTAGGCAATATAAAAGCTTGCTTAAAATTAGACAATCCGTCTACATGTCACCTAAAGCAACACTGTTAGGGACGAGCTGAGCAGCCACACTTGCAGGACAACAATCTGTATGCCAACATGCCAGAGGCATCCTTGCTCATAGCTATACTAGTACTGACTTTAGAAGAGCGCAGAAGGAGGAGGGCACGGAGGAGGGCATGGGAGAGGATATACCGCACACGCATAGACATCTTTGGCCTTAGTGTTTCTGAGGTGTCTCGCATCTTCAGATTCACCCCTCATGCCATCCTGGAATTAACCACAACCCTGCAGGAGGACATCACCAGCCCAACACACCGCTCACATGCAGTGCAGCCACTGGTCAAGGTCCTGGCAACACTCCATTTCCTTGCCAGTGGCTCTTTTCAAAGAACAAGTGGAGTTGTGGCTGGGATGGCACAATCCTCCATGAGCAGATGTGTGCACCAGGTTATCCCTGCAATCCTCAGACGCATGGCCAACCAAATCATCAAACCCACCACTGAGGACCTGCGGCAGAAGGCAATGACAGATTTCTACAGAATTGACAGATTCCCACGCACCGTGGGGGCCATTGATTGCACACATGTGGCACTCCAGCCCCCCCGTGAGACAGAGCACATATACCGCAATCGGAAGCATTGGCATTCCATCAACGTACAGGTGATAGTCGATGCCCAAGGCCTCATATGGCACGTCCGTGCCAAACACCCCGGATCCAGCCATGACAGCTACATATACAATCAGAGCCCCATCCCAATGGAATTTGAACAGAACGTGTATGGGGACACCTGGCTGGTTGGTAAGTGACATGGGTGGCAGGCATGACTGTCCCCCCCCATGATGCAGAAATCACAAGGGGCACGTGCACTACTAACATCCTCCTGTCTTTTTCCTTCCAGGTGACTCTGCATATGCACTGGGACCCCATCTCATGACTCCTATCCGGAACCCCCAAACCCCAGGAGAGGAAAGATACAATGAAGCACACGCCAAAACCCGTGCAGTGGTGGATCGCACCTTTAGCCTCCTGAAGTCACGTTTCCGATGCCTGGATAAGTCTGGGGGTACCCTGTTGTATTCCCCCAACTTTGTATGTCAGATCATCGGTGCATGTTGCATGCTGCACAACTTTGCAGTGAGAAAGGGCCTGGAGATTGACATACGTGATGACCTGACCCCCGAACCAGACAATCCCCCCCTAACCAAGGCTTCCCCCGTCTTCTGAGGGAAGAGCAGCCAGGAGACAGCTCACATTAGGCATCTTTGCACGTTAAACACACACATTAATCATGGCACAATGAGAATGCATGCATGCACACCACTGTGGTCCCTAGCACACACACACCACATCCTCATCAAATTGGATTGGCACAAGCCCACCATGCAGGACTTGTGAGCAGCAACGCCACGCCACGGCTTCGATTATGTCACTGTACATTCATACACCATTCACACGGACCTGGGGATCACTCCTCCCTGGTCCTGGGGAACCCTTCTCCACCACAAATGAGGGTGACACCCCTTTTCCGGCAGGAATGTCACCCCCACAATCAGAAATTATTCACAACCCAAAAAATAAAAAATAATAATTGTCCAGCACCCAAAAAAATTACCAGCAAAAAAAAAAAAAAACTGTAAAAATAAAATAAAAAATACCGCCGCTGGCGTGACCCACGCCCATGGCCCTGGCTCCTTAGGGCCAACTCATGGGGGGAGGGGTAATCCGGGGAAGGAGGAGCATCCCCTGGTCTCTGCCCACCTGGCGGCCTGCCCTCCAAGGCCACGGCAATGCGAGACAGCCCATCATTGAGGGTTGCCGTATTGGCCTGGATAGCCTGTGTGAGGGCCCTCACATCCTGACCGAGGGCCCTCACATCGTGACCAACGCCTGCTGTGTTAGCCTGCTGGTCATTTAGGCAATTGATCAGGGCCAGGGAGTTGCAGGCCATGTCCCCAAGCGTATCATTTATGGAGGACAGGCTCTCTTCCATCCACCCCAAACTCTGGCTGACCTGTCCCAGATGGCGGGTCTGAAGGGCCTGGTCCCTTCTCAGGTTGGTGGGCAGAAACTCGGCCACCCCCCCAGTCTTGTGGGTTGCCTTCCTGCCTCTAGATGAGGCTTGTGGCCGGGGAGAAGGGGAGCCCCTTGGGAGGGGAGCCCTGTTGGGGGAGGAGTGGGAGGGGCTACCCCTGATGGAGGCCTGGCTGCTGCCAGCCAAAGGGGAAGACTCCTCCAAAACAAACAAGCCATTCCCTGGCAAGCCCTCCTCCTCCAACTCAAACTCCTCCTCCGAGGACTCCGGCCTTTCTGGGGGTCCTCATCAGGCTGTTGTCCCGGGGATGGTGCGGTCAGGCCAGGTGGCCCAGCACCCTCCTGCAGATCTGTGGATGACACAAAACATTCACAGGTTGGAGGATCCACACACTTGCCACATATTCCCCCCCCCCCCACACATGCTACACACCAGATAGAAAAAAAAAAAAAACTTACCTGTCCTCACGGCCTCCTGACTGGACTCAAAGCCAGGCAGCCCCTCCACTTGCTGCCTGTTGAAGGTCTGGGCCACCGCACGCTCCTCCTCAGTCAGCCGAACAGGGCATGGTGGGCCCCCTCCGGTGCCCCTGGCATGGGCGGCAATCTTGCCCAGCTTCCCACGGACCACACACCGGAGGTCATTAATCTTCTTGGCGATCCCCTGGCATGTCCGAGTCTCCCCCCCCCCCCCCCAACGTGTTGACCTGGTCTGTAATTTCCTGCAATATCTGTGGCTGGTGGTGTTGGCACTCTCGGGGCCGTGCAGAAAACGGCCATATTGTGTAATGGCCCTGGCAAGAATGCTCTTCTCCCCCAAAGAAAAATTCAGTTTTCGCTTCCTTTCACTCATGTTCTCACAAACTGCAACCAAAACAATCACCAAAAATCAGGCACCAAAAAACAGACACCAAAAAACAGACAGCAAATAAGTATCAAAAACAGTCACCAAACAACACTCTGAAAATCACTATCAAAAACACTATACTAAACAGTCAAGAAATATATCAAACACAAGTCACAAACTCACAAACGCAAACAGACAACAGAACAAAAGCACCTTGCTGTATAGGAAGGGATACAAAGGGATGTACTTTTGCAAAGGAAGTGCGTTTCTCTCTGTCTATTTATGCTGTCTGCGTAGCTCACTAAGTTGACCGGGCCAAGTTCCAATCTCACTGATTGCGCCGTTCCCGAGTTGTGAGCATGCGCAGAGAGGTGCTGACCATGGCCTGCTTCATGTGCGCATGCGCAATCCGGCCGGCCCTTCATTTGCATGGGGTCACGGCTCATTTCAATGGAACACGCCCACGTCCTTCCCAATTTGAATTACTCCGCCTTACGCCTCTGAAATTACGTTGCACCGGCGCAAATTTCTGCGCAAATACTACGAGGATACGGTAATTGCGCCTCTACATTGCGCCGGTCTAACGTAAAGGAGGTGCGCTACTCCGGTCAAAATATGCGCCAATGTACCTGAATCTGGCCCATAGTGTATGTTTGTCTTTATTTTAATAAGAGTACCTTTTTGAAAATTATTCATTAGTTTTTTCAAGTAGCCTAATTTCAGGATTCCCCTATCTCTCAAAGCAATTTGACATCAATTCTAGACAGCAAACAAGTTTCATTAACTCAGTGCATAATCAAAGTCTCTTAGAGGTAATCCGCTTTAAACTAAACATACTTAACCTGGGGATAATGAGTCCCACTAGGCTTTCTCGCTGCATTGATGGCAATGTGACCTGATAGGGCTAGGACTAGGATAAGCTCACCCATTGGGACTTTATCGTTTCCTCTGATCTTTGGAGAAATCTCTAAGCAGATGCTGGATTTCTAAGGGCAAAGCAATTTACTGTTTAATGTGTTGCTTAATACAATTAGTACCGTGAAATCCATACAATGGGTTCAGTAAATGCAAGGGTGATGTCTTCTGAATTTACTTTGTTCTGTACTGGAAAAAGAAAAGTCATTATTATCCAGATCACATGACATTGAAGCAATTTGATTTAAAGGGTCTGTAAACCCTACCAATAAACTTCATTTATTTGGTCCCTCTTGGTTAGTTAAATGTACCATTTAACCACTTAAGGACCCCTTACGTCGGCAGAAGGGCACGGCTGAGCAATAGCATGTCCCCCTTACGTCCCCTTCAAGAGCCCAGCTGGGGTCATGAGCGTGCTGCCGGCGGTGCACTCGCGACCCGGTCCAAAGTGCCGTGACTGCGCCCGCACCCGCGGGACTCGATCGCCGCCGGTGTCCCACAATCGGTCACAGGAGCTGAAGAACGGGGAGAGGTGAGTGTAAACACACCTTCCCCATTCTTCATTGTGGCAATGTCAGTGTTTGTCTGTTCCCTGATATAGGGAAAGACAATCACTGACATTACACGTCCAGCCCCGCCCCCTACAGTTAGAAACACATATAAGGTCACACTTAACACCTTCAGTGGTTAACTCCTAAACTGCAATTGTCATTTTCACAGTAACAGTGCATTTTTATAGCACTTTTCGCTGTGAAAATGACAATGGTCCCAAAAATGTGTCAAAAGTGTCCGACGTGTCCGCCATAATGCCGCGGTCATGAAAATAATCGCTGATCGCCGCCATTAGTAGTAAAAAAAAAAATATTAATAAAAATGCCATAAAACTATCCCCTATTTTGTAAACGCTATAAATTTTGTGCAAACCAATCGATAAACGCTTATTGCGATTTTTTTTTACCAACAATCGGTAGAAGAATACGTATCGGCACAAACTGAGGAAAAAAAATGTTTTTTTTTTTATATATCTTTGGAGGATATTTATTATAGCAAAAAGTGAAAGATATTGCATTTTTTCAAAAATGTCGCTCTATTTTTGTTTATAGCGCAAAAAATAAAATCCGCAGAGGTGATCAAATACCACCAAAAGAAAGCTCTATTTGTGGGAAAAAAAGGATGTCAATTTTGTTTGGGATCCACGTCGCACGACCGCGTAATTGTCAGTTAAAGCGACGCAGTGACGAATCGCAAAAAGGGGCAAGGTCCTTTACCTGCATAATGGTCCGGGGCTTAAGTGGTTAAAACGTTTTTTAAATGGTAAAGTGGAACTTAACTAAATCAGAGCACCACAAACTGAAAACACTACTTAAAGTAGTTGTAAACCTCAGACATGAACTATAAACAAAGCATATCCCTCTATAATGAGTACTTATCTCAATTAAGAGCTTTAAGTGTAATTTCTGTCTGCTGCTTCGTTCCTCTGTTATCTGCATGAGTCACTTCTGGCAAGTTTTCCTGACACCAAGAGGTAAAAAGGTGGCAGGGGGGAGCTCCAGCACACAGCCTCAGCTTTGTTGCCGGGTGCTGTGCCCCTTACCTTCAATCGGCTCTCAGAGCTCTCCTCGCTGAGCTCTACAGTGTGTCAATTCAGCTGTCCACCCCCTATTTTTTGAAAGCTCAGAAAAGTTTTATAAATTCTGGACTTCAAGGGGCTGTAGAGAGAGAAGATAGCAGGTAGACAGGTACAACTTATGTATATAGCCATGCCTCCATAGGGGTTGGTGAATATTGTGGTTTACCTGTCACCCCAGCATTCACCTCTCTGACACTCAGAGACATAGAACAGTCTATAAGCTTTGTTTGTTTTTTTATTGAGGGGATTTAACTTGGATGGGAACAGGAAATTATCGGATGTCTAGAAAGATTTAATGCAACTTGATTGGGACTTTTATATACACTCCTGTCTTCTCTCCAGCACAAACTTGGGCTTAAGACCTCTTTCTTTTACTCCTCCAGTACTTCACTTGCTGCAGATTCCCAGATCAGCTATCACCACATGGTTGGGCCTGACACTAACTCAGCCAGGCCTCAGTGAATTGCCTTTTGTGGGCAGCCTGCCAGCCAGCCTTGCTGCAACTACCTCTCTCCACTGCCCTTCACACAGCCCTCTCTTCTGGTTCTGCACCCATCTCTCAATCCCCAGTTCTCTCAGGCATGTCTCCTCAGTCCTTCCAACTGTGCTCACTCATCAGGCCTCCCGGCTGTGACCAATTGTCCTCTCTGGAGACTTTTAGCAGTGTTTTCTCCTGCTGTTCTCTCTTTGCTCTCTCATGTGCATTTCCTTTAGGATCTCTTCTCTCCTCCTGGATGCACCCGAACTCCAGCTATTCCACCCGACAGCTCCTCCCCAGCTGTGATGATCCAAGGAGAAGTTGCCTTTAAGGAGGCCTGCCCGTCGCCAATCCAAGTTGGGGATTGGTCAAGGCTCCTCAGAATACCCCAGGCAGCTCCAGCTCTCATCCACTCCTCTCTATCTAGAACCTTCTAGAAAGAAGAGGGAGGTGACAGTGATGCTACCTGTGAGTCACCCAGCCCTGCCCTAAGCCACCCCCAGCCCAGAATGGGAAAAAACAGGCAGCTACCTGCCTACATTTTGCTACTCCATAGAAAAATCTAACCTCTAGCACCTACTTAACTAGAGAGTGCTACATGTAGGAGGATTTTTTTTTCATCTCTGTGTATCACCTGATGCCATTAACGTTACTGGGTATATTTAAGGGTTTACAACCATTTTTAATGTTTAGAGACAACTCTCTATCCATCCATGTCTCCTTGCTTTATTTTGTTGCGAAATCACATTGAAAAACACCCCCATAACATTTCTAGCCATGTCCATCTTGAGTAAAAGCAGATGATTCATGTAGAATTGACTTCCTGGAATCCCTCCGTCCTTAGCTTTAAAAAAAAAAAAAACTCAGGCAAGGTGTGGGACTTTAGGGGCAACTTACAAATAGATCATGAAATTGCATAAAAGCATAAATTTTATTACATAATTTAAAAATTAGTACAGCTTCAAAATTTATGATAAAGGAGTAACGGCTGAATGATGAGTATGCGAGGCTATACAAAATTGAACAATGTCTCGTCTTTGTATCGACGCGTTTCATGAAGAGTTCAAACCTTTCTTTAGGGGTAAAGTAGAAGAGGGAGGATACAATTGTTTCATCCAAAGTAATAAAGATTTGATACAGCCGAAAAAAAAGCAAGGTTCACTTTTGCAAGGTGGAGAAAATCCATTTGCCCCCAGGAACGGGCCCCCGAGTGGCCTATGCTGAGGTCTTCCACCAAAGGGTCAGCCATGTGGAGGATAGGGGGGCACAGGGTCTAAAGCCCCATACACACTATTAGATTTTCTGCAGACTTTTGCCTTCAGATTTACCAAAACCATGTAGTGCAAGGTCCTGCCTGATTGTATACAAATTGAAAGTCTTATGCTAAATGCCCAGAGGCGTTTTTACAATTCGACACTGCGTCGCTGTAACAGAAAATTGCGCGGTCGTGCTACTCTATAGAAAAATCTAACCTCTAGCACCTACTTAACTAGAGAGTGCTACATGTAGGAGGATTTTTTTTTCATCTCTGTGTATCACCTGATGCCATTAACTTTACTAGGTATATTTAAGGGTTTACAACCATGTCAACACATTTTTAATGTTTAGAGACAACTCTCTATCCATCCATGTCTCCTTGCTTTATTCCTTACTTTATTTTGTTGCAAAATCACATTGAAAAACACCCCCATAACATTTCTAGCCATGTCCATCTTGAGTAAAAGCAGATGATTCATGTAGAATTGACTTCCTGGAATCCCTCTGTCCTTAGCTGTCCTTTCTTTAGGGGTGAAGTAGAAGAGGGAGGATACAATTGTTTCATCCAAAGTAATAAAGATTTGATACAGCCGATTGCACAATAAATGCAAGGTTCACTTTTGCTCCAAGGTGGAAAAAATCCATGTGCCCCCAGGAACGGGCCCCCGAGTGGCCTATGCTGAGGTCTTCCACCAAAGGGTCAGCCATGTGGAAGATAGGGGGACACAGGGTCTAAAGCCCCATACACACTATTAGATTTTCTGCCCACACACGATAATTTTTTACAACCCGAAAAACGACATTGTTTAACCACTTAAGCCCCGGACCAAAATGCTGCTAAATGCCCAGAGGCGTTTTTACAATTCGGCACTGCGTCGCTTTAACAGACAATTGCGCGGTCGTGCGACGTGGTTCTCAAACAAAATTTGCATCCTTGTCTTCCCACAAATAGAGCTTTCTTTTAATGGTCTTTGATTGCCTCTGCGATTTTTATTTTTTGCGCTATAAACAAAAATAGAGCGACATTTTTGAAAAAAATCTATATTTTTTACTTTTTGTTATAAGAAGAATCGAATAAACTAAATTTTAGTCAAACATTTAGGCCAAAACGTATTCAGCCACATGTCTTTAGTAAAAAATAAAAAAAAATCGCAATATAAAAAAAAATTAGCTACCTAGCAGCAACAGTGACACTAATACAGCAAACAGAAAACCGATCGATTAGTGACACTGGCAATAGGGGGTGAAAGGGTTAACTAGGGCGGTGATCAAGGTATTAAACCTTTATTAGGGGGGGTACGGGGGCTAACCTGGACCTAACACTAACTGCCTGTCACACTAATTGTCACACTGACACTAAATGCAGTGATCAGTAAATATATGATCACTGCAATCAGTGACACTGTGACAGGGGGCTGGGGGGGGGGGGGGCGGTGATCTGAAGGGGTTAATGTGCCTATGTGTGTGGTGTCAGTGTGCTGTTGGTGCGACTTACTTGTGATGTCTTCTCTCCTCTCGCTCGATTGAAAATACCTGCGAGAGGAGAGCTGACATCACTTCCTCTGCCAGTGTTTACATTACACAGGCAGAGGAAGTGCAGGACGGAGGCTCTGCGGATTTGCTGGGAGCGATCATGAGGGGGCGGACAAAAACGAACAGCCGCCCCCTCATCCCGAATCGCTCCCAGAGGTAAGACTCCCGCTGCATGTAGCGGGGGGGGTCCCGATCGGTCCCCCGACCCGCAAGAAGGCAGGGACGCCCATCTGCCTGTACGTGCCATTCTGTGGACGTACATATACATGCGGAGGGCGTTAAGTGGTTAAAACGTCGTTAAAAAATGCAGCATGTTCGGAATTTTTTTTTTTCGTTTTTCAGAACCCGAAAAATGCTGTGAAGCCCACACACGATCATTTTAAATGATTTTTTTTAAAAACAACGTTTTTTTCATGCCGAAAAATGATCGTGTGTACGCGGCATAAAGGTTTGACCTCATATTATATGGTTTTGGTAAATCTGAAGACAAAAATCTTCAGAAAATCCAATAGTGTTTATGGGGTCTAAACGCAGAGGGGGCAGCAATTTTTAAAACTTTATTACTCTCATATAATTTTTAAATAGAAAAAAGTGTATTTTATATATATTATATATAATGCTATATAAAATTGGTGGTGTAAGGATGTGTTAGATGTTTTATATCTTTATCTTATAGGTGTGTTGCAGCGGGGTGCGGCAACAATAATTCACTCAGCCTGGTGTGGTGATAAACTTGTATTAAAGCAATGCAGCAACAGTTCACAACAATCCTGGTGGGAAGACTGCCCAATCAGTTACACCTATTGTTACAGCAACGTGAACAGAGTGAGTTCCAGACAGAATAACAGCGTCTGTAGAGAGGGGAAGAATGCAGCCTGGCCTTTCCGTGCCCAATCAGTAAGATGTCCAGAAAAAATGTGACCCTTTGCTTTTCTTCCTTGTCAGGAACCTTTCCCTATCACTAGTACTGTTCCTAACGGATGGGGTACCTTTCCCTGTACTACCCACTTGCATAAAAGCATGCCATTCCCAGGAGCCAGGGACTTAAGTAGGCCCCGCCTGACCCAAGATGGCTACCAGAGTCACCTGGGGCAACAGCATCTCTCCAGCTGCAGGGCTGCGGTTGAGCGCCACCTGCAGTGGAGAATATAAACGTCACCTGCCTACAAGCTCCTTTTAATTTTGCATTCGTTTTTGAAAATCATAGCTGACTACAGATTGAAACTGAATGTTAATTTTAATAGGACTAGTTCACCCAAAAATGACATTTCGTTAATAGATGGGGTCTTATTGGCTGAGTCACTGGCTGCTTTTTAATTCTGCTGAACGTTGAACTCCAGGCAGAGATGCAGAGATGCAGAATAATGCAGCCCTGGATTTATTAATACACAATTAAAGCCCAAAGCCAGGAATTATTACCTTACCAAGAATAAAGCAGTAAAACATCCCCTTTCCCCAAAAGCAACCTCCGGCCATACACGCTTTCTCCTATATCCTGCAAACCTGTATGTTTATTCTGATGTAGGCACTGCAAGTCTCATAGACCCCAGCACTATGGTCAGGGCTTGTGCAAGGATTTTTGACACCCTAGACGAAACCTCATTTTGACGCCCCCCTGGCCCCACCCCCTTTGCCTTGCCCATGTATACCCCACCTTTCTAATGGGGTAAAATAAATCTGCTAACCGAGGGGAATCACATTGCGTTTCAAAAGAACAGGAGTCCTCCGTACCCCGCATGGCCATTTTTGCGGCAGTCAATGTGTTTTTTTTTTGAGAGATAGAATTTGAGCCTGTTTTAAAAAAAAAAAAAAAATAGGAAAACAGAAAGATGAGCAAGGCGGGTGACAAATGGTAGGGGAAGGAAAGAGAGGGAAAAGAAAAGGAAAAAAAGGGGGGGGGGGTAAAAAGGAGCGGTTAATATTTTTTTTATTATTATTTAATAATTATTATAAAAATGTATTTCATATTTTTGTACTATTTTGTATTAATCTTTAATAATAAATATTCATATTAAATAGTAACAACGTATTTAAAAAAAAAATTGCGATTTGGAACTATACTGATTGACTGTTCTGGTTTTGTTTCTTAGATAGTACTATCAGTTCATTCATTGATCCTGCATGTTGCCTGAGGTCGGGGTGATGAAACAAGGGGTTAGCCTGCCTGCAGCTTGGCCTTTTGATGGAATCATTGGTTGGACATGGCTCCTGGCGGTAAGCGTGGGTTTATTGACTGACAGTGTACCTGTGATCTCATAGACATGTCAGGAATCTTACAGACTAATGGGAATACTTTGATTTCTCTGAGTAAAGAACTGGAAAAATGACAAAGTGACAAGCTTGACATTTTGTCTGTAATGAGGAAGAGCTTACAATTTAATAATGTCAGATGATGAAAATCTTTTGCTACCTTTTCTAGGTACAGGAAGCGAACTGATCTGCCAAAGAATCGCTTAAATGTCATCTTCCAGACAAGCCGCTCGCTCTCTGCCTCTGCTCTCAATGTAAAATTTGCATGTTAGGGGTTGTTTACTACGCATTAAGGAAAGCAACTGTCAGCGCTGCATACCATCCAACCTTCCAAAGATAAGTACTGGAGAGCATGAGAGGAAACTATAGATATAAAACAGACATTCAGTCTGAGAACTGTCAGGCCAACCCTTCATAAACACAATCGCTTGGCTTGGCTAAGTGTTCATGTTTATGCAAAGAGGGGAAGGGCAGAAAGGACTTGTCTTAATATATATACAAGTTCACATTCCCCTGGGACTTTAATGAAGCACATGACATCACAAATAGTAAAAATCAATAAGCGTGGTCAGAAATGTTTTAATTATAAACAAATCTGATAGCAGCAAAATACAATTAAATAGTACATATACTGCTGGCGAGCTGATAAGTAGCAAAAATGCAATATCCACATGAATAGATTGCTACAAATTCATTCATACTATAAATACATGATGGTAACAGAGCTGCATCCAGGAACTCAACGCGTTTCTGGAACAACATCTACTTCTTCAGGAGTAAATGCATGGGCGTGTGTCTGCAGAAAGTAAATAATAACAGAATGGTTGGGAAAAATTACTCAAAAAAAGCAAATGAAAAAAAGGGAAGTTTGAAACTGTCAAAGGGATATCCCATCCTGCTACTTACAAAACAGCTCAAAATTGGACATGGAGGATAGGAGGATCCTGGGGACATCTATCCTGGGAACTGTGGCAATGGGATTCATTGGGACCACAGGCACTGATAGAGCAGGCAGACTTTTTTGTGAAAAACGGTCCATTACAGAACCGCTTGGCACCCCGATTAGGTGCTTTCCTGTGCCAAAAAGTGCCTTCTGCCTTCTGATTGGGGTAAAAATCCCAAATTTTTACGCCAATCATCGTACACAGACAAGGTGTTGAGGTAAACTCCAAGGGAATTACTCTTTATTGAAAATCAAACAGATACTTTATACACCACAGGAGGACATTCCCCTCCTGACCATATTACCCTAACAATACAGACTGTAAACAATATATTTGAATATAATTAACATAGCATAACATAACATACCA
Source organism: Rana kukunoris (assembly GCA_029574335.1). NCBI lineage: Eukaryota > Metazoa > Chordata > Amphibia > Anura > Ranidae > Rana > Rana kukunoris. The sequence goes on from CM056053.1 coordinate 460,082,895, forward strand.
TGATTAAGTCCTAAGTGACGAAACATGTCGGGGTGTGGCCACACAGTCAGTCTTTGAACCAACGTGATGCGCCAAGCCGTGTAGCACTTCGAGTTTGATGGTCAATCGAGAGAATCAGCTTCTACATTTCAGTGGGGTGCAGTGTCGAGGAGTGGTGAGATTTTCTCTGGCTGATCGTAGGTCCACCTTGACCATTTTCATACCAGTTGAGGATTTAAAGGAAAACTTGTGTTGCTGTTATTCACTGCTTGGAATTTTACTTTGTTTGTGAGTGCAACTTTTGAGTTTGTGGTGTTTTATTAGAACTGTATATACGGTATCACACTATTGTGCACTTCTCTTTTTTTCCCCACCATCCATGTGGAAATGTTTGTATCACATTATTGGATACTGAATTCTGTTTAATACATTGGAGGGATCTTGATTCCAGCTTGTTTGCCTAAGCACACGAGTATTAGGCATATTGTTTTGGTAAGTGGCCATTTTGATAGGTGAATGAGTCACTGAACACTTGTGGTGTGGTGGAAGACCTTGAAGATCACAGGATCACTCATTTACATGAACTTTTTTTGCTTTTCACGTCATTTAGTTTTCACGGGTTCATTTAGAATTTATACATCAATCAATGTGCATGTTTTGACAATTACATTTGTCACTTTTTTGATTCATTGTCTATTTAGAAGAATACGCATATATTCTTGCAGCGCTGTTAATATTTGTTGACACTTTTTCAGAGAGTAGTCACTATATTTTATTTTCACATATTCTTTTTTTAAGCAGCAGCTAGGTTTATCCAGACATCATCTTCCAATCAGAGCAGCGGTGGGTTATCAGGAGGGCGCATTTATCCAGATTACCTACTACTTTTAATTAACATAGCTAAACAACAGCAAACATATACCGTATTTTTCGCTCCATAAGACGCACTTGACCATAAGGCACACCTAGGTTTTAGAAGATGTAAACAAGAAAAAAAATATTCTTAACCAAATGGTGTACTAAAATATTTTCCACAAAATCCAGCCTGACCATTGCCATAAAAAATGAAGAGTGACCATTGCCATAGAAATGCAGAGTGAACATTGCCATAGAAATGTAGAGTGACCATTGCCATAGAAATGCAGAGTGAACATTGCCATAGAAATGCAGAGTGAACATTGCCATAGAAATGCAGAGTGACCATTGCCATAGAAATGCAGAGTGATCATTGCCATAGAAATGCAGAGTAACCATTGCCATAGAAATGCAGAGTGACCATTGCCATAGAAATGCAGCCTGACCATTGCCATAGAAATGCAGAGTGACCATTGCCATAGAAATGCAGAGTGACCATTGCCATAGAAATGCAGAGTGATCATTGCCATAGAAATGCAGAGTGACCATTGCCATAGAAATGCAGCCTGACCATTGCCATAGAAATGCAGAGTGAACATTGCCATAGAAATGCAGAGTGACCATTGCCATAGAAATGCAGAGTGACCATTGCCATAGAAATGCAGAGTGACCATTGCCATAGAAATGCAGAGTGACCATTGCCATAGAAATGCAGAGTAACCATTGCCATAGAAATGCAGAGTGACCTTTGCCATAGAAATGCAGAGTAACCATTGCCATAGAAATGCAGAGTGACCATTGCCATAGAAATGCAGAGTGACCATTGCCATAGAAATGCAGAGTGACCATTGCCATAAAAATACAGAGTGACCATTGCCATAGAAATGCAGAGTAACCATTGCCATAGAAATGCAGAGTGACCAATGCCATAGAAATGCAGAGTGAACATTGCCACAAACGCAGCCATACCTGATGTTTTCCCTTACGCCTAACAGAAGACAGAGCAGCCCAAGCGGCCATATGCTCTGTTTTCTGTCTCAGGAAAAGTGTCAGGCCCAGCCAGAAGATCACCCGGCGGCCAATAGGGGTTTAGATGTCTGTCCCCCGCTCTCCTGCCTCTCTTCCGGTGGTAGCGGCGGAAGGCGATGCGAGCGGTGGCAGGGGGTGGTGCCAGCGGCAGCGGGGGGTGGTGCCAGCAGCGACGGGGGCTGTCATATATTCTGACCATAGGATGCAGAGACATTTTCCCCCATATACCTGGGAGAAAAAGTGTGTCTTATGGTGCAGAAAATATGGTACTATAAACATTAAAGTGTTCCCAAACCCAGTAATATAAACATAGTTCATCCACGCCCCCACAGCTTATAAATCTTCTTTTACATTAAAATACTGCCACTATATACCTTTTTGGATGATCTTTTTACAAAGTGCATAGGAGAGACCCATTATGTTCCACAGTGAGTATAACAAGCATGCTATGCTACATATACAGTACAGACTGTTTTTACTGTTGTGGGTTTAGTAACACTTTAAGTTATTTAAACAACTAACCGCCTGGTCACTCAGTGCCCATTCATACAATGTTGTGATTAAACAAAGATCCCACTTCAGGTCAGACTGTCCCTAACTAAGGTCAGAACAAAGTACATTACACATTATCCTAAGTATAAACACATAACATCCCACAATAGTTTTCTAACAAGGTGGAGTGGACACAATACTTGCAGACAGACAGAAACAATAGGTGACCCAATTAACAATGGGGGAGACACAAACTTGTGTATTCTTTCCACTAGAAAAGTCATCAGAAGACATACAAGCTGTCTGATACAGTGGAATTAATATATCTTCAAAGATCACTTCAGGATTATGGTTGATAAATATTTTTGTCCCAAGTGAAGGAGCCTCGCCAACCCTGTCTGCAGGAGGGCCACCATAATATTACCTCTGACCATTAGCCCATAAAAGATTAATATTACACCTTTCCAATCACTCCAGCTTTATTGTCCTTATTCAGAGAATGAATCCAGGCCTTGCTCCCAGCATACATTAAGTCGCTTTCCATTAGAGAATTACCTGCTCTCTCTGTGAGCCTAAATCAAGGGGTAGGAGGTTTGCCCCTAGTCCTCTGCAAGAAACCATGTGTCCTGGTTGGGTCTGTCACATGGTGTACTTAAATAAATGAAATAGATGTATGATCATAAAAGTGAGTCAGGTATAGCCAGTAGTGTTGCTCACGAATATTCGCATTGCGAATATTCGTTACGAATATTGCATATTCGAGTATTCGCGAATAAATCTCGCGGTGAATATTCGCTATTGCGAATATTCGTATTTTTTCAAACTTATTTTTAAAACAGATCACATCCTAGTGATCTCCATCGACGTCTAAAAGCATTGCTGGTAAGGTTGTCCCCTGTCTCCGACGATTTTTAATTTAATGATCGAACCACTGGCCGAAGCGGTCCGCTCAAACCCCTTGATATCGGGCTTTCAGTTTGGCGATAGCACACATATCATTAACCTATTCGCAGACGATGTGATCCTATTTCTGACCAACCCAATGATCTCACTGACAGAAGCTCACGCACTTCTCACGTCATTTGGAAAGGCCTCATATTACAAGGTGAATTTCACCAAGTCCATTTTGGATCTAGGGGTAGCGCCTCACTCCAAATTAGCCCTACAATCTCAACTACCGTATACCTGGAGTTCAGGTGGCATTACATACCTAGGTATCATACTCACAAATCGAGTGACGGAGATGGCCAAGGCCAATATGACCCCGCTGATCGCCAGACTCGAAGCCCAATGTAAAAGTATGGCACAGAGGGACCTATCTTGGATGGGTAGGATATCTGCTTATAAAATGATGGTGCTACCCCAAATTCTGTACATGTTTCGCACCCTGTCTATACACATACCGACGCATTACATTAAAAAACTGGCGGACATGGGATGGAAATATGTTTGGAATGGAAAAAAAGCCAGGTGCTCTCGTAATAACCTTGTCTCCCATAAACGAGTAGGTGGGGCGGCACTGGTAGATACGACTACCTATGGGCAACGCGCCTGGACCAACTAAAGAATTGGATTCACACCCTTGAAAAACCTTTATGGGTAGATATCGAACTTGCTGTTTCACCAACCAAAGACCTGCCCCTATTATTGTTGAGCGACAGGTGGGACAAATGGGACTTACAGCTACTCTCTCCGCCAATGCGAACCTCCATGAAGGCTTGGAGGTTCCTTCTGGACCAGAAACACAGGGACCTTCGACACGTCGACTATAGACCACCATTGCTACTGCTGGAAGCCAAAATTCCTATGTTGAAAGTAGAGGACCTGACGGCTAAAGGGATTGACTATATTTCTGACCTCTACGAGAGTAGTAAGCCCAAGTCTGTACACAGACTTATGGCACAGTACTGCCTCACGACAGACAAAGTGTACAAATGCTTGCAAATCACTCACTACCTAAAACGACTGGCCCCCCCAACTATAGACATACCGAGCTCGGTCTGGCGCTTTTACTTTATTGATAAAAGCGACAAAAAAGGTATTTCCTTCTTTTACAATCTGCTCCAGGACAAACTGCAATTTTCCAAAACGACTAACATGAATAAATGGGAAGCAGACCTTGGCACACCTTTCTCTGACTCCCAATGGAAGTGTGCGTTTCGGGAAATTCATAGAGCGTCACATTGTGTGAAACACTGGGAGCTAGGGATTAAAATGGCCAACAGATGGCAATATACCCCTCTAAGGCTAGCTCGGTTCTCCCGGGACTAAAATCTGACTGCTGGAGAGGTTGTGGGCAAGTGGGGCATCTACTACATATGCTCTGGCACTGTCCGAGCGTTAAAAGCCTATGGACCCAGGTGTTCAGTCTCCTCTCCTCACTGACTGGTGTAATCACGTCCCCTGACCCGGCCCTGGCGATCCTTCATTTAAACATAGATAAATACTCGCACGACCTCAGGCCTGTGGTTACCCACATACTATTGGAAACAAGGTTATTGATACTGACACATTGGAAATCTGACAAAGCTATAAACGTTACTGATGTCCAAGCAGCAGTGCATAGGAATTACACGTTCGAACGCCTGCTGGCGTTTAACGCTCTGAAAGTTAAGAGGTTTGACGAGTGTTGGGCGATTTAACCCGCTCGTACGTAAATTGTTGATTGGTTGTATTACTGTGTAATGAATCTGTGCATTTCCATATCTTCTATTGCAGGGGTGTCAAACAGGCGGCTCTCCAGCTGTTGCAAAACTACAAGTCCCATGAGGCATTGCAAGGCTAACAGTTACAAGCATGACTCCCACAGGCAGAGGCATGATGGGACTTGTAGTTTCGGAACAGCTGGAGGGCCGCCAGTTCGACACCCCTGTTCTATTGCTATATCTCACTTTGTAAATTTTTATTTAGTTTTCTCTGTATTGTGCTTATGTATTATTTTGAAAATTTTCAATAAAAACCATTAAATAAAAGCATTGCTGGTATGATTAGAGACCCTGGGCCGAGTAGCTGAGGCGATCCTTTTATGTTACCGAATATTCGCAATGCGAATATTCGTATTACGAATATTCGCGAATACTTTCTCTGCCCTTCTGTGTTTTGTGTATAAAAAAAAAAAAAATTAGCTTTAGTTTAGTCATATAAGTTTGTGTAAGTAGAGTTACTGTTTAGTGCATATTAGTTTAGTAATCCAGGAAATGATCTCCGTTTTCGCGTGTTGAAGAGAATTTCGCAATCAATTTCGCAGTCGCATTAGCGAAATTTCGCATTTGCATTAGCAAAATTTCGCATTCGCATTAGCGAAATATCACGAATATTCGATATTAACGAATATTTCGCGAATATTCTTCTATATATTTGTGAAATATCGCGAAATCGAATATGGCGTATTCCGCTCATCACTAATAGCCAGGTGGCTGCTGAGTGAGTTGAAAAGAGAAAGCAAGGTATGTGATATATAGTGTGTTGGTATGACACACAACCCAGTGAAAAGGAAAAGATAATAATTGCCAGTTTCAAACTTCCCTTTTTCTTTTCCAAGTAATTTTTTTCCAACCATTTTGTCATTATTTGTATTCCACAGACACGCACCCTGCAGAAGTGGACGTTGTTCCACAAAACGCATTGAGTTCTTGGATGCAGCTCAGAAGTAAATGGACAGACTAGATGGTTCTAGATTATAGAACGCCAACAGTAACTCAAATAACCACTTGTCAGGCTACTACACCTCCACTCGATCACACAGGGGTTGCTTGTTCTCTACCATTTACCATTGACTTGTCCATAAAGGTGATTGGCTGTTTTAGTCAAACACTTTCCTTTTTACAATTGGACATCGCTGGTTACTATGCTTCCCCCGGTAAACAATACCAGACCCTTATCCGTGCACGCAGCCTGGCAGGTCAGGAAAGGGGGGCGAGTGAGCCATACCAAGCCACATGCCCTCAACATGGGGGGTGGGTACACCCCAAAGAACCTTGTCCCCATGTTGATGAGGACAAGGGCCTCTTCCCGACAACCCTGGCCGTTGGTTGTCGGGGTCTGCAGGCGGGGGGCTTATTGGAATCTGGGAGCCCCTTTAATAAGGGGGACCCCAGATCCCGGCCCCCACCCTATGTGAATGAGTATGGGGTACATCGTACCCCTACCCATTCACCTGGGGGGGGGTGGAAGTGTCAATAAAAAACACACTAGACAGGTTTTTAAAGTAATTTATTAGGCATCTCCAGAGGTCTTCTTCTGACTTCGGGGGTCTCCTCCGACCACTCCGCTCTCTTCTCCCACTCTCCGGTTCTTCTTCCGCTCTCCAGTGCCTTCTGCCGGGCTCCTCTGCTATCTTCTTCTAGCTCTTTTACTAGAGTTGGCTCGGTCTTCTCTGTCTTCTTCTTTCCTCTTCTCTTCTTCTGATGTTTACACAACGCTCTCTCCTGATGTAATGCCGCGTGCGAGGTGCGCACCGACTTATAGCCTTGGGGCGTAGTCACCGTGTGATGTCACCCGGTGACCCCGCCGCTTATGACATCACAATCACATCATGGTTGTTATATTTATCAGTCATACATGGCTTTGATTGCATGCCTGCACTGAGCCTATGATTTTTATTTTGAAACTTTGGGAGAACCTCCTTGTTTATTCATAATCACTACATTTTGTTATTTTTTAACCACTTCATTACTGGGCACTTAAACCCCCTTCGTGCCCAGACCAATTTTCAGCTTTCAGCGCTGACACATTTTGAATGACAATTGCGCAGTCATACAACACTGTACCCAAATTATATTTTTATATTTTTTCCCCCACAAATAGAGCTTTCTTTTGGTGGTATTTGATCACCTCTGCGATTTTTATTTTTTGCGCTATAAGCAAAAAAAGACAGAAAATTTGGAGAAAAAAAACACAATATTTTTAACTTTTTGTTTAAATATCCCATTTTTTTTTTTTTTATATATTTTTTTTCCTCGGTTTAGGCCGATACGTATTCTTCTACATATTTTTGTTGCAACAAGTCAATATTGGTTTGCGCACAATTTATAGAGCCTACAAAATAGGGGATAGATTTATGATTTTTTTATTATTTTTTTTACTAGTAATGGCGGCGATCTGCAATTATTTTTTTTGTCAGGCCTGCGATATTGCGGCAGACGTATCGGGCACTTTTGACACAAATTTGGGACCATTCACATGTATACAGCGATCAGTGCTATAAAAATGCACTAATTACTGTATAAATGTGACTGGCAGTGAAGGGGTTAACACTAGGGGGTGAGGAAGGGGTTAAATGTATTCCCTGGGTGTGTTCTTACTGTGTAGGGGGAGACTGGGGGAGGTGACCGATGCTGTGTCCCTATGTACAAGGGACATAGATCGGTCTCCTCTCTCCCTGACAGGACGTGGAGCTCTGTGTTTACACACAGAGCTCCATGTTCTGCTGTGTCACCGCCGATCGCGTGTACCCGGCGGGCATCGCGGCCGCCAGGTACACACATCGGATCCTCAGCGATGCGCCGATACTGTTTACCCGCTGCGTGCCCCCCAGCGGCGCGTGCGGGTAAGGCAACTAAAAGGACGTCCAAAGACGTCCACTCGCCACTTGTGAGCCGCGCTGTGGAGGTCTTTTGTCTATAGTGCGGGTCTCAAGTGGTTAAATAAACTTTTCAACTATATACACAAGCTTCTGAAGAAGCGCATCAATGCGCGCAACATGTAGAGCAGTTTTCTCTGAGCGACATTCGAATACGACCCAAGCTCTCCACGTATCCAAACAACCATTGGATCATGTCATGCTACCTGCTTCAAATCTTTGCGCTCGTTACATGTGGTATATGAATTAGAGGTAATATGAGAGTCCTTGAGGTCACTGAACTTTATAGTTTTTAATGTGTTTGTATACAATGGTTTTAACTTTATCCAATTAAAAACTTCAATTTTTTTACTAAATATATGCGTGTGCCTACAAGCTCCATATCTTTTTTTACAATTTCTTCTAATCAAAGCCACCTATCAGTGCTGTGTATTAGTAGACAGAGCCGTTGGACTAGCAACCCCAATGGGGCCCCCTGACATTGGCGGAATGCCAGGGCCCAGGCCACCGACACCCTCCTCTGCACTTCATTTTCCGATTGACTCCCCTGCCGGCATGGCTGCACCATATTTAAGGGATGACTCCAGGACATGCTGCCTAGGGTTGGCCAAGTCCTCTTAAGTATGCAGATCAGCCCTCCTGGCCTCCACCCCCTAATTTCTAGAATCATCCAGATCCAGATCCAGGGGGAGGTACCAGAGGCCTGCATCTGTGAGTCATCCAGCCTAACTTGCAGTAACCCTGACCAGATTCAGACTATTTACCAAATAAATTTGCTTACATTAAACTAGTAGCACACTAGAGGGTGCTACATACATAACAAGGATTCTACTCCCTCTCCACTCTATCCAAAACGAACGTTTAGTTATAGTTTCCCACTTCCCGACCGACGCGCGCCAATATACATCAGCAGAATGGTATGGGAAGGCAAATGGGCGTACCTGTACATTCCTTTGAATTTGGCACCCGGGGGGCACGCGAATGCCGCGTGTCGCGTGCCTCAGGAGTGCGCTCACATGTCCCAGGAACTCAATGTTTGCCTGCGGCCCGCGTCACTGGTAGCCCATCCCCCCCACAGTTAGAATCACTTCCTAGCACATAACCCCTTCAGCCCCCCCTAGTGTTTAACCACTTAAGACCCGGACCAAAATGCAGGTAAAGGACCTTGCCCCTTTTTGTGATTTGGCACTGTGTCGTTTTAACTGACAATTGCGCGGTCGTGAGACGTGGCTCCTAAACAATATTGGTGTCCTTTTTTCCCCACAAATAGAGCTGTCTTTTGGTGGTATTTTATCACCTCTGCGGTTTTTATTTTTTGCGCTATAAACAAAAATAGAGCGACAATTTTGAAAAAAATTCAATATTTTTTACTTTTTGCTATTATAAATATCCCCCCAAAATATATATAATTTTTTTTTCCCCAGTTTAGGCCGATACGTATTCTTATACCTATTTTTGTTTAAAAAAAAATCGCAATAAGCGTTTATCGGTTGGTTTTCGCAAAATTTATAGCGTTTACAAAATAAGGGATAGTTTTATTGCATTTTTTTTTTTTTTTTTTTTTACTACTAATAGCGGCGATCAGCAATTTTTTCGTGACTGCGACATTATGGCGGACACTTCGGACAATTCTGACACATTTTTGGGACAATTGTCATTTTCACGACAAAAAATGCATTTAAATTGAATGAATGAATGAATGAATGAATGAAAAACTTATATAGCGCGGCACATGCGAACCAAATCGCCTCTGGGCGCTAGTTGTATCCGTCTCTCTTGACATCAGAAGAGCAGAGTTTTAATCCGTCTTCTGAAGGTCAGGTGGTTTTCCTCCAACCGAATGCTGGTTGGTAAAGCGTTCCAGAGTCTGGGACCCTGGACAGCAAACCTTCTTTCTCCTTTGGACTTGAATCTGGCTTTGGGTACTTTGACCAAATTTTGGTCACTGGATCGCAGAGCGCGATTGGGGTTGTGGGGTTTTATTTTATCGCAAAGATATTGCGGGGCTTTTCCATGGATGCATTTATGGGTCAGACAGAGTGCTTTAAAAGCAATTCTGTCTTTTACCGGCAACCAGTGCAGGGATCTCAGCGACGGTGAGATTGATTCCCAGGGTTTTTTCCCAGTCACCAGTCTGGCGGCCGTATTTTGTACGACTTGCAGACGAGCGATTTGGTACTTAGGGAGACCGAGGTAGAGAGCGTTAGCATAATCCAGTCTTTAGTTCACAATCGTTCCCACCACGGCTGCCACATCTTCTTTGGGAATGAAAGGGATCAGTCTGCGGAGTAGGCGCAGCAGATGGTGAGATCCGCTGACTACAGACCCTATTTGTGCGTCCATAGTCATGTGGGTGTCAAAAATGATCCCAAGACTTTTGACTTTGGCGCTCGGGGAGATGATCTGGCCCAGAATGGGTGGAGGTGTCCAGGTTGTTGTGAGTTGACTCTTGCGAGTGGCCTGAAACAGAAGAAGTTCTGTTTTAGAATTGTTGAGTTTGAGATAACTCATCGTCATCCACTTTTCTATTGAAGAGAGACAATTCTCTAAGCTGAGATGACGATCCTTTCTATTGCAGATGCGAAAATACAGTTGTGTATCGTCTGCATATGAGTGATAAAGTAGTTGTTGACTACTGATGACTTCAAAGAGAGGTCGAAGATAGATGTTGAAAAGCACCGGTGATAGAGGTGAGCCTTGGGGGACTCCACATGACACCGTGCGTTTTCTAGAAATGAACGGTCCTAATTTCACCGTTTGAGATCGGTTTCCCAAAAAAGAGGAAAACCATGGTAAATCATTCTCTGTGACTCCGGCTACCTCAGTCAGCCGAGTCAGTAACAGTTTGTGATCTACGGTGTCGAAGGCTGCGCTTAGGTCCAGCAGAACCAGGAGGGAAGATTCTCCTTCGTCTGCGGCCTCCAGAACGTCGTCCCATATTTTGAGCAGTGCTGTTTCCGTCCCGTGTCCGGGACGGAATCCCGATTGCAGTGGATCCCGATTTACTGTGAAAATGACAATTGCAGTTTGGGAATTAACCACAAGGGGGCGCTGTAGGATTTGTGTGTTCCCTGTGTGTGTTTACAACTGTAGGGGGGTGTGGCTGTAGGTGTGACGTCATCGATCACGTCCCCCTATAACAGGGATGACGCGATCGAAGCTGTGGCCACAGTGAAGCACGGGGAAGCCGTGTTTACACACGGCTCTCCCCGTTCTTCAGCTCCGGGGACCGATCGCCGCACTCCAGCGGCGATCGGGTCCGCGAGTCCCGCGGTCCCGGAGCTTCAGACCGGGTTACGGGAGCGCGCCGTGGACGCGCGCCCGTGACCAATGGCTGGGTACTAGAACCAACGTATATATACGTTGATGTGCCCAGCCGTGCCATTCTGCTGACGTAAATGTACAGTAGGCGGTCCTTAAGAGGTTAACCACTTCCCTGCCAGTGTCATTTACAGTAATCAGTGGATTTTTATAGCACTGTTCGCTGTATAAATGACAATGGTCCCAAAAATGTGTCAAAAGTGTTCGATGTGTCCGCCATAAAGTTGCAGTTACGATAAAAATCGCAGATTACCGCAAATACTTGTAAAAAAAAATAATTATAATAAAAATGCCATAAAACGTATCCCTATTTTGTAGACATTATGGGCCTATGGGCCAGATTCAGGTACAGCTTAGAGAGGCAAGTGCTGTATTCACAAAGCACTTGCTCCGTAATTTGCGGCGGCGTAGCGTAAATTGGCTGGCGTAAGCCCGTCTAATTCAAAGTAGGAAGGAGGTGAGCGGCATCTATTTAAATTAATCGTAACCCTGTGCAAATGAATGGCCGGCCGAACTGGACATGCGGGCACATGCTCAGAATCACGTCGCATTTACTCCCTAAGTGACGTTGGCATGCAATGCCTTCGACGTGTGAACGTAACCTACGCCCAACGTAAACGACGTAAAATTCGACGGCGTCCTTCCCTGGCCCATACCTTAGCATTAGCTGCACCTCATATAGCAGGCGTAACTTCACGCCGGATGTAAGCCTTACACAAAGCGCGTATATGAAGTGGTCGGGCGCATCTACGTTCGTGAATCGGCGTATCTTGCTCATTTGCATATTTATAATGGGAACACCGAATGCGTCCAGCGTAACTATGCGCCCACGATATGCCGGCGTAGGCAAGTTACGTCGGACGACTGAAGCCATGTTTTTCGGCGTATCTTGCTTTGTGAATCGGCACAAAATGCGACGGCGCACATTTGAAATTACGGCGGCGTATCTGGAGATACGCCGACGTAAAAGTACCTGAATCTGGCAATAAAACTTTTGCACAAACCAATCTGGATTTTTTGGGCGGCGTGTAACCTCTTGGCTCCTGCAAAATTCCTAGGGGTAATTCATGTGTAGTACATCTTTGCAGTGCTCCTTATTACCCAGCCGGGTAAAAACAGTAAAATTGTCGTGAGGAAAGTAAAGCTGCGGAAGATAGGAGAATAGCAGATTCAGGCGTAATGATAGGAAACAGTCCTGCTCCCAAATGTAACACTTGGTACCTTGGTTCTTGGTTCTTAGTACCATTCCCGCCAGAGTGGGTTTAGTGTACCCGGACAGGCCTCTCTCACTGACCTGCAGCCGGAGTATCGCTCGGACAATTGTAGGAATAAGTCTCTGCCATAGACCCTCCTTGGTGAACTTGAACTCAGAAGATACCTCTACCGCAGCTCAATTTGCATAGGTGTGAACCCGGCCTTCATTTTTGCAGCGGTGGACGGACCTCCGCTTTAAGTTTTACACTCATCTTCCATAGTTTGTCCTTTGGACCAGGCCCGGAGTGGCTAATCGGGAGAACCGGGACAAATCCTGGTGGGCTGGTCCGGTTCGGGCCGGTTGCGGGCCGGTCCCGCGGCCGCCTTCCGGCTCCCTTAAAAATTTAGCCCCCGGCGCGGCGGCCTGTAGCGTCCGCATTAAACGGCCAGTGATTGGCCAGGCCGGGTGCATGTCATACCAGAGGCCGAGGCTCCGCCTCTGGTATGACATGCACCCTGTCTGGCCAATCACCGGCCGCTTAAGAGCAGAGAGCTGCACGAGTGGGGGCTGTCCAAGTGTGCTCGTCTGCTGCTGAATGAACCAGTGAGCCAGCCCCGGGAAACATTCCAAGTGAGTGAGCATGTTCACCGACCAGACCCTGCTCCCTCTCTCTCCCCCCTCTCTCACTCTGACCCCCCCTCTCCCCCTGATCTCTCTTTGACCCCCCCCTCTCACTCTGACCCCCCCCTCTCACTCTGACCCCCCCTCTCCCCCTGAGCTCTCTTTGACCCCCCCTCTCTCACTCTGACCCCCCCCTCTCACTCTGACCCCCCCTCTCACTCTGACCCCCCCTCTCACTCTGACCCCCCCTCTCACTCTGACCCCCCCTCTCCCCCTGAGCTCTCTTTGACCCCCCTCTCTCACTCTGAATGAATGAATGAATGAAAAACTTATATAGCGCGGCACATGCGAACCAAATCGCCTCTGGGCGCTAGTTGTATCCGTCTCTCTTGACATCAGAAGAGCAGAGTTTTAATCCGTCTTCTGAAGGTCAGGTGGTTTTCCTCCAACCGAATGCTGGTTGGTAAAGCGTTCCAGAGTCTGGGACCCTGGACAGCAAACCTTCTTTCTCCTTTGGACTTGAATCTGGCTTTGGGTACTTTGACCAAATTTTGGTCACTGGATCGCAGAGCGCGATTGGGGTTGTGGGGTTTTATTTTATCGCAAAGATATTGCGGGGCTTTTTCCATGGATGCATTTATGGGTCAGACAGAGTGCTTTAAAAGCAATTCTGTCTTTTACCGGCAACCAGTGCAGGGATCTCAGCGACGGTGAGATTGATTCCCAGGGTTTTTTCCCAGTCACCAGTCTGGCGGCCGTATTTTGTACGACTTGCAGACGAGCGATTTGGTACTTAGGGAGCCCGAGGTAGAGAGCGTTAGCATAATCCAGTCTGGAGTTCACAATCGTTCCCACCACGGCTGCCACATCTTCTTTGGGAATGAAAGGGATCAGTCTGCGGAGTAGGCGCAGCAGATGGTGAGATCCGCTGACTACAGACCCTATTTGTGCGTCCATAGTCATGTGGGTGTCAAAAATGATCCCAAGACTTTTGACTTTGGCGCTCGGGGAGATGATCTGGCCCAGAATGGGCGGAGGTGTCCAGGTTGTTGTGAGTTGACTCTTGCGAGTGGCCTGAAACAGAAGAAGTTCTGTTTTAGAATTGTTGAGTTTGAGATAACTCATCGTCATCCACTTTTCTATTGAAGAGAGACAATTCTCTAAGCTGAGATGACGATCCTTTCTATTGCAGATGCGAAAATACAGTTGTGTATCGTCTGCATATGAGTGATAAAGTAGTTGTTGACTACTGATGACTTCAAAGAGAGGTCGAAGATAGATGTTGAAAAGCACCGGTGATAGAGGTGAGCCTTGGGGGACTCCACATGACACCGTGCGTTTTCTAGAAATGAACGGTCCTAATTTCACCGTTTGAGATCGGTTTCCCAAAAAAGAGGAAAACCATGGTAAATCATTCTCTGTGACTCCGGCTACCTCAGTCAGCCGAGTCAGTAACAGTTTGTGATCTACGGTGTCGAAGGCTGCGCTTAGGTCCAGCAGAACCAGGAGGGAAGATTCTCCTTCGTCTGCGGCCTCCAGAACGTCGTCCCATATTTTGAGCAGTGCCGTTTCCGTCCCGTGTCCGGGACGGAATCCCGATTGCAGTGGATCGAGTAAGTTGTGGGTATCTAGATGCTGTTGCAGCTGTTGTACCACCGCTTTCTCCATTACCTTAGAGAAAACGTTTAGCATTGTTATGGGACGGCGGTGATTTGGGTCCTTGGGATCCAGGGTAGGTTTCTTCAAGATGGGCTGGATTGTGCCCTCTTTCAGCAGGGAGGGCACTATGCCTTCCTTAAATGACTGGTTTATAAGCTGCGTAATGGGAGGCGCCAGGATATCGGCACATTCCTTTAGCAGCTTAGTGGGGATAATATCATTAGGCGAAGTGCTGTTCCGCAATGCGCCGATGATATTTTCTGTGTTCTCGATGGAAACGGGTTCCAAAGAGAACTTTGTTGGTTGTAGTGTGTTCCTCTGGGAGCTGTGTGGTAGCTTAGGGGCATTATTTTGCGAAATGCTTTCCCGGATTCCCTCAATTTTCTTGATGAAGAAATCCGACAATTCTTCGCAAAATTCTTGGGTGGCAGTGTTGGGGGCTTCAAGACAGTGTGGATTCATGGTCTGTGAGACCAGCTTGAAGAGATCCCGAGGGCGGTTTAAAGCGCTGTTGATAGCCATGGAAAAATAGTTTTTCTTGGCTTCGAAGATTTCTATGTGGTATCTTCGAGTTGCTGCTTTGTAGAAGGCGAGGTTCGTCTCGGAGGCGTTTCTTTTCCAGGCGGCTTCTGCCTTCTACGCTCTTGCTTCAGTAGCGATAGCTGGTTGTTGAACCAGCCTGCCTTGTTTTTTCCGGGTACGGACTTTGTGTTCAGGCGCTACTGCGTCGGCTGACTGTAGTAGGGCTGCATTTATGGCATCCAGAATATCTGTGGCCGTTTGTCTTGGTTGCATTGTTTTAATTTTATTTTCCCAGGTAGATTTGAAGAGTTCCGAATGGAGCTTCTTCTGAGATCTAGACCAGTGTGTTGTCACTGGCTTGGGTGTTTTTATCAATAGGGCCGTATTGGAAATTATGAATTTAATTGCATGGTGATCTGTCCATGGCAATGGTTCATTTTCCAAAATACTTACCTTCAGATTTTGTCTGAAGATAAGATCGAGTGTGTGACCTGAAGCATGTGTGGGCTCATGTACTAGTTGCTGAAGGCCTAATCCTTCCAGATGGTCGATACAGGCGTCGGCCACGGGGTCTTGTGAGGAGTTGGCCCAGAGATTGAAATCTCCGAGCAGCAAAAGGTGTTTGCTGGTTATGGCATAAGTGGAGATGAACTCTGACCATGGAGGTAAAAACTGCGATTTAGGCCCTGGTGGCCTATAGCAGAGCAGAATACGGACGGTCTCCTGGGGTTAGTTTGCAGCTGCAGAGTAAGGTTTCCATAAATGGAAGCGAGTGCTGAAGGGCTGGTTTAGAGATCACAAGATGCGTCTTATGAATCACCGCCAGTCCTCCACCTCTTTGCCCTATTCTGTTTTCAGTGATAATCCGGTAGTGTTCTGGCACCAGTTCTCCAAGAATGGTGTTACAGTCGGCTGTAAAGCCAGCTTTCTGTAATAAAAAGACAATCTAAGTTGTTCTGTAGAATGAAATCATGGATTTCTAATCGGTGCCTTACTGCCGATCTTGTATTGATCAAAGCACATGATATGTGCTTCGCTTGGGGTGGGTCGCTAAATTTTGTTCCTGATGATCGACGATCGATCCTCAAGAGTTGCTCAAAACTCAGGGCCTTTTTAGTGACGGCTGGTAGCTTCGTGGCAAATTGCCTCAAGCCCCTGATGACTTCTGCCGAATATTGCCAGACGGCCATATTCCGCAGGGGGGGGGGGGAGTGTGGTCGGGTGGCGATGGGAGTAGATTCCTTGAATCCTTTCTCCTGGATATTTTTATTTGGTCCAGAGGAAGGCAAAAAAAACCTGGTTCAGCTAAGCCAATCTGCTGGGCAGGGAAAAAAATTCCTTCCTGATCCCTCAGAGGCGATCGGTTGAGCCCTGGATCAAATCTAATGAACTGGTGAGGGAGTGATGTGAAGGGAGTAGATTCCTGCTTGGGGGGTGCACCAAGCTGGTCCACCAATCTGGTGCAAATAACCCCAGAGAGGGGTGTGGTAGCTTCGGCTTGCCTGCCCCTGGACTTCTGAATATTGGACGGCCATGCAGAGTGTGGTCGATTGGGAGTAGATTCCTTGAATCCTTTCTCCTGTATTTTTATTTGGTCCAGTGGAGGCCAATGCTGGGTTCCTTCCTGAGAGGCGATTATTGGCCCCTGTCAAATCTAATGAACAGTGAGGGGAGTGATGTGAGAGGGAGTAGATTCCTGGCTTGGGGGTGCAGCTGGCCAGCTGGTGGCACCCCACTGCTGGAGGTGGATGGGGAACTGTGGGTAAGGTGGGGTGAGTTGGGTGAAAGTCTAGTTGC
The DNA here is from genome assembly GCA_029574335.1 of Rana kukunoris. Taxonomy (NCBI): domain Eukaryota; kingdom Metazoa; phylum Chordata; class Amphibia; order Anura; family Ranidae; genus Rana; species Rana kukunoris. The sequence goes on from CM056053.1 coordinate 460,099,946, forward strand.
TGTAAACCGCGCTCCGCTAGGCCGCAGTTGAAGCCGCGGACTTTCCTAGCCGCGGCTCCCGCGGACCTAGCGTGGCTGGCGCGGACCGGCGAGAAACAGTCAGGCTACAGTGGGAGGGATGTGTGGATGGGTTGGGGTACCTTGAGTCTGGGGCCAAAGCACCGGGGTGAGGCCAACAAGCTGAGGCCGAGCGCCGCTAGGGCCCGCCGCTGAAGCCGCGGGACTTTCCTAAGAGCCGCGGCTCCCGCGGACCTAGCGTGGTTGGGCGCGGACTCGGCGCGGACCGGCGAAAAACGGCAGGGGAAACAGCTGGGGGGATGTGGGTGACGGGCAGGGGGTCTCGATTGCGGCCTGGTTTGGGCGGTTATCCTGAAAAGGACTGCCGACCTTGATTCTGGGGGGGACAGGCTGGGGACAGGCTGGATTACCTGTGTGAGGCTGTGTGACAGCTCAAATGCTCAGATGCTCCAAAGAGGGGGGGAAGGAGTGCTGGAGGAGTGCTGGAGGCGGCTGGAGGCGGCCAGAGGTGGAGGAGATCCGGGATCCAGGTAAGATGCGGCTGGCTGGCTGGACAGGGGAACCCTGACTACCTGCTGGACTACACCTGCCTGGAGCTATAGCTCGCACGCTCCTACTCCTAGGAGAACGTGTGCCGTGTGAGCTCCTGTAGCTAATCCTCTGCCTCACTCTCACTCTTAGAGCTTCCAGGATTTTGCCTCCCCCTGAGCTCTCTTTGACCCCCCCCCTCTCACTCTGACCCCCCCTCTCCCCCTGAGCTCTCTTTGACCCCCCCTCTCACTCTGACCCCCCCTCTCACTCTCTGACCCCCCCTCTCCCCCTGAGCTCTCTTTGACCCCCCCTCTCACTCTGACCCCCCCTCTCACTCTGACCCCCCCTCTCTCCCCCCTGAGCTCTCTTTGACCCCCCCCTCTCTCACTCTGACCCCCCCCTCTCACTCTGACCCCCCCCTCTCACTCTGACCCCCCCCTCTCACTCTGACCCCCCCCCTCTCCCCCTGAGCTCTCTTTGACCCCCCTCTCTCACTCTCTGACTCCCCCTGAGCTCTCTTTGACCCCCCTCTCTCACTCTGACTCCCCCTGAGCTCTCTTTTGACCCCCCCCCCTCTCACTCTGACCCCCCCTCTCTCCCCCTGAGCTGTCTTTGACCCCCCTCTCACTCTGACCCCCCCTCTCACTCTGACCCCCCCTCTCCCCCTGAGCTCTCTTTGACCCCCCCCTCTCACTCTGACCCCCCCCCTCCTCTCCTCCCCTGAGCTCTCTTTGACCCCCCCCTCTCACTCTGACCCCCCCTCTCCCCCTGAGCTCCTCTTTGACCCCCCTCTCTCACTCTGACCCCCCCCTCTCCACCTGAGCTCTCTTTGACCCCCATCTCTCACTCTGACCCCCCCCTCTCCCACCTGAGCTCTCTTTGACCCCCATCTCTCACTCTGACCCCCCTCTCCCCCTGAGCTCCTCTTTGACCCCCCTCTCTCACTCTGGATCCCCCTCTCCCCCCTGAGCTCTCTTTGACCCCCCCTCTCCCCCTGAGCTCTCTTTGACCCCCCCCTCCCCCCCTGAGCTCTCTTTGACCCCCCCCCCCTCTCTCACTCTGACCCCCCCCTCTCCCCCCTGAGCTCTCTTTGACCCCCCCTCTCTCACTACTGACCCCCTGAACTCTCTTTGACCCCCCCTCTCTCACTATGACCCCCCCCATCTCCCCCTGAGCTTTCTTTGACCCCCCCCTCTCTCACTCTGACCCCTCCCTCTCCCCCCCTGAGCTCTCTTTGACCCCCTCTCTCACTCTGACCCCCCCTCTCCCCCTGAGCTTTTTGACCCCCCTCTCTCACTATGACCCCCCCATCTCCCCCTGAGCTCTCTTTGACCCCCCCCTCTCTCACTCTGACCCCCCCTCTCCACCCTGAGCCCTCTTTTGACCCCCTCTCTCTCACTCTGACCCCCACCCCCCTCTCCCCCTGAGCTCTCTTTGACCCCCCCTCTCTCTCTGACCCCCCTCCTCCCCCTGAGCTCTCTTTGACTTCTCTCTCACCTCTCTCTCTCTCTCACATACCCTCTCTCTCTCTCTCTCCACCCCCCTCTTTCTCT